>JAHLSL010000042.1:2334153-2573214 GCA_025920805.1 Petroica traversi | reverse complement strand
AGGCACTGTGACCCAAGAGGAAGAATCAAGGTGGCTTGTCTTGATGCTTTGCAGTACCTGACCTGCACTTTTGGCAGCCCCCCTACTGCTCTGTTGTTAATAGTGCTCACAAAAGTGCAGTGAGAATGAAAACAAACATTTCAATAGTGTTGTTGCATACACAGCAAGGAACAGAAGAATCAGAAAAGAGCAGTAGCTTATTAGAGGTCTTAAACATGTGGGATGAAAGAAAGCTCTCTTGTTTTGTTAAAGGAAAACAGATGAAGTTAAGTTCTTCTGGTGGAGCTTTTTTCTTAAATTTTAGGACTCTGATGTGCTCTTTTTTAATGTTTACTGACTGACTTTGAACTCTTTGCTTTGGGAATACAGGAAAGTCCTGAAGTTCATGCCTTTTAAATACAGGCACTGATGTCACTGCAGGGGCAAGTGACATAACCTGAGGCCAGCATGGTTAATTATTAGGACAAAATTCTGCACTTATGCAGATATGCAATGTTGCTGAAGCCAGAGACAAACTGTATGAGATGTGCAAAGAAAAGGGCTCCTATTTTTTTATAAGATGATACCAGAAGATGCCAAGGAAGCCTCTATTCCTACTGCTTTTTGTGCTGAGGTTGAACTCCCACATTTCTATACAGTCTCATCTTGTTGCTTCTCCAAGTTGTGTAATTGTTTGATTCCAATGACAACTGTGGCAACCAGCATTTAAACGCCTTAAGAAAACTGACTTGGAAACCACTGACACAGTAATTTAGAAATATTTTAATTTGAAATATTTTTTCCTTCTTTCCCCCCACTATTCTGCATATCTAGTAAGCCTGAACTTTACAACAGAGAGGTGAAAATTTTATATCCCTGAAATTGCAAGAAAAACTTTCTCTGGCTTTAACAGTGTTGGAATTCACTCTGCAGGGCTTTAGCTATACGTGTCAGCAATGGATTAGAAGGCTGACGGGAAATGCAGATTTGTGCTCAGGTAAACCTATCCTTGCACCTACACATCACTTTCTTTGAGATTGTATTAGGTCCAGGAATGTTCATGCTCATCAACTTGCTCTTATTTTACTTCCTGGAAAAAAAAAAACAGAGCTGGAAGAAAATTAGAGCTGAATTTATTGCACACTGTATTTATAAATCACATATTCTTATCATGGAAACAGTACTTCAACACAATAAAATAATTTCTTCAATTCTGAATCATAATCACAGTAAGTTGCAAATCAGTAGAACTACCCAGAAGTTGCAGTTCCTCCGATAATGCTGAGGAACAAGAAGTTAAAGTCCAGAATGGGAGTGAAAAAACTGATCAGCAGTTAAAACTATGCATAAGAACTACACAAATTCAACAATAATCTTGACACACAGCCTGTGTGTTTGCTGCTGTGTATCTCCTCCAGTGTATGTGTTGAGGTTTATTGTCTGCAGGGTATATTGATGCACACTCTGTATTGATAAGAACAGGGTGCCAGGAAAACAATCATTTTAGTCTGCCCCCCCCCTTTGCAATTAAAGATGTTGCCTCTGCGCCAGGCTCTGGCATGAATTGATGGTTGTTAAAAGACCTTCCAGTGAACTGAGTGTGTTTGCAGAAGTGCAAGAAGTTAAGCAAGTATGAGGCTGTTTACAGCATTAGTGCCTACTCCCTACTGCAGTGAGTCTTTAAGCACCAATATAAATCAATTTACAAGAGTGAGAAAATGACTGAAGACAGATTGAAAGCAGCTGATCTCAACAAATCAAGGCTAGTGACCAAGTGTTTGGAAAGATTTCTTAAGGCTTTTTTTTTTTGTGTAATTTCATTGTACAAAGATATCAATTATTATAATCAGAATTGCCTTGCAGGACCTAAACTTTGCATTATATCCCCTGCAAGTATCCAAACAAAAAATTCTTCATTTGTCACATACATTCAAGTCAATCTGTCATATAAGTTGGTCTTCACAGCATGACTTGGCAAGAATATTTTAAATATATAACTGCGAGTCTTCTAAAGCAGTTTCATTGCAGACAGTGAAAACCAAAATCTCAATCCATTGGACAGAAAATGGTGGAGCCAGTTCAGTCCTTAAGATCAGTTTTGGCTGTGGTGGGTGAAAACAGAAGGGAAAAATCAATGCAAGGACAGCATATGAGATGACAGTTTTGGTCACACTACCACTAAATTTCAGTACTACAGACATTTGTTTTGACTTTTGCCAGACTCCTGTCATCGTTTTCCCTTGTGGTTGCTGGAGGTGTAAATGGATTTCATTAGCCAGCTGACACATCACTTCCAGCTGCTTTTCCTCTTGGTCCTCCCCATGTAGGAGCTGGGCTGGATGAGGGCTCAGGAGACTCAGAAATGCTGCAGGAAGTGCCCCAACTGAACAGGTGGCAATCTTCCTTCTGGTGCATAAAGCCAGCACTTCTACTGCAGTTCCCACCAGAGGTCCCTCATAAAGCTGGAAGACATTTAGAAAACCTTTGCAGCCTCTGGAAACAAAGCCAGATGGAAAAATGTGTGGCCAGACTGTTAGCAGCAACCTTGGAGGCAGCCTGGGAGACAGCTTGAAGAATCAGCAATTATTTACTTTACAAAAGAAAGCAGCTCTTCATAGCTCTGCCTCAGGACATGTAGGCCCACCAAGAACTTTATGGCTTCAGGGCAGCTGGATTGGGTCATGAATTTGTTTTCTACAAAGGCTATCTTTACTGAGGACAATATTTGGGAACTGGGACTCTTTTTAATCTGATTTGTATGTTCAGTTGAGCAACAGCCATAAAGAGGAGAGGCTCTGACTAAAAATACAAATCTTTATAAAGAATTTTTGAATGGGTACCTTGAATCAAGCTTTAGCCCAGGACTTGTTGCACCAGGAATCATCTGTGTTGCAGATGTCTGGTGTGATCTGTGGAATACCAACCACAGGCAATTTGTCCAAGGCTAGTAGATGTTAAAAAATGAAATAAACAAGCAAATAAGACATTAATGCAACCTCAAAAAGTTTGTGATGGTTGTACATCAAATTTACTTGGATATCAGAAAAATTAAGTGATTCTTGAAAATCTCAGCAGGCACTTACCTGCCATGCCAAGTATCCAGCTTTTAAGACCTGCCTCCAATACAGGGCTCAGTTTCCTCTTTCTGAAGTGGTGAAATAGCTCTTCCCTGTTTAACAGGGCTTTTGTGAAAAGAAACACAAGTAGAGACACGCAAAGACATTCTAGTAATGAGAACTGTGAAAATAATGAAAACAAACTTTTGAGAGTACTGGAAATTGCCTTTTGGAATTTGAAGAGGAGAAAATCAATAAGAAAAAGGGAACAAACATAAATGAAAACACATCTTGCCCTAACTGAGTCTTTACTCATTATGGGATTTAGGGAAGATCTAAATGTTTGTTCCAACATTTTTCTTTCTTTTTTTTTTTTCCTTTATTTTCTTTGCTTGATATTTTTATTTTGTTTTAAAATCACCTTCCATATCCTTCCTGTGAGTACTACCTCTCTCCTGGGGATACCTGGAAGGTACAAGCAGAATTGAAGGGCAACAGATCATGGTTCTGCATCTCTGCACAGAGCTCATCTACGTTGCTCTGTTTAACCCTGAGTGTTGATGAAAAGGAAGCCTGAGGGAAGGATTTTGTACTCTAGCTGAAACCAAGGTGCAATAATATTTCCAGTCATCCCTGAGAGGTAGAAGAGAGGCAAAGATGATATTAAGCTATTTGCATGTCCTTTTTGACTACCTTGCTCTCAGCAGGGCTCTAGTTTGAGAGAAGGGATTTGCATCTCTACCATCATAAATCAGAGCAGCCCTAGAGCTGCTCTGCTTCTGGCAGCAACATTTGCTTTCACTCCCACTTAGAGCCATTTTATATCCTCTTTACATCGCTGGTGCGGTACAAAAGGGTAATGGGGAAAGGCAAAACTCACTCTTAGGGTGAATGGTAATAATTTTTATTTTCTTTTCCTTTCAGGAATCTAGGTACATTGAAGAATCCCCCAATAAAAATGGTGTGATTTCTTTAATTTTCTCTCTGAAAGAAGAAGTCGGGGCATTGGCTAAAGTCCTGCGCACATTTGAGGTAAATATTTTCCTTCAGGGCTTTACAATTTTCTATTGAAGCAACATTTTCTCGGGGTCTCGGACACTGTGTTTGTGATTCTATTTCATCGTATTACAGGGGAAAGCAGCCTGCATTTATTTTCTGGGCTTAAAATCCCTTAAAATCTTGGAGCAGAAGTAGCTTTTTAAAACTCAAACCTCTATTTTTAACTGGCATGAGAGTGGGAAAAATGCATTTTTTCCACTTGAGAGGGAAATATTTCATCCTAACTTCTGTAATAAGAGGTAGGAGTGGGTTGGGCTGTGGCCTAAGATTGACTTATAACCAAATAATTTGCCTTATAAATTGTAAGGCAAATATAACCTGCATGTGAGCCATGTGAGCATGTTGCATGAGGTATGTCTGTTGGGGGCAGTTCTTAGCTCTTGTCCACCTCAATAAATCTGATATAAAAAGAAATCTACCATCTCCCACCTGTAGTACTTCTACAGAGTGGGTAGAGGGTACCTACAGAACAACATAAAAATGACAGCATTTTTTTACACCAAAGGGTAATTTGGAGTGATTTGAAAAGCTTTTAGGGAAAAAAGGAGCCATTTACCTTTCAGGACATTGTGTGCGTATTTATTCTTGCAGATATATTCCCCAGATGTCATGAATGTTGTTTGAAAAGCACGAAATCCTTGCAATTCAGGATGGTTGTGTTGCAACACACAGAGCTGTGTACACTGTGCTCCCAAACAAATACACTGTTATATTGGTTCTGTGGCTTTTTTTTTTTCATGTAATAGTTGTGCCTGAAAACAGCAAGTTTTTAGAGCACTCTAAGAAGTTGTGGCCTGCATATTTTCCATTCATAAATTGAATTACTAGGAGATGAAAGGTTGTGACTTATGGGTACAAAGGAAAAATAATTATGAGTTATAGGACATATTTGATTAAGATAAAAGGAAATTCACACCTATGACAGCAGAGTAAGTCTAAATCTG
This sequence comes from Petroica traversi, assembly GCA_025920805.1. Classification (NCBI taxonomy): domain Eukaryota; kingdom Metazoa; phylum Chordata; class Aves; order Passeriformes; family Petroicidae; genus Petroica; species Petroica traversi. The sequence goes on along the minus strand of JAHLSL010000042.1, from coordinate 2,568,176 downwards.
TGAATTGACCACTGTACGGTCTTGCAAAATGTCCATATGTCAGTGATGTGCATGTCTGTAAGTGAATTGATGTGTCTGTTGATATTCTCTTATTAAATGCAGTGCTGTCTGCTAACTAAATTGCTCTCAGGTCTAAACTAAAATTTGTAGAGGAGCTGGTGTAGGAAAGAGAAGTAACCATTTATTGGATGTGACTTTTCTTGCCCAAAGCAGATACCCAAGCTAGACTGACTGAGTCATGGCTTTTCCAAGTGACCCTGATTGCAGTGGAGAGGTTGGGACTCAGCTGGTTTTCCATCCCAACAAAGCCAACTCTTTCTGTGCTACCTTGCAGCCTTCTCCAGCACCAACGCTTGACAAGACATCTGGCATAGGTGCTCTTATCAGTTCTACATTTGGCACTGTAGTGGATGGATGGATGGGATTTAATGGCACAAGAACAGCTCCTCAGGGCTGTTATTAGTGAATTCCTGGCATGCAAACCAGCAGCCTTTGGGCTGTTCTAATTCTATTCCAAGAACTGTGTAAGTCTTACATACGTGCACAGCTGAGATAACCTTCACCTTTTCCTCCTGGGCCATAGCTATGGTGCCTCAGAGACACAGACTGTGCTCAGGAACATCCACAGCACAGACAGGGAAAGTGGTGATATGCAGGTGAAGGGTGGGAACAAACAGGAAGAGCTTGAGAGCATTTTCTCATCTTGTACTCCTTCACTAATAACATTAATGGTGGGATGCTACAGGACTTAGCTCAGAGTCTCTCTGGTGGGCTCCCATAGAGGAGGGAACAGGAAGATGCCCAGCCTTGTCCCCAGGTTTGTGTCTCTGGCTTGTGGAAATGCAGTGGGTTTGTCTCAGAGGGGACTCACTAGAGGAGGTATGAGGATGGCTGCTCTGGCTCTCATTCCCTCGTGCAACCACACGAAGTAGGAAAAGAGAAAACCGACAAGCCACCAAACAGGATCAGGCTGCTCCCAGGAGCACATGTGGCACTGTAGTTTTTGACCTCCACACCTTGTGCAGCTGCTGGTGCTGATGGTCATGTGTTGTCTGTCTGTAAACTCTCTGCTCCTTGCTAGACTGGGAGCTGCCCAGACTCCTGGTACCTCTCTGGGCACTCATTCCTGGGAATGCAGGCAGAGCACAGCTCAACCCTCTCCTCCCATCTCGGGTCTGGGGGGATTAATGGATAGTGCTTCCAGCACTGGCTTTGAGGATTTTGCCTCTTCTCTAGCCAATCTGTAAAATGACTCTGGGACATGAAAGGGAGGAGGGTTGAGAGAGCTGTAAATATGAAAGACTTGAAAATAAACCTTCTCCCTGGGAAATAAGCATGGGAGCCAGATCCAGACTGAGGCACTGAATATTGAGGGGATACCTAAAGACAGGAAAGATCTTGAGGTGCCATCAGCACACAGGATGCCTTTCTGTAGAGGAGGTGTCCATGTCAACCTGGGAAGGTTCATCCTCTCTTTGGTTAAAGGACTGAAAAATAATTTGTTACTCTGGGGGGGGATTGTTCAGCCACTCTTGAGTCTCTCTCCTGGATGCACTCCCAGTTCACATCCTGCCCATGTCCCACTCCTGTGCTGGAATGAAACTGGCCAGACTTTAGCCCTTGTCACAGCTTGTTCTCCATGGGCAGCAAGAGCCCCGAGGGTGTGCTTTAGCCTGGGCCTGTTCTGGATGGATATCATGAGTTCCAGGACTTCTGGCTCATCAAGCATCATGGCACATAGAATCTGTACTCATCCACAGAACAAACCACCGAGGGAAAGAATTGTGTCCAAACACAGCCCAGATGGAAGGGGTAACCCCCCTTATGGGAGCCAGGATGGACTGACAGTAGGGAAGCCTCCTCTACATAGGGGGAGGCATAAGGCTAAGGACAGCAGAGTGGTCATTGTATAGAATTATATCTTCTAACTGAGACACAAAGTTTAAGAAAATTCCAGTGTGTTCTTTGGAAACAGTAATGTTTGTCCTACTCAAACATCCCTTAGGGTTGCTCATCAGTTGACAGAGTACTGCACGCTCCCACATTTGTTTTTTCTTGCTCAAAGACCCAAACTCTAATTTTCTGTTCAGGTCCCAGTTGCACCCAAGTATGTGGCTACAGTTAAAACTCTTTCCTATAAATCTAGTGGTTTTTTCCCTGAGGAAGTTGCTCAGTGTACTCAGCTCTTTGTGTCTGCTGGCTTTATGTCCAAACCACACTTGATTATTTCCACTTTTTTCTTATATTTACTCAGGAAGACCCATCTGAACACCAGACCTCATCAGGCTTCTAAGCTTTTCTGATCCCTGGCTCTTGTTCCTTATCTCCAGTTTGCAAATCCTTGCCTGACTACATGAATCTGTTCCTCCTGGACTGCTCTATGCTACTGCTGGCAGTACAGCCTCTGCAGTCCCTCTTCACCTGTCCTGTGGAGAGATGTGTCCACAGGCCCAGACTCACACTCTGGTGTGTGTAAAGTGGTAGTAGCTCAATCATGCTCAGCAACAAGCAGATTGCTGAAACTGAATCCACTTTGCTTCCTCACCAGCTGCTCCATTTATATATTGGGATGTGGCAGACATTCACTTCTTGTTTGTCAAACCCAATTGTTTTGGACTTGAAAAGCCCCTTTGTCACCTGTGTCCTCATTGCAGGCTTGAGGGTGGCTGCAGACACAGCACAAACCCACCAGGGTCTTTATACCAATTTCATTTTAATGGGATCTGCTCTACACTGAGGTACTCCTTGGTGCAGCCATGTGCTGTTTATTTGTGCCCCCAAAGATGACAACTAAGCAGCTAAAACTTGAATAAATACCTTTGTCTGAAACAGAACAGCACAGAAGACTAAAATATCATCTTAAAATCAGGAATAGTCATTGTGAATTGTGCTTCTTTTTTGATTCACTGGACACATCAAGAATGTACTGAGTATAAGTTGAGGCCAAAAAAGGAGAAATCTTCCACGTTTCATATCAAAACTGAAAAAGCAAAGCTGAACGCATTGGGTTGACCAAGCATTGCACTTAGTAGAAATAGTTCTCTGTAGTGATAAAAGCCTATTGAAACCGAGGTAGCTTTTTAAAGCAACTAAATTAATTCTGAAAGAAAAAAACAGTGAAGAAAAACCCCACATTGTACCCTACTGTTAAATTTGTCATTAAAAATATCAGAAATAAATATTTCCGTATATAAAATGATTGCCTTCAGTTGCAGATTTTCTGCATGAATTTGTGAACACATTAATCTTCTCTGAAGTTCTTTTTATGATGGATTTACAAGTAGTAGATCATCAGCTGTTTTAAGTGGCAAACATTGGAATACACTACAAGTTTTCTCAGTCCATTCTCAGAGAGGAGCCTTTCTTCCCTGATGAGACTTTCACAGACACAGAGCAGGACTTCTGTACAAGGTGCAGCCAAGGGTAGGGCTCTTGTTCAAAAGCAAAAAAATCATTTGCACCAGGTACTTTTGCTCTCAGAATAAGTTACTGTCCCCTCGGGGTAAATTACTGCTCCATGGAAGGGTGGGATGGGAATAACAGGCTGCAGTAAAAGAGATCTGGCACTTTCAGAGGCAGCAGAGGTAACTCTGCTCTGTTTCTGTTTAGGAGCTTTATTCCACAGAGTGTCCTACGTGACTGTTATCTCTGTCCCCTGGGAAGGTATTGGCTCTGTGGTGGTTTGGGTTTTTTCCATATCAGAGGAAGAAAACAGTCACTTTGGCCAGGGGGTGTGTTGGAAGTGTCTACAGCGATAGGTGAACAGGTCTGGCTTGCCTCTGCCACAGGATTGGTTTTTCATTACGCTGTACTTATGCACACCTATGATCATTTCATTACGCTGCTCCAAATCCATGTCCTTGGTTTCATCCCTCCTCTTCCTAGGGCCACAAGAGCAGGACTTCTTGATCTAATAAACCAGCATGGATTTAAAGAGAGGAATGCCCTCCTCACAGGTGCTTATGCAATTCTACATGCTGTCACGTTTTTGGTTTGTCCTGCTCCATGTGTTTTGTAGTCAGATTGTGCTGCAAGCCTCATGCCAAATTTCAGGGCTGGAGCAGAAGAGCTGAGTGATGGACACCAGCTGTCCTGAGATACTTTTCCTCCATGAGCTTGGAAGAAGACCCGAGCAGTTGTGAAGGAGAAGATGGGGAAGCATTGGCTTCAGCTGAGAATCTGGCCCTTGGACAGTGAAGCTGAATCAGGTGGCTGTCTTTGCCTTTGCTTTGGGAATCCATGCCTGAAGGCATCTCTGTAACTTCCTAAGTCCTCTGATCTATGAAAATTAAGCACTGGGCTTTTACTTGTGCTTCCAAGTGTCCTCCTGAAGGAAACCCTGGACTAGCCCATGACAAGGGTTAAAAGAACATCTCTTTTTCTGGTACCAGAAAGTGCAAGTAAAATCCTTGTTTTGGGAGACTTCACCCAAATTCTCACTAAACATTGAATAGGGGCACCATAGTGCTGTTGAAAGTTCTTCATCTGGTAGCAGTGTAGAGTCTCCTGATGAAGCCAAACTTAATTAATGATAACAGTCATGAAAGCAGCTGCAGCTGGATTTCACAGCTGTACTTGTTTTAGAATGACATATAGGAGCATTCAGTAATAAGTAAACAGAAGGATGTGTGAGTGTCATAAGAAACAGTAACTCATAACACTTTCAGAAAGTATCCATCCCCATTGAAAGCTTCTCTGTGTAGCTATCAACACACAAGTTCCCTTTTCCAGTGACCAGGCCGTTAAACAGAGGGTGGGACTAAATCCTCTTGGCAGTGATCTCTGCAAGACTGCTGGTGAAGTGCAACACCAGTCTGGTTTTCTCTTGCTGGTGTGGGGCAGCTGCAGCTAAAGTGGTGCTCAGTCAGGATGGAATAACTGGAATAACCTGGGCAAAGGCCTGGAGCTGGTTCACAGAGGGGGGCCAAGGTTGAGATCCAGCACTGTGAGGTAAAGCAGGGAGGGACATGGACAATCTCCTCCATGCATCCACCACTGTCTCTGTTTTAAATTGATATTTGTATTGCTACCCCCTTCTAACTTGTTAGAAGTAATTCTAACTTGATTTTTGAGCTCTGAGAACATCTTGAGACTTTCTTCTCTAATGGGCATTGATAGAGGTACAGTTAACTTGGATATTAAGTTAATTTCTTTCACCCCTAAGAGTGCGAATTTTAAGAAAGATTAAACAAACAAACAACAAACTAGAGCAGAAATGGTTGTATGATAGGATGTGTCCAGAGCAGAGAGACTCAATCTCTCCCCTGGTCACAAACCTGAAGAGAAGGAGCAAAACACCAACCTGCTCACTAAGTTCCTTGCAGCCACAATGGGTGATGGGGTGAGCTTAGCAAAGACACATCTAATCTCAGTCCATGGGCTTGTCTGATTCCTACTAGCTCTAAAATAGGAAGGGCAGAAGAGATGCATGTTAATAGCTCAGGTGTGAATCCAGCCACAAACATATGACAGTTGATATCTTCCGAAGGTGTTAAGTTCCATCAACAAAAAATAGCTCATAAAACTAGAATAACTTTTACTAGCTGACTTTTGAAGGCGTACTGACACGGTGTCAGACTCTACTAAAAAATCAGAGATTGAAAACAGACCAAAATGTAAAACTAAAAAAAAAAAAAAAAAAAAAAAAGAGCGCCTATCTCCTTTTTCAGGTAACTATTTGTCTCCAGAAGTTGGAGTTTTAAAGAAAACCTCAACTCTTGGGAGAAACTTGCAATAACAAGATTTGGCAACATCAAGGCTTAAGAAAAGTTCTGAACAATATGAAACTATGAAGAATAAACACTAGATGGAGTAGTTGGACTAGAATGAAATTGAGATTTGTGAAGCAACTCTAGTAACAGAGCCACTGTAAATATTTTGAAATCAAGGGCTTAGTAGCAAGGCACAGCACACGAGAACACATTTCTGCAGGAGTGCCATTTCAGGGAGCTGGACATATGCTGCTGGATTCTTGCTCTAAAAACAGTCACCAGACGGGTTCTCCCTTCAGCTTCTCTGTTGTGAGGTCTTGAAGTCTCGGCACAAAGAGGTAACAGGTTGGTTCTGCTGAGTGGCTGATATGCCTCAAATAAACAGCAAAGCAGCTTTTCACTCTGTGGGAAAGTGTTCTGCTTCTCTTAGGTATAAGAAAGGAGGTCACTCTCTACATGGGCTCCTTCCATCATCTTCTTTTTTTCTTCCCGAATTTTTCCCATTGTCTTAGGCTGTGATACTTTGAGAAGTATTGATACTCCTGCTGCCTTAAGCGTATCCCTTGCCCACAGCTTATTCCTTCATTCCCAACCCCTGCATCATTCCATTCATTTTGGGGCCACTGCTGTCTGTGCAGCTGTTCACTGAGCCTGACTGCAGAGATGGTACAGCAGAAGAGTCCCCTGATCAAAAAATAAAGGGGTGCAGTTAAGGAGCCATCAGCCCTTAAGAGTTGGTGCTGGGTTGATCTTATTGTGGCCCTCCAGTACTCAGAGGGGTCCTATAAGAAAGGAAGATAGGGATAGATTTTTTAGCAAGGCCTTTTGTGATGGCACATGCAACTAAAAGAGTGTAGGTCCAGACTTGGCATAAGGAAGAAAACTTTTAGGATGAGGATGGTGAGACACAGCAAAAGCACAGCATCTCCCTGCACCTGCTCTCTGTCAGGAGCTCACACAGAGGGAAGAGGGGACAATGTGCAGTCTGTTTGGGAAATGGGCTTTGGAGGCCTTAAACAAACTGTCCCCAGGGCCAAGGACAGTGCTGGCCATTCTCTCCTGCAGACAGCCCTGCGAGGACGGCATCTCTCAACAGCAGCGATTGGCGAATGTGCTTTTGACCTTTTCAACTTATTGTATTGGTATCTAGCCAAACAATTTGAGTTCATCTGAAGTGTGCAATGCTCAGGAAACAGAGGAATGACATATATGTTTCCTACCAGGGAATGAACTGCCTTTTGTGGAGGAGTAAATTAGGCCTTTGCTGCTGATGGCCAGATGCCCTCTATGCTGTACAAGCACTGACAGGAGCAAAGAAAACCCTTAGAAGGCTCAGAAAGAGGGAGGTACAGATAAAAAAAAATCTTCCCTTTTTCTTCCTTGTGGGTCAAAAGTAGTGTTATTTTGTGGATGAGATCCTGACCCCACTGTAGCAGGGGGTTTTTCAATTACACCAACAGGGCCATCACTTTACTCCATGTAGTTTGGGGTCTTTAACGTGAAAGAAGAAAACAAATAGTTTCTTCAGGGATGCTGAGCACCATGTGTCAGCCCCTCAGACTCTTCTGTGGGTAATGATTCTATGATCTTCAGGCCCAGATTTCCTCCAGGGATTTGTATATTCCTCCCAGGGAACAAAAGCCCAGACCTGGCCTTGGCATGCTGTGTCTGCAGCACTAGTGTGAGCCTGACAAGATGGTCAGGTGGCAAAATCAATGCCCAGTGAAAACTTTTTAAAAGGTTTTTCTCAAAAAAAAAAAAAAAAAAGAAAAAAAGCAGTGTGTTCATATTCAGATTATAGTGCTTAAGAAAAAAATTGAGTTTAGTTAACTGGGGTAGATGTTCCTGGACTTTTTGTTTTAGTTTTTTTGTTTGTTTTGTTTTTCTGGACTTTTTTTTTACTTTTTTTGAAAAATGGGATTTTTAGCTACTTGTTGCTTACACATCAACATGGCAGCATGCCTGAGGTCAGGTTCCCACTGTAGTTGTCAATGCTATAGTTGCCAATGCTTTTTTCAGAGCTAGGAGACACTGCTGATGGTCAGCAAAGATTTTCGATGAGACAGAACTTTAATTTCTGAGCTAAAGAAAATAATTCTTTCCTGTGAGAGTGATTAGACTCATGAGAAGTTGCCCAGAGAGACTGAGGAGTCTCAAAACTTGACTGGACATAGCCCAGGGCAATCTGCTCAGTCAATCTGAGCAGAGTATTGTCCTTGTTGATCTCCAAATGTCCCGTTCAACCTCAGCAACTCTGTGATTTAAAACACCCATCTTTTTCTTTGCACAAACCTGCTTTTTTGGTGCAGATCCGTGTTTTCCATTGGATTTCTGCCCAGCAGCTGCTCACAGCCCTGGAAACTGTGCAGGTGGCCTTGCAGATGACTGTGCAGTAGCTTGGCAGCAGCTTATCTCACAGGGTGCCCAGCTGCCTACTTGTCCAATCTTCTCTCAAGATGCTCATCAATACGGAATTCAGTTTCTCATGAGAGGGTGCTCTACAGGTGGAATGCCTTTTTCCTGTGTTGATCCTGGGGAAATGTCTTTGTAAACACAGAGAAGCTCTCATTATGTACTTGAGGTATTGGAGTTGCCATTTACAGTACAAAGCCTCTTTACAACCTGTATCCTTCTTCCACCTTTCTCTAAGCCTTCAGTAGTGCATATTCTTTGTGATGGTGCTCTGCACAAGGGTGAATCCCACATATTTCTTATTCTTCCTTTCTGTTTCTCTCTCTGTTGTGAAAGTCCTCAAGTCCAGTGGTAACAAGAGACAAGTATCTACATTTATTTGGATTGTACAGTATGGTTTGTTTACTGACACCTGTATTTATCCAGTTTTTATGCCATATTCCTTCCCCCAAAAACTGTGGAACCAAAATTTCTCTTTCCCTTAGGAAAAGGGTATAAACTTGACCCACATTGAGTCTCGACCCTCCCGTCTCAACAAAGATGAGTATGAATTTTTCATTAACTTGGAAGGTAAGAATGTCTCAGCCCTGGACAAGATCATCAAGTCCTTGAGAAGTGATATTGGAGCAACAGTCCATGAGCTTTCACGGACAAAGAAGAAGGACACTGGTAAGGATACCCTGACAAGGGTATATTTATGTCACATACTGAAATTACTTATTTTTCCTGTAGTAAAGGAGAACCTCCTGGATCTTTTTGGCTGCATTCCTCTCTCTCTCAGTCTATTTTTTTCTATATTGCAAGCTTTCTAATTTGGAGATTTTCTGTCCATGTAGTTTTCTGTCTCCTGGGAAACTAGGGAGGTTCTGCCACTCACTTTGGTGGAACAGAACTGACTCTCTCTTACTGTAAGAAATCCCAGGAAGGTCAGTTACAGTTCTGCCTTTGGAGGGAAATAAGGAAAGATTTTGTGAGTTATTCATGCTGCTAATTCTCAGAGATTTGCTGGAGCTGAGGCTGGGGTGGTGCAGTGGTGGCTGCCCAGCAGATAGTCTGAGACATACTTAAATGCCTCTTCAGATAACAGATGTGATTTTAATAGGATTTCAGACTTAAAATACTTTAGGTCTGGATCTTCCTCTTCCTTCCTAGGAACAACATGAAAGGACATTAATACCTTCTTGAGATCAGTGCTGGTAATCCTTTTACCATTTCCTTTGTGTCCTACCCATGACATTACATTTGAAGATGAAGAAGAAGAAGGCAGACTCCCTCTGGAGCCAGTTTTCTCCATTCATAGACTAAGGCACAAAAGGTTGATTAGGTGGTTTATGATCATGTCAGATCGAAGAGGTTCACTTTTGGGGGCTTTTTTATTTCCAGAAGAAAGCTACAGGTCCTACTAGGACTTAACATTATTTTTTTCTAGTTACTATGAAAAAGTTAACAACAAAATTTATTAAATAATAAAGTTGTCTATAAACATGTGCCAGAGTCAGACAGAGATACAGCTCTAAGTATCATCCAAGAAAATCTTGCATGTGAAATTCTGACCTCACAGAAGTCAAAACTCCTGTGGTCAGCTGTAGGATTAGGATTTCACTGCATGGTACTGAGTTGATCAAAGGAGTTTTTGAGCTAGATTATCCCGTCAGTGCTTCAAAAAGGGACTTGATCCCCTTCTGTCTGAGAGGATAACTTGTGTTTGTTTGCTAGTTTCAGCAATTCAGAAATAGTATAAAATGGGAACAATTTATTGCTGGGGATATAGAGGAAGATTGATATTTCTTTTTGCCCTTTCTCTCTTTTTTTTTTTTTTCGATTTCAACTCCTCTCATGAGTAAAAAGGGTCCAGTCAAACTGAAATCCTCAAAGGACCATATTTTGAAAGGCCAAACAAGCCCTGCTTAGGGGATGAACTGTGGGTGGCAAATCCTGGGTGGAGGCAGCTACAAGGGCATGGTGAGATGGGAACAGCCCCAGCTTTAGGAAGATGCTGTCCTTTATCAGTGATGGCATTAACAAATAACAGGCCTTGTGGGGCATTTTAGGCCAGCCTGTCTTTCAAATGAATCCTCCTGGCAAATCTGGTCATAGTCCACAGACGTGCTTGTGTGAAATCTTATTCCCAAAACACAGAAATGGAGCAAAATCTCTGACAGATGGTTTATGGGGATGTTGCCACACTTGTCTCAGTGGGCAGGTAAAGGCTGGGAAGGTTTTCTTCCAGAGGCAGTCTGGGATCCCGTGGGACTTTTTTTTACAGTGGCCTAAGATGCTCCCATTTCTTCCCTGCTAAGGATTCATTTTGCTCATGCTCGTGATTTGAGAAAGAAAAACCTAATTTTTCTGTTTCCTGTAGGAAGCACACAGTACCATTCTTGGGGCACTACTTTGTGGGCACTCAGAGGAAATTTCTGTATTCTGTCCCTTCTGTATAACTCAGTGTTAAACACTGTGTGTATGTGCTTTACTGGGCAAGGGATAAATGAATGACTTTTTCTTTCTCTTTTTTTTTTGGGGGGGGGGACGGGACGGACGACGGTCACTTTAATTGCTTTTAGTATCTTTTCCTAACTAAATGCAAAATTTAATTGACACATTCAAATAGTTACAAATATCAGATTTGGATCAACAGTGTAATTTTAAGTGAGAGTGGGCCAGCAGAATGCTTTAAATGCAAATATAGTTTTAGAGCTTCAGATGAGAAGGGCTGGCAGTTGCTGGGCCAAAAGTTCTTTGTGTACATGGAAAGATTTTTTGTAAAATCACAGTGCATCTCTTAATGGCTCTTATGGAAACAAGATGGGTATCTGCAGTCCACTTGGAGCCCATGAATAAAAATAATTAAATATTATTCTGTTGCAACATTAGGGAAATGCAGACAATTTATTGCACTTCTGAAAAAAGCTGGGAGTTGAGGATCTGTAGGGGCCTTGTTTACTAGACCCTGAGGCTGGCCAGAGCATTTGAGACTGCTTAAAAAAGGGCTAAACCTGGGCCTTGAACTGCTTGTAAATTGCATAGACCTGTCTTTGACCCTCCTCACAATGGTCCCAAATGGAGGATTCTGCAGAAGTCCTCGTTGCCCCTGCTTTGCTGCCTCTCATATAAATGGCTTATTAGCATTCTGCTCAGCGTTTGACCCCATGGTAATTTGGTCACCACTTGGGTGTCCAGCCCCATCCCATAAATGCTGCTGTTTCACTTACAGACAAATCAATATTTATTACTGATCAGACCACGTTTGCTGCTCAGACCTTCACAGAAGCCCAGTGTTGCAAGAGCTCTCCCTGGCAATTCATTAATGGCTGTGCAGACAGACAGTGAGTCTGGTGAATGGGCTGGAGGAGGATGTTGCAAACAAAATACGGGATAGATTCAGCCAGGGGCTAATTTGATTTGATCTTTTGAATAGTTTCTGGGAGGGCTGGGGACAGCATCCTGGCACATCACATCTAGGCAGAAGACCCACCAGTAGCCTTTTTTCACCCTGGCCCTCGATGTGAGGGCTGTATGGGCTTAATGCAGTGTGTGTCCCAGAACTGTGCTCAGAATTTTTGATTCTTGTTTCCATGAGAGCTGAGAAGGCTCTTTCCAGGACCCAACTTAACACCAGTTGTGCTGGTGCAAGCAGCACTAAGTATCCTTGGGATTTCCCCTTCACAGCCTACCACTTTCACCCAACTCTACAAGCTCAGAGCTGCTCTTGTTTAGCTACTGCTGAAGTTTGGCAGGATCAGAACTTCCTGCCAGGAAGATAAGTTGCTGCTCCTATGTAGGGAAAAAGCAAACCACCCATCTCCATACCCAGGACTGACACCACATCAGCCTGGAGTCCGTTTTCCTTGAGTTTATCATGAGGTCTGCACCAGGTACTAAGGCAATCTTGAGAATAAAATATTTAATGAAAGTAAGTCAGTATTGAAAGTCAGCAATGGTTCAAACCCTGCCCAGTGAGACCTTACTGATTCAGGCCAGCAAAGACTTACAGACATCACTGATGAAACCCAGTGCAGGCTTTAGCCCCCACCAATCTTTCTGCACAGCCTGGACCCTTCAGGTCATGGTGCCTCCCTGAGAAGAGTGGTTTTCTCTCTAACACTGACAAATCCTGTGCTGTGGGGCTGCCAGACAGCGTTTTTTTTCCCCCAGTGCCAAATCAAAACCATTTACCACTGACCCCACGCTGGTAGTGGGGAGTCTGCAGCACAAAATAGTGAAGCAATTCCCCACCATCACACAAAGCTCAGTGGTAGAGCCAGGAGATAATAGAAAATGGGCAGGATGGCTGGGTGTGCTCCCCCTACACGTGGTGTAAATAGTGACCCCTCTCTATGGATCAAACACACCTTTTTCACTCCCCCCTGTAACTTGTTTAAGTGAAGGGTTTGGAAGTGCAGTAAGCCTTCCAACAGAGAGGGGAGAGAGTGTTTCTGGAGCAACTGAAAGAACCAGCGGCACATCCCGCAGCAAAGGAACCCATTTGGGGACCTTGCTGGGTCTGTTGCTGCCATCTAGTGCCTCGCTCAGGTCTGGCTTTAGGGCAAAGAGCAGCCAGCGCATCCTGGAGAGGGGCGGACCAAGCCCCACTTCTGCGGGGCGGGAGAAGGGGAGGCACCGCCGCGACATCCTGGGAAGCCCAGGCAGCCAGGGATCCTCCTGGCCAGCAGGCACCAGCTGCCTGCTCCTCCTGGTCTGTCGGAAACTGGCGTGAAGGTTCCCAGAGCAGTCAGGGGAGCGTGGGGCAGACCCCAAAGCGAGCCCTGTAAAGCTGCTGCTGCTCCAGCTCCTCTGTGCAGGCGCCTCGCAGAAAGCCAGGGCCACCAGTGCCCTCTGTGCCATGAGGCTCCGCACAAAGCATCGCTGAATGGTCCCAGAGACAGAGATCCTCTTAGCCCCTAGGTGGTCTCTCAGATCTGGGGTGAGCCCCATCACTGCAGGGAGCTCACTCAGCAGCTGCTGGCAGAGGATCAGGTTCACTTGGCACAACCCCCAAAATAAGAAGGGCAGGTGTGGCCGAGCAGCAGCACTCCCAGCTGAGCAGAGAGCCACAGAGGGGGTTCAGCTGTTTCCCAAGCACTGGCTGAGCAAGGAACACCTATTTGTGCAAGAAAGCCTCAGTGAATTGCAAACTTTTTACTGACAGTGGCTGCCCCTGTTCAGCCCTTGAATTGAATTGCCATGAAGACCCTTGACTCACTCTTTTTTTTTTCTAGCTCAACACATCACATCTGGAAATCCCTGTGATTCTTCTTTGTCCTTCAGCTCATGCTCTGCTTTAAAGAGGGGGTTCCATGGGCATTAAGCTCTGTGTAGTCCCCATGGTCCCTTCTCTTGTGCTGGCTGTGCCTCAGACAGTGTCTATAGAGTATGAGTTGCAAGGCAATAGAGAACCAGACCAAGAAAGCAATTGGTCTGCATTGTGATACAATGCTAGTCTGAGGTGTTAGGATGCCATTTATTTTTCCGTTTCAGAATCCTAGCTCAAGTGGGGCCTCCAAGTAGGTAATAGAAAGAGCTTTTCAGGTAGTCCAAAAATTCTGTACCCTTGTTATGGGGATTCTTGTCATTCCTTTGAAAGGGATGATTCTGGCTTATTGGGAAAATTTTCTTCATTTTGGTAAGTCAAGAGACCAGAAGTAATAAACAGAAAATCGTAAACATTTACAAACCAACTCTGCACCAAGGGTCAAATGCTCTTGATGCTCTGTATTCTTCCAACAGTGCAAAAGAACAAATTCAAGACAACTTGCTTGGTTTATTCCTGTTTCCTCCTGTACTGAAAAGAATTGAAAGAATTTAGCCCCTTGCATATGTTTCTTTATATTTGTGATGAAAAGATGAAAAAATCACAAGAAGGCCCAAAATCAAAAAACAGAGAAGCATAACAGTCTCTATTTCTTTTCTGTTTTGCAGTGCCATGGTTCCCAAGGAGTATCCAGGAGCTGGACAGGTTTGCCAATCAGATCCTAAGCTATGGAGCAGAATTGGATGCTGATCATCCTGTAAGATTTTTTTTTAAAGCATTTTTTCTATTTATTGTCTCAGATGTTTCTCTCATTTACATTTGCTCTGCTTTAGTAGAAATCTAGAAGACTAAATCTCACATGGTACAGGACAAGAAGGCTACCACAATTCCAGGGTTATAATCTGCCAAATCACTGGTTATGAAGTAAATCAAACCAAAGGTTGCTATAATTGAGCAAATGCCAGGAGATCTTAAAAGTTGTAGTGATTGTCAGAGCACAAGGACACCCCTAGTCTTCCCAGGAGGCTCTGATGTAGTGATTTCAGACTCACTTTGTGTATCACTAACTAGAAAAAGAAGGAACATATCATAGCCCAGAGATAGAAAGACTTTTTTCATCCTTGACTACATGCACATGATTTAGCTCAGTGTATTGTTATGTGATTGTTAAACCTGACACGGTACTTTTATGGTGAGACACAACAAAAGGTTCTTGGTTCAAAGAGTTTGTGGTTTAAATAGTAGCATCAGAAAGTTTTTTTCATTGTCTTAGTTGATAAAAATAATTTGTTCTGTGGTTTTTCAGTTTTGTTCAGATACAAGAATATTTTCTTCCTCTATTCCCTCTCCAAGCAAACAACAACTTACTTTCATTTGTCAAAACACACTGAGTTCCATGCAGTGCACCAGAAATCGCTGCTATTAGTTTAATTGAGATAGGGTGATTATAAATAAATTACATGCAGCGCAACAAAAATTGCTGCTATTAGTTTAATTGAGATGGGGTGATTAGTCATTCACTACCTATTGCTTAATTCCAGACGTGCTATGTACCATGTACAATGATTCATGATGTTCACTGTGGTCATGTGAAAGGCAGAATGAAAGGAGGTACACTGAGCCAATGGCCCCCTTGTGTGTCATGCAGGAATAGACCAAGATTGTATTTGAAAGAAGAACCAAAAAAAGAAAAGAAAAAAATATAAAAAGGAATGAGGAGTCTCTCTTGCAGTTCCTAGAATTAGTTAGTGAGCACTTGTGCTTTGAAAATGAAAGCCAGCTGCTGGTGTAAATAGGTGTGACAGTCCACAGAGTGCAGATAAAGATAAATACAGAGCCTGTGTTTTTAGTATTTGAGTGATGCATAGAATTTAATCACAGAGACCTCCATGACAGGTTAATCTTGGACAGCACATTTTTTTTTTATCCATTGGCTACCTCTTTTTGATTCACACTTGAATTTATACTCCACTTCAGCTGCCTCCTGTACTTGGTTGTGTTTTGTGGCCCCTCAGTCCAGTTGTGCCACTCACCACTTAGAGATGCATTTATGGAGTGTTGCATCCTGCAGGGAGCTGTTCATTTTTGCCCTACAGAAGGACATCCCAGCTTGGAAGGAGGATGTTTCTGCACTCCAGGTGGTGAAGGCACTCCTGGTCCTGGGGATCTTTTAGTCTAAACAGCAGGCAGTTTAGAGGGGTAAGAGAATGGTTATCCCAGTGGAAGATTCAGAGATTTTATTTCTAATCCTAGGTTTTATTGGTAATTAGCTGCAAAGGTCAAGCTCCCAGCCAAAAGGTCTGTTAGACATACTTTGTAGTCATTAATTCCCTTCAAAGGGTTGAGTTTTTGCTACAAAAAGGGTTTTTTGGCCTGCAAAGTGGCTACTGTTCCTCTAGCAGTTTCAAAATGAGCACTTTTAAGTGTGGTTCATGCTGAAAATCTAACTAAGAAGTTCAATTGAGTTGATGAATTTGTTTTGATTCTGCTCCTCTAGAGCAGCCCAGCTGTGCCAGGACTGCAACAAGCTTCAAGGGAAACCAGAAGGGCATGGTTGTCCAAGTACTGATAACCCTGCGTTGCTCTTGCCAGAAGAACCTCGTTGTTGCTGTAAAGGAGCAAGTTTCCCTATCTTATAGGAGGTGGAAATGAGAAAACCAAAAGATCTGGGGGGTGAGGGGTGGTGAGAGGCTGTGGCTCTGCAGCCCAGCAAGGAGCAGTGCCTGGGGTGAGTGAAGCCTGGCGGGACAGAGGAGGCTTTCCCACCGACCTTGCTGCACTTCTTGGATGCACCAGCCATGCCTGAGGGTGCTCACTGGGAGGAAGGCTCTTCACCTTTTGCACTTCTGCATGGACTGAGGATGGCTGTTTCTCTCCAGGGGTTCAAAGATCCTGTGTACCGGGCCCGGAGGAAGGAGTTTGCGGATATCGCCTACAACTACAGACAGTGAGTACCCACTGCCTGGGCAGACTGCAAGCCCTCATCTCTTGCCCTCTCCTCACCCTGCTGCCAATCCCTGCTTTTCCACAAGCATCCTCCTGCTGTTGGCTTCTCTCTGCCATGTGTTTTAATTTTCCTGTTCATGTGTTTATCCCCAAATCGCAGCAAAACAAAAGTAAATTGTTCCAGGCACATGTTCAGAAGGGACATCATCTCCCCTCTCTCCCCACAGCACCCCTCTTTCCCAGCTTTGTTGTCTAATTGAGCAGCAGACTGTTCCTACTACAAAGATCTGAGCATTGAATAAATCTGGTATTCCCCATTAAACCAAGACTGGGGGAGGAGTGCCTATCATTAACAATAAAGCAGGATCTGCATACACTATTAAAATAATGAATAACTTATGGTTCTGATGCTAATTCAGTGTCTGATACTCTACTTTTATCATGTCTAATCCAGCATATCTAATCAGCAATTTACACTTTCATTTCCCAAGAAAAAGAAATTAACAGAGATAATAAATTCAGTTAGAACAGGCTTGGTTAATTGCTTTCAATGATCAGATCAGGAGGAGAAAGAATTCTGTCCCCAGAGACACTCAAATGTGTACATCAGTACTACTAGGCCTGATTCTTGCTGGGACTGGTAAAAACCGTGTTGGCAAATAAAAAGTTAACATATATAGTAAATTTTGGGCTACAATTTGCACAGGATGAAAAGAGAGCCCCTGAGCCAAAGAGCTAATAATGTAACCAAAAAAAATAAGAGAAAAAATTGGACTGGTTGATGGAAAGTACAAAATATCAGGTGGAAAAAAAGTCAGAAGTTCAGTTTATAGCTAGAAGATTTGGCTAAGATTTTGTATCCAGATGGGAACAGACCTAGTGTCTGCTCATGTTTGGGAAGATGAAATAGGAAAGCCTTATAGATATGATTACCTTGCAGGGGATGCTGAAAATATGGAAAGTATAATCGAAATTGAGATGAAGAAAAGGTTTGAGTTAAAGAGTAACTAAGAAACAATGGTAGAGCTGGCTGAAGGTAATCCTCCTTCTTGATAGAACAATACCCTCTGCCTAGGCAGGTCCAAAGGTCAGAACAAACCATACCTGCCCGGTAGGAGATTCCCAAAAGCAGTTTTTTAAGGTTTAAAATATAACCCTGTATGGTAATGTAATGATTCTTATAGGTTGCATGCAAATGTTGTAGCGTTTGTAGCTTGTTTCAGATTGGTTAAAGCGAATTAGAATATTCAACAGAGAAGATGATTTATTGTATTGTAAATGGCAAATCGCTCTCTTTTTGCTCTCTCTTTTTACCTCTTTCTCTCTCTTTCCCTGGTCTGCTTTGAGCTGCGTCTTGCAGCCCAGCAGGCCTCTCACACCCATGCTCTTTCACAATAAACTCCCATGCTCTAAACCCATCTTTAGAGATCTCTCACTTTTATTTTACCCTCATAATCAAATTCCACAGAGTTAAATCCTACATGCTCATAGATATTCCACAGAAGATTTACCTTTCCTGCCTAATGGATCACAATTTCTAGTCTCTAGCTTGCAGGTTTTCACCAAATCCTACACAGAATTAAAATTATTAAGTGCCCCTTCCTTCTGAGATTCAAACTGAAACGGGTATATTCCAAAATGTAACTTACTAGTATTCAGTCTTTTATCCAGATTCTCAGACACACTGGAAACAGAGTCTGCACAGACCTGGACTGAAGTCCCAAATGCACCTTCAATGGGAAGTTATTGGACTTTCCAATTAGATCTTTCAGTATGAAAGCAGTAAACAGAGTGTGAAAGCCTTCTTTGAGCTTCTGGGCTCATGGAATGAGGGCACATGGGTTTTGTGACTTTGTATTAATTCAGGAAGGTGCAGATGGATCTGGGGTGCCCTTGCCCTGGGTGTACACCTGGACACACCTTTCAGGCTCTACAGTGGGGCTGAGAGGGCAGAGGTTGTCTCAGCACAGAGGGACAGAGATACAGAGAAGTGGGCTGGAGGAAAGACACAACCAAAGTTATCAGACTTCACTGAAATGGCAAATATTCTTGAGTTGTGAGGGTGCTACCCAGCTTGGGTGAGATGGTGAGATAGGTCAGTGGTTGCTTGCCTTGTATTCTTCCCAACATTAATTTCATCCTTTTCTCTATCCCTTCTTTTACATCTATTTAGTCCTCTTTCTTTGTGCTGTTTGCTTCTACTCTGCCTTTGCTTTTTTTGCCTTCTCTCCTGATAGATTTACCCCTTGTTTTTGTTGGATGCTCAATTTCCCTGACTTCTCTATTCTTTGCTTTTAGTTTGCCTCTTCCCTCTGCCTTCCTTTGCTTCTGACCCCATTGATCCCTAGAATTTTTTTTTTTAATTTGAAAAGTTTTTAAGCCATAGCTTCTGCCTGAAACCCTGGAAGGTGGTTGAGGATTATTTAGGAGTGCTAAAGGAATAACAATCCCCCAACATGAGGTTTAAAGCTCCACAGATCAAGGAGAGCTGATACTGACAGAAAGTGATGGTTCTCCAGAGGAGCTGCCCTGGGGCTCAAGATAAAAATGAGGGAGTGGGAGATGGTGGGGTGTCATCAAGAGTTTAACAATGGGTCTCTGGGGCTTGGAAAGCTCCAGCATTATTCCAGCAGGGATATTAACCCTATTAAGTTACTTAAACCCTTTGATTTTTCAAAGCTGCTGGATTCACCTATGGCCCTAATACTATTGCTAAGGAATTGGTTGTTCACAGGAGGCCAAACTGCATTGCTTGGGATTCTATAACTCCTGTTAGCTTCAAGAGCTAAGCACGTGGGGGCCTGAGGGTGGGATTTAACTCATAATTACTCCTTACAATTACAAAAAGTCAAACTGGCTGGGGTCTGCTTCTGTTATGGCACAGACCACATATCAGAATTTCTCTGCTACTGCAACAGAGTTTTATGGAGCTGATGGTTTCATGTTTTTACAAAAAATAAAATAAAATAATGCTCACTAGAGCAAGAAATAAAACAGCTCCTTCATATCTAGAAGTAAAAATAAGTTGAAACAAACAGCCAGCCAGTATTTTTAGATGAGCACCTTTAAAAGAAGAATAAGCAGTGATTTATTTTTAACTCAATAGCACAAGGAGCTGTCTAAAGGCCATTATCTCAGCCAAGGTCTGTAGAGTCCTTTCTAGCCAGTGCCTAGGGATGAGTGAGGCTCCTTTTGCATATCAGCCCACAGGCATCTCCTCTCCTGCACCAGCAGATCCAGGCCAGTCCCAGTAAAGCTGCAATATGAAGCAGAATAAGAAAACCCTTTTTAAAATGGCAAGTGGGAAAGGAAAAAGAGCATGGTGTTGATGGCATAGGACATTTTCTGTTGCTGCTGTTGAGGGTACCCATTTTCTTTCTAGTGGCCAGCCTATTCCTCATGTCACCTATACGGAAGAAGAAAAGAAAACTTGGGGCACTGTCTTCAGGGAGCTGAAGAGTCTGTATCCAACTCATGCTTGCTATGAACACAACCATGTGTTCCCACTGCTGGAGAAGTACTGTGGCTACCGGGAGGACAATATTCCCCAGCTTGAAGATATTTCAAACTTCTTGCAGAGTAAGTTTGAAGCACCTAAAAGAACTGAACTGAAGGCCTCAGCCATCAGTGGGGCTGGTACTTGCAGAGAAGGAAAAACAATCCTTGATTTATCAAAGGCTTTCTATTATGATGTTTGGGCACATCATTTAGCCAGGTCCTTCTCTAATCTGGGGGAACAATGGGACAGATGCTCAGATACTGGTGGAATACGTGGGCAGAAAATTGCCTGCTCTTACACAATTAAACTCTATTCAACATAAAATGAAAAAAAAACCCAACCACCAACAAACTTTTCCCGCTGCAAGGAGTCTGGATAAGGATAAACCAAAGCCATCAGCTGTGTTTCAGATGCTGGATTTTATCCCTCAGGCTGCACTGGGTTTCGGCTGCGGCCCGTGGCAGGCTTGCTCTCCTCCCGGGATTTCCTGGCCGGGCTGGCATTCCGAGTGTTCCACTCCACGCAGTACATCCGCCACGCCTCCAAGCCCATGTACACCCCGGAGCCGTGAGTACTGTGCCCCCAGGAGGCTGCAGAGCTGCAGCAAACCAGCCCCAGGGCCAGTCCAATCGGGAATAACCGTGTGGGACCCTGGAGCACTCCTGGGAACAGAGCTAATGGGGAGCAGCCAAGGGACTGCTCTCTTATGAAAACATTTATGGAGCGTTTCTAGTCTGCCTAGCAATCTGCAAGTTCTCCTGGGGCAGATGAGATAGCTTTGCTACTGAAGGTCTGCTGGTGTTGTGGCTAGGACAGTGTACAAAGGCATTTAGCATCCAAGTAGTGCAGCAAGGACTCAACCTGTTGCAAGCAAGCTTCTGGCAGTAAGATAGGAGAAGCCTGAACCATTGAACCCATCTCCTTTTCATTTTGTACTGTTTCTCTCTGTCCCTGTCCATTGTCCTTTTCCACTTGCCATTTTCAAAACAGATATCTTATTCTGCTTCATACTGTTGCAATTATTCCTCGTTTCTTTGCTTCCTACTTTCCACAACTCTTTTTCCTTTCTTTTCTCTATTTTTCAGTCTTCTGATTTTCCTACCTGCTTTTGATTGTGCATGATTTAATCATGCACAAAGCCAGGCTGAAATGCCTTCCACAGACTTGGCCTTTTGTGGACATCTTACTCCTTTCCCCTTTCCATCTCACTTCTCTGTATTTGAAAAATCTAAAAGTCCCTGATGCTGAGGGATATATGATGCAAAAGCACAGAAAATCCTGGGGTTTGTGAGCATTTCTATCACAAGAATAATTTCAGAGCAAAATGTTTTCTGGTGAATGATAGCTGCTGGTAGGGGAAAATGCACTGCGCTCTTGACTACGTGCTGGCTCTAGGGCAGTCTTCCAGTATTGCTGGATATTTCTCGAATCACAGTTATTCAGATGTCCTGTTTTCCTGCAGTGATATTTGCCATGAGCTCCTAGGACATGTGCCTCTTTTTGCTGATCCCAGTTTTGCTCAGTTTTCCCAGGTAAGTCGGTGGTTATATTATTTATATAATTAAACACACAGTAATTCAGGGGATGATCCAAAAGCTGTGAAGGGTGGTGCATGTTCACCTTTAAGTGTAAGAGTGGCTGAGATGATTTATTTATTGCTTGAAATCTGGACTCAATTCACTTCGGTGAAATCATAAAGCCCAACTCCAAACATGATCTTGTGTGAGTTGCTTTTTGACAGGCCCTGTGAAGCCATCATCTTAAAACCTTTCTGCAGATGCTGATCTTTCTGAGGGAAGTCACATAGCTCATGAGTCAGATGGATTATTACCTCACCATGATGTTCAAGTGTTAGGGAAAGTGGAGACTTTGTTTTGTTTTCTGTTGAAGTGACATTGGAGGCTGAATAAGTGAGGAACTGTCCCAGCTGTAAGCATGGGAGAAGGCTGGAGAGGAGGTTTCTTTTTGGTAGTGTTAATGGCTCTGGAAAAGGAGCCAAACCTCGGTGAAGCAGTAAACTTTTGGCTGCATTTTACCAGAAATCATGAAAATACACAAAGAGAGAAAGGCATAAAGACAGAAAGACTGACAGACTGAAAAAGAGAAAGAAAGAGAAAAAGAATGCAAGAAAAAATAAGAAAGAGAAAGAACAAAGGAAGGAAAGGAAAAAGAGAAAGGAGAAAGAAAGAGAGAAAGAAAAAGAAAGCAAGAAAGAAGAGAAAAAGAGAGAAATTGAGAAAGATCAAAAGAAAGATAAAAAAGAGAAAGAAAGAAAGAAAAAGAAGAAAGAAAGGGAGAAAAAGAGTGAAAGAAAGAAGAAAGAAGAGAGAGGAAGAACAAAATAGAGAAAGAGGGAGAAGGAAAGAGAAAGAAGAAAGGTAGAAAGAAAGAAAAAACAAGAGGGGAAAAGAAAAAAGAGAAAAAGAAAGGTAAGAAGAAAGAAAGAAAAAAGAAAGAGGGAAGGGAAGGAAAGGAAAGGAAGCTCAGGATGCTTAGGATGCAACATCTCAAAAGATAAAGGTCAGTTTGATCTACTTAGTAAGTTCCCAGTATTGCCTTTAGGCTTTGCCCTTTCCCAGAACTGGTGTTTCCTTCCAGACAAGCCCTACTGTACTTTGGCTTACTAGGATTTGACATTGTGATAGCTGCTCCAAAGCCTTTGCTGTGTGTGTGGGGAGCTCTTGGTTTTTGTATTTGCAGTCCTCACTAAAGCAAATAGGAAAGGAACCTGGTTTTATGTAGTCTCAAGTGTCTGTCTTTTGAATCCAACTATTGCGTGCCTCCTGGAAAAATCTCCATTAGCTCCCAAGGTATCAATAAGCTCTTTCAAATCATGCCCTGTCATTCAGAAAAAATAGGCTCCAGGAAAACTCCTTTAATCAGGATCCATCAAAACAAAGAGAAATCTAAAGGTGTGTAGGTGTGATTAATTTACCTCCTTTTGTCCCTATCATTCTCTCAGATGTTCATTGTAGACTTGATCAAAAGCCTGTCAAAGCAGGAGGAAAATTTTATTTGACCTCAATGGGCTTTGTACCAGGCACAAAGGATTATGCCTTGTAAATGGCACTTGGACAAGACCCTTTGTTCATTTTTGGAGAGTTTTCTGGTTTAAAATTGATCTTGCACGATAGGAACATGTCCTGTAAACATTTGTGTGTGGTAGTAAGCAATGGTAACATTTAAAATGTGAGCAATTACATAAGATGGGGCAGGAAGAATGTTTGTAATAAACAGCTTGAAGAATAATGGTTTATTGTTACAGGAAATTGGACTGGCATCTCTGGGAGCTCCAGATGATTTCATCGAGAAACTTGCTACGGTAATTTAATAAATGAGGGCTCAATTTTCCAAAACACCCTGTGTTGTCTTAATTCTGCTGCCACTGAAGTCACTGATAGAACTCCCATAGAGCTGAATGGGATCAGAGTGAAGACCATGATTGAAAAACACCACCCTGAAACAGTTGCATTAAAGGAAAATAGCTTTGGCACCCCTTATTCAAAGTGACAGTTGTGATTAAACACAGAAGCCCAAACTAGATTTCCTCCAGCACAAACATATTGGGCAAGAAAAGATTATATGTTACTACATCCCCACAGGAAATTTCAAGAGGCAGCTTCTGTCGTTGTTTTACCTTCAAGCATCTCTTCCACCTTGCCAGGCAGACAATGTCCTCTGTAGGCAACACAGACCACCTGGATGCTACTCTGAGACTACTGAGACCCAGAGCTGCAAACTTTGAATTAAAACGAGAGTATTCCTCTGAGATTAATGTCCCCAGTGCCAATTGAGGTCCACCTGGGCAAAGAATTTCATCAGCTTTGACAGTTCTGATAGATGGGGTAGTTTTTCTGAGCCAGGACAGGTATCCCTTCAAAAGGACACACCCAGGAGTCAAATGGGGCCACACACCATCTTCCCATTGCACCAAGAGCCTGTTCAGCCCCTTGCTGCAGTCAGATGCCCTCTGTGATGCAGGACTCAGACTTTTCTAAACTAATGTTCCAAATTCTGCTGGGTTGGCCAGCCGAAATAAAGCCTTATTGCTATAATTTCATGGCCCCTGCTGACAAAGATAAGCACAGTAAAACACTGTTTTGTTTGTCATGGAACTGAACTGATTCTCAGGCACACAGAATCTAGTGCTGTGCTTTTCCCAAGAGAAGAATTTCAGTGTGAAGGGACATTTATTACATTTATACACTTGAATTTGACACAGGACAGCATTTTATATAGAAACAAAAACTCCCAATGTATTCAAATAAATGGTGTTACATATTTTGATTCCTTTTGATGAAGGAATCATGAGTTTCTGTCTCATTTTCTTTCCAGGTTTATTGGTTTACAGTTGAGTTTGGACTATGTAAGGAAGGCGATTCCCTCAAGGCATATGGTGCAGGACTGCTGTCTTCATTTGGGGAGCTGCAGGTGTGTTCTAGAAAATATTTCAAATATGTTTATGATTAGTTAAATTTATTTTCTGAATGTCTTCAGATCTTCTGTTTGGCTTCATATTTTGTGCATAGAAGTAGCATGAAATGTAATACTTCACTGTAGAACTCTGATAAATACGCAGGTGTATGGATACAGAGGGAACTCACACCTGCTTCTTTCCCAGTAAGTGACATTATCACTGTATACCAGAGAGGCAGCTCTTCCCTGTATGAAATGGGGTGGCTTTTTATTTCTTTCACAGCACATTCAAACACTCTGAAACTGAAATAAATTTCTTACCTTTTGGTTCATAGTATTGTTTGTCAAGTAAGCCTGAGATTCAGCCTCTTGTCCTGGAGAAGACTTCTGTGCAGAAGTACCCTGTTACTGAGTTCCAGCCTATCTACTATGTTGCTGAAAGTTTTAAAGATGCAAAAGAAAAGCTAAGGTAATCCAGTCATTCTACAGAAGAGCCCATTCTTGTCTGTTGCAAATACAGTGGATCCCATTGCTATAACTGGTCTTGGGTTGACAATCATGTTTTGAGAAGCATTAGAAAAATTTGTGCAATACTGAAAGATAATAAACATTCTATATCCTCAGAATCTTGGGCAAAAATGAGCAAGAACAAGGATATACCTTTGGTATGAAGCCAAAAATTTGTGTTAAGTGTAATTAAGAGTTTTGTCTGTCTAACCAAAATGCAACAAAAAAGTATTATTTCAGTTGCAATAATTCAAAAATTTAGGGTGAAATTTGGCTAATTAATGCAAAACATTTCCTTTACCATTACTATAATTAACAGTTCTTGTAAAAAAAAAAAAATCTCATAGTATCTACTCCTTTTCCTCTGAAGTTCTGTCCAGGTTCAATCCTGGTTCTTGGAACAGGAATAGCTCAGCCTGTGCTGGGGTTCAGCTTGGTTCACCTTGACAATATTTCTATTCCTGTTAAAACACCAGCATACCACCATATTTCTGGATGCTAGTTAAGCCATTGGAGGTTAGCCTTGGTTCACACTCAACAAATTTTTCACTTGGAGATGCCACTCTGGGACTTGTCTCAGACCTGCAAGTCCCTTATCTCTCTACCATCCACAGATAAACTGTGCTGCATGCAGAAATATTCTGCTACTTCAGGCTCCCCAACTCTGAGGTCTGCCTAACTCTCTTCCCTGCTGCTTCCTTAGTTGTCATAAGCCTGCAGCTTCTGCTTGTGCCCTTTTCTATGGGGAAATACCTGGGAATTCTCTTCTGGTCTGTGTTATTAGTATCCTGCACACAGCTTCTATCTTCTCTGTATATATCTCTAACTGAATAGAAAGCTCCTTGAGGAAGTGGAAGATGCCACCTTACTTAGCTGCTACAAAATATCTTGGAGTGGGTTTTGTTTTTTGGTTGGGTTTTTTTATTTTGTTTTGGGGTTTTTTTGCGACCAAATTGAAAAAGTGCTTAAATTGAAATAGAGGTTCTGGGGGTTGGTCCAGTGCCTGTGTTAGTGGTTTGCATCTGGACATGTGTGTTTGTGGGTAATAGAATATCTTTCTGAAAAATTATGCTGACGTTGACCTAAAAGACCTCAGCTCAAGTCATTAATCTTCTAACTGGGATCTTACCTTCAGCTGAGATTTAGGGAAGCCATCTTCTAATGTGGTCTCTCCACTTAAAAACACTAGACCAATTCATCACTGTCAATGTAATATTTTTTCACCATCACACCTTGTGGCCTGTTCATACTGAATTCTGTTTGAAACAATGTCCTTAACTGAAGAAGCATTTTGGGGGTGGTATCCAGCATATTCCACTGTTCTGGATGCTTGGGATTTACCCTGCTGAGTCACAGTCTGTGTAGTGAAGCTCCATAATCAACTCCTGCGTGCTTCCCTTCCTCTTTCAGCAATAACTTCAGTAATCCAAAGCAGATATATAAGCCAGTATCCTGCTGGGGTCTACAAGGAGCCTGGAACAATAGCTCTGACCATCCCATCCCATTCAGAGCCCTTCTTTCCACAGTTCTGTGGTCATGCAAATTAATATTTTCCCAAGATACCAAAATCTTAGTGTTTCTGACACAGAATTAACTATTTTGCAACAGAGAATGCTGCTTCACTCCATTAACTATCTCCTAGCTTTGAAATTACCTGGAAGATACTATAAACCATGCCAGAAGTTAGGTCTCTGCTTGCTCCTTGGCATACCAGGGTGGCATAGATCTTTGACCTTAATTTCCCAGAAGCTCAGACTTGGATTAGAATTCCTACATTTTCCACTACTGAAAGGAAATTTCAGGCTTTGCAGATCCTGGTTGGCCTATACAAGGAGCAGTGTTGCCATGCCAGTAGTTTAATTAGTCCTGTTCAGAAAAAAACAGAGGTGATAAGGACAAATGCAGTTTCAAGTGTGTTGCAGAACATCGTAGGTCTCAGATCACTCGGCAGGAATTTCAGTTATTTCCTCCCATAGATTTTCTTATCCCCACGATCAACAAATGCACACCAAGAAAAGAGTTAGTAAAAAAAAAAAAAGATTTTCAACTGAACATTTGTTTGTCTTTTCCCCTCAGGAAATTTGCTCAAACAATCCCTCGTCCTTTCTCTGTTCGGTACAACCCCTACACCCAGAGGATTGAAGTATTGGACAATGCAAAGCAGCTGAAGAACTTAGCTGACACAATCAGCAGTAAGGAATTTCAGATTTGTTACCTTGAATTCCTCAAAACTTGGGTCAGAAACATGAACCATAAGGTGGATTCCATCTGATTGCATTTAATGCTCTGAGCCTCTCCAAGATAAGGCAGCACACATCTCCTTTCTCATGAAAAAGTTGCTTCTCAATTCCACCAACCTTCCACAAACATTTCCACTTGACTGTAGCTTGTTAAATCTGAAACACCCAGTTTTGAGGGAGATGCTAGGAAATGTCAGATGACCTTGAGATGGGTCATGATGTGTAGCTCTAGCTGTTTTCAGTAAGAAAGAGAAGGAGAAGCATGGCTTTAATCACATTTTCCCCCTCACATTGCCTAGCCTGCTGAGAGCCAGCTCCTCTGATCCTATGAGCCAGCCCTTCTATGGTTGATGAAGGCAAAAGGAGACCTAACTCCAGTAAGACCCTAATAAATACACCCAATTCAGCAACTCTCTGCCCACCTTATTCTTTAAGAGAATGGATATGAAGGGTAAAAAATATACAGTGGTGTTATAAATGGGCTAGCTCTGGAATTAACTGCTCTGATTATTTCCTTTGCAGGTGAAATTGGGATCCTTTGCAATGCTCTCCAGAAGATAAAATGAACATTTTCTGTAACTTGCTGGTGACTAAAAGCTGTCATGTGCGAGTGCCAGTCTTAATCTAGCCCCAGTCTATTATCTTTCATTTTACTGCATGAATGATTATATTGCATATCTTAATTATAAGAGATTAGCAGAGAAACATACATCTGCAGGTGACCCTCAACTCTTCTGGCCTTCAGACACTAATCCATTTTTTTCTCACTAATGTATAAAAATTACCTTATTCCTGGGAATCTGGAGAAAGTCTGCATATGTTTTGTGCCAAAGGTTAGCAGAAGGAGGAGATCTTCACCACGCAGAGCTATAATCTGCTGCGCCTGTGAGTCTGGGAGCAGGGACAGGATGTCAGTGATGAACAAAGTGATCCACCTTGCCTTCTCTCACAGTCACTGTCCCCTCAAGTCCCTCCCAGTTGTCCAAGGTTCCCATGGAGTCTGAAGCTCCACACCTTTCAGAGGATACAGGGAGATCATTCCAGGTGCAAGATTTCTCTTAACAGACAGACTCAGCTACTCACTGTGGAAGGCTGATGTGTGAAGGCTACATTTTTGTGTGTATGTGTTATTCAATGCTACTGCAAGGTCATTCCTTACTTTCTGGCCTCACACCAGAACCACCACAAGGTGGATACCAGCACCTTGGAAGTGCCTGTTGCAATGCAGCTGAAGACATCAGAGCCTCCCAGCTCCTGGCTCACTGTGCCTGTGGCTGGAGTCCCCACCAAAGCCTTGGAAGACCTGGGTCATCTGTGTCCCTGTCTAACTGCATTCAAAGCCAAATATGTTATCTTTCAAGACAGTCCTAAGTAACGATACCTTTTTGAGCCTCCATCTCCCACTTTAATCACTTTGAACTTTAATCTCCTCTTTCTCTGGTGAAAGTAGTTTTATTTTTCTTGAATTGTATGTCAGCTGAGTCAGCAAACGGAACCAAGGTGATTCCTGCTTTAACTCCATGGCTGAGAATGGAGAGAGAAGAGTTTTGCTGTTCAGGAAGCTGTTTCTGTATTTATCCAATAAATTTCACCCGAATCAGCTAAATGCCCTCTTGGACTGGTCCACATTTTATAAAGCCTCCTTGTAGCTCCCTGCTTGAAGGAGGGAGATGGTCAGCAATTGAACACTGGAGCAGAATGAAGCAAAGCAAAGTTGACAGTATTTCTTGAAACAATCTTTCATCATGACACTAACATCACTCAGGAGTCACATTTCTTTTAGAAGATTCAAAGATGGAGAGGGATTTGAAAGTCCATGAGTCTCGTATCTGCTGTAGTACTAATTTTGTATTTATAGTTTGAAAATCAATACTGCTTTAATGTAGGCATCATCTTTTAGAGAGCTAGAAAGTACAACTGTTTTCATTATATGTAATAACAATCTAAGGATACCAGCTGGAACTCTTTTCAATAGACATATTCTTAGGCAAAATGGTATCATATTGATGCTTTGAAGTAACCTTTTTTATCTCAGTATCTTTTTTATTCCTTTTTTTTTTCTCATCACAATGTCTCTCTAGATCTTTCAATCCCGCTTGACATGTAGTTTCAGTGTGAAAGTCGCCCATATTTTTCTCTCTTAATATAATAGGACCCATGAGGTAACTGTATGCTACAAAGAGACAATTTCTTCCCAAGAGTAAAGTCTTTCAAACTGATCCTCAGACAGCTTTCCAAGCTCTTCTGCTTCTGGCTGTTTCTGTAAATGACAGCAGCAGTGGTTCTATAGTGATATTGATAACCCAGGATTCTTGATTTTCTTTTATAAGCAAATGGAGTAGTTGGAGAGTATGATGCCACATGTCTGATTCTCTGTCCCTTAATGCAGGTTTAAATGAGCAATAGCTCCAGCCAAAGCAGCATAGCATGGCTGTTCAGCAAGACAGACGAGAAAAAAATTGAATTTTCATCATTTTAAAAGCAGAGGAAATATATGGAAAGTAGATTTTCTTGCATAACAAATAAGCTTGTACATAAGTAATTTAAATATTACAAATAAATCACATTTTAAATAATAGTCCTTAATGGGTGACTTCTTATTTCCTTGCTTAAAGAAAGTTACAGCTGTGTAGGAAAATGCTTTTTGCGTTATCTGACCAGCGTCCTCCTTGTATGGTAACCACACAAATCAACCAGAATTAAGCACCCAGGTAGGAGGGAATGCCCATATGAGGTGTTCCCCAGCACAAAAAACAAGGCTCTTTTCCAGTGGTTGACTGTCACTCTTCCAGCCAAAGTTATGGGACTGATAAAAGCAAAAATCCCTTCCTAAAGCGTGTCATTACTTAGAAATGCACAACAAAGCCCAGCTTGCTCTGTATTTGCATACTCCATAAATCTTTGGGTGCTACTCTAACCTATCCCAAGCTAATCTTTTAAGTACCCTTCCTCTCTTCTATCCCACTACAATCACATTTCTTGGTGTCCCCATCTCCAGCTCAGTTTCAGGGGATGGAAGAAGCCTTTCATGAGGCCCTGTCCTTTACAGTGACCTTGGCCCAGGTCAGTGATTGTGATGGAGGGAGACCTTGTCATCACTGGTGAACTCCTCTTTGAGTCTTCAGATGCCTCCATCTGACAGCAGCCTTGGAGAAGGGACATTTTATTGCCCAAAGAATATCGAAATTATTGGAAAGGGCACAGGAACAGTCCACAGGAGTCTTTTTAACCTTCCTCTTTTGCTTCAAACCATGCTAGCAGCTATCAGAGAAGATATTTTGATGTTATTATGTAACCATCTAAATGAGCCTAAATAAACCAAAAGTATTTATACTGCATCCATCTCAAATGAGTGGCACTCTGCTCGTACAGGGTAGAGATATCTGCAGTGGTAGCAGATAAAAAAAAAAGGGCTGATTGTTTGTAGTGATCAAACATGGCCCTCTCCTGTGCCCAGCCTTGCCACCACTGCTGGGGGAACGTGAGGAGTGAGAAGAGCCTTCCTCCCCTCTTAAAGCCAACTTCTCCACCCAACTCATTCAGTTGCAGGCCACTCAATCACCTCTGAGGTACCCCTTGCCCTTCTGGAGTCACCTGTGACACAAGCCAGGCCTGGAGGGTGCAGCAGGGATGGGTTCTGCATGGCAGACAGTGGCCTGTCCTATGGCCCCTGGCTTGGCATGGCTGGGACACCCCTCTTCCCAGGCTGGTAGTCACCATGCTCTGCCAATCCCACTGTGCCTGAGGCATGGAGGAGCCAACATTCCTCAGGATGCTGAGACTTCCCTCCTAGGCACAGTGCAGTGAAATTTACCTTGGGTTGGTCTGCCAGCTGGGAAATAGATGAGGAAATCAAGACTTCCCAGTGCTCTGTCTTGACCCAAGGGAAAGCATGGTGCTCTCATGACCACTAGAGAATGAAATTTTGTTTATCTTCCCTGTCGAGGGAAGAGACAAGATCACTATAGCACATGGGGGGGGTGTGATCAAGCCAGGATTAGCTAAGGGGCACATAAAAAATGGCTCCATCTGCAAAAGGAAGCCAGAGGGATGGTCTTATCTCTTGACCTGCAGGATGACCTTCACAGGGGGTCTGGCACACTATAACCTCGGGTATGAAGATATATATGCTCATATCCAGAAATAGTCAATGGGAAGGGAAGGGAAGATGTGCTCACCCTGTCAGGAGCAGAGCTGAATCCCCCCTGGAGCTTGTCCTGCCACCCACAAGAAAGATGTGACCTGATCTTTTTGAGAGCCTATTTCACTGGAGATAAAATCATGACAGCAACAAGTTCCAGCAGAGGTAGCACTCATCTCATAGAGGGGTAGGATGGATCCTGTCCCCAGAAAAAGCTCAAAAGTAGACTATGAATTCTGGCTCTGGCTTAGGTCTCTCTGGCACTCCCAGAGCTGTGTCTGTGCAGAAGAGACAACACTTGGACTGGGCTATGATTTGGCAGAAGAACCCATTGGTTCACTGCAGATGCAGACAATATTGAGAGGCCCCAGTAAGGTAAGAGAAGGTGGGGAGGAAGAACAGTCTCAAACACTCTGCAGGTCAGTCCAAACTGGGAATTGCAAATAGAGCTCAGGCTAATTGATTGGCTCTCCACAAAGGAGCCCCCATGCAGGGCTGAACAGCTTGCAAACACCTTCAAACAGAGCTGGAGGACAGCACTTTGAAGTCACCAAGGGGAGGATGGCCACCTTGGGCTCCTGCGCACGTCCTGCACCGGCGGCTTCCCTTGATGTGTCTGGCATGGCTAACATAAATGTCCCCACACCTGCCACACAGCAACCAGCCTGTGCCACTGCCTCTGACAGCTCTGAGCTCTCCACCACACACACACTGCATCTCCAGCCCGGACAACTGCCCTGGACACTGCTCCCACACCCTCAGGCAGTCCCACTCAACATCTGGCTATTGAGATCCACTCCCCTATCTCCCAATGAAGACTGATTTGGTGGGGATCTCAGGCCCAAAAGAAGAGGCCAACAAGGAGAAGGAGAAGTGTGGCATGGAGTTGCTGAACAGCCAAGGCAGCCTGGACTCTAACAGGGAGGATGACAGAGCTTCTCTCATCCTGACCCTCACCCTCTACAGTGTGAAGAAGATTGAGCTCTCTGAGGCAGCCAAAGTTTTTGAGGTACAGACCTCAATATTCCCTTCCTTTGCTGAGCCCTCTTTTCTGTCCCTGCTGCCTTCATGTCTCCCAGCCTGCCTCACTCCCTCTCTCACCCTTCTCCTTGCCTGACTTACACCTCATGCTGCCTTCTCCTTTCTCACTGTCCTGGTTTTGCTCCAGTTGCTTAGAGGGGTTATCTGGTCTCACAGTGGAAAAGGGAGAGTGCTCAGGAAGGAGGGAGAATCTGGGCACAGTCCTTTAAAAGAATCACCATTTTATGCAAGGGCTGTTTAGAGCAGACAACAATCTCCTGTTTCTCTCTAGCAGTTGTGGTGGCCAGCATTTCAAGCACTCAGACTGTGGGGATGCTAGAAGCCTGTGAATTTCGTCCACATATTTGGCAGGAGATACAAGGAATATAAGGGCTGTGAACCACACAGGCTTTATGTAGTCTTGAAGTACCCCAACCAGGTGCTCACCCTCCTCTGGAAAAATGAATAACTCTAAAGAAAAGTATTATATTTGTTACTTATTTTTCGCAATTATTTAATGATTATGGTGCTATTATGCATCAATAGGTCTGCTTTCATTCTGGCAAGGTTTTAAGTTACCCAGCCATTCATTTGCTATTTCTGCACAGATGAAATTCTACAGTCAACAGTATCTCATCTTTCACCTCCTTCTTTCTCTACCCAATTCTAAACTGTTTAATCTTCAGCTCTGTCTGTATTTTAGCTCTTTGTAAACCAGACATTATTAGACTTCATTGCTTAACAAGCACTTCTAGTTAATACCTCTTTTAGTCACCTTTTAAAGACATTGGAGAAATGTATCTAGACTTACCTGGAATTTCAGTCTTTGGAGAAGCTGCATCATATGAACATTTGGCTCTTGCAGATGTTTGAAATGCAAATCTATCACTTTGAAACCCGTCCAGCCAAAAAGCCCAA
Organism: Petroica traversi; assembly: GCA_025920805.1. Classification (NCBI taxonomy): domain Eukaryota; kingdom Metazoa; phylum Chordata; class Aves; order Passeriformes; family Petroicidae; genus Petroica; species Petroica traversi. The sequence goes on along the minus strand of JAHLSL010000042.1, from coordinate 2,535,115 downwards.
GAACTCTGCTGATGATCTTGACATTTTCGTTGAATGTGACGTGCACAGTGCTGATGTTGGTATCCTTATCACCTCCTTAAAGAGAGTAGCAAAGGATGTGAAAACCAGCAGAGAAGACAAAGGTAAAATATGTAAGCAGTAAGTGCTGTTCTTTCAGAGGAACCTTTTTAATTAAACTGGGGGAGCTGTGATCGGGTACAGGTTTTGAGGGGATATGGTAATAGAGGGCAGGAAAGGTATTGTGCATGCAGAACCACTGGTACAGCCAGAGACAAAGGCTCAGAAAAAAGTTCTGTGTGCACACAAGACATCTTTCAGACTGGTATTTCTCCCTTCTTATCACAGAATTGATCGTAATGCATGAAAAAATGGAATTTCCCCAACATCTGTGGGTATTTTTAGATTTGTACTTTTCTAAACTTGACATGGGTGGATATAATATAGTACAGCAAAAGTTACATTTACCATTCAGTACAGAGATGTTTAATGTCTAGTCCAGTATGAGATTAAGGTGACCCTGAATGGACCTTTTTGAGTAACATAGAAAGTCTGATTACAGCATCTGTTGGACTCAGAAACTAATATCAACTTTTGTTTTTTTCAGCACTTATTTTTTAGTTAATTTCTCATAAATTTTGTCATTTAAATGAACATTTTATTTAAATTTTAGTCACTGGAAAAACTTCCCACTTCATGAGAAGGAAGCTGTTTGGAAATTTAGCTAAAGAATAATGTTGTTGAAAAAAAAATTAACCGGGAGGAAAGAACTTGTAGATTCTTCTTCATCTGTTTGGTTTTTACAAATTCTAGAAATTTCATGTTTTCCTTTAAAAATATTTTTTCACTTTTAAAGATATGAAAATATAAGACTGCTTTTTAGACAAGATCAAAATATAATCCAGAATGTAGAAATAAATTTGTTGTCCTGTGTCAAACAGAATAACACATTTGAGCTAAAAAATTTTTTTGCCTTTAAAAACTGTTCCTACTAATTAAAGTTGAGATATTATCACAGCAAGTTAATTTCAGATAATTTTTCATCCAATCTGCCAATTTGGTCAGGAAACAAGTCAATTACTGATATGTATGACAATTGTGGTAACATGTGGATATGAATATTCTTAGATATTGATGAAAAAGAAAGCTTGTAATCTTCAGCAGATCTTTTATTTTCTCTGTCTTCTAAAATTTATTTGATTCTCTCTCATTTAAGTCTTTCTGCTCTCTCTCCAGTGCCCTGGTTCCCCAGAAAAATCCAAGATCTGGACAAGTGTCATCATCTGATCACTAAATATGATCCCAGTTTGGACCATGGTCATCCTGTAAGTTGAATGTTACTGTTATTTCGTCTTTAAAAGAGAAACTGATGGAGAGAGATTGCTGTAAGGGAAACTTCAGGAGTAAAGAAATACTCATGAGAGAAGAGAAAGACCAGTGGGGCAGATAAAAGCTCATCTCCAGTGGAATTAGAGGCTGTGTGAGAGGGTTTTACTGTAACAGTTTTACGTGCGCAGTCTTAGCCATGCTCAAAGCACAAACTCTAAGAGAGGGAAGGGGAAAATGCACTGTAGTGTCCTGCTCTAGTGATAATAGTAAGGCAAAATACTGGGAACAAACAAACAGACATTCATTTTCATCAAATTTTCAAAGCTTTAGTACAGATGAGATCTGAGTTGGGCACAAATGGGACTCCAAAGGGCCACTTGTCAATTGTCACAGAACCACTGTATTCTGCCAAGCATCACATAGAAGAAGATGCATGGAAAGGAGAAAAAAAGGACATACTTCACACTGAGAAATGCAGTGAAGAGGTAGATGTGTGTCAACAGAATCTAAAGCGAGTTTTTGTCATTCCCTTCTCTACACATCTGAAATATATTTAGTCCCTTTCATTAACCTACACCATGTTTTATTGTGAGCTATTTACAGTTCTGTGTAATATGAAATAGACCTTTTCAAGATCTATAAGTCTATTTTTGAGAATCACTTATTCAACTATAATGCTCTAGGAGAGTTTCATATCCTCCTTATCCTCTTTCATTCTTCCTCATTTTCCTTCTGATACAAACAATCCAAGTGTTTGTAATTTTCCTGAGCTAACTCTTAGGCTGTTTCTCATTAGATACAAGAACACACATTGGGAATTCTTTGAACTGTACTAAGTTTCCCTTATCCCTTGCCTAATAGAAGGTGTGAACACTGAAGAGGTTGAGAGAAAGCATCAGTGCTGCAGAGCTACCAAAGTACTGAGTGGGGATAAATGCAAATTGCAGAATGCAGTGCAATTTTGAAATACCTAACAAGTTGAAAACAAGTTACCTCAGGCACTGAACATCACTTTTCTGTGGCAGGAGAGAGCACAGCATGGGCTGATTTACCAGGCTTCTGAGCAGGGCTCAGGAAATGGAAAGGCTGGGGGAAAGCACAAAATGAGCTGATGTTCAGGTAACTCAGCAAAGATTTTGCATATACATTTCCTACCAAACAGTTTGGGTTGTTTATGTCCACACATTCAGTTTGTTCTTTAATAGCCAAAACAATCAAACTGGTGTCACTGTGACACCAATTTCTGGGCCACCCTGCCACAGGCTGTAGGTCCTTCTGCTCAGAAGGTGGGTACAGAGCCCACAGGGACAAAGTTGAGATGTCACTTCCTCTGAGTGAATCTGGCCCAACAGCTTTTTATGTGTTTTGCATGCACTTGTTACAGCCACTGACAAGCAAGGTTGGCATCTGAATGACCATATTATCCCCAACACATGACAAAATAAACATGCTCCCAGGATCCATCCCTGTCCTCAGGTCCACACACAAAATACTTACTAACTGAAGGTTAGTGGTATTATTGCTACACTGAAAATTATGCGAATAAACCTGAGGGACACATTTGGCTTGTAGTATACAAAGTGGTTCCAGTAAATTCTGAATATTTTCGAATAATAAATATTTGTACAGTGATGCTGATCAAGGCTGTTTTATGACTTATATCAGTGTACAGTTCGAGATTTCAGCTTTAATTCCTATTATGAATGATGTAAAATCAAAAGGAATGTGGTTCCATGTCTGTATGCACCTTCAATAGCTGGCAAAGCCTGCTTGAAGTTTTAATTTTAGTAAACACAAAAGGAGCAGAAAGAAAACTCTGGTAAACTGTATTTATTTGGTATAGTTTACCAGAGTAAAAACTATATTGGTATTCAGTAGGTAAATTTCCTCTTTAAACAGATCTTTAAACCACTGAGTCTGTCTTTAGCACAAAATAGTAATAACGGGGCAGGGGGAATGGGGTGGGGAGCCTGTACTTCCTACAGAACCAGTGGTGGCTCTGGTGATTTCTACTTACGCTCGCAGATATCTCAGAATGTAAAACTTTTTTTTTCTGAATTATTTTCTAACCCAGGGATATGCTGACCTGGAGTATAACAAATGGAGGGCATTCTTTGCTGACCTGGCCTTTAATTATAGAGAGTAAGTACAAGGCTGCTGAAGGGAGAGTCCAGTGGTCCACAGGTACTTTCAGATTTCGTGTGCAAGAAATGTCAGAGGTTCAATATTCTGTCAATGTATCAGTGACTCAGCCACTTCTGAGAGAGCAAAATTCAGCCACAAATTCATTCGCTCCATGTGAAATTGACTTTTGTGACAACACAGCAAATACATTATAAGGCAAAAATCTTTAGATTTCATTAACATATCCCAATCCAGAACTTGATTTTGTTTTAGCAGAAGTGATTTCAATATGCCTCTTTATATTAATTTTCAATTTCCTTTTAGGACTCAGTCCTGAGCTGAGACTAATATTTTTCAAGGAAATTTGAGGAACATATTTTTGACACTGGAAAGCAATTTCCTATTTTTGTTATTTGCATTTTTAAAGGCTGTGCACATTAACTACCTAAAACAAAAAAAGCTCTCAGTTCTCATGTAAGTGCTGGAAAATGTTTCCACTTTTATGGGTAAACCTTAACCAGAATTACACTGCTTTCTGATAGGGCAAATCAAAGGTATAGATGCAACCAGTCATGGATTATCAGCCTCATGGAATCCAAGAACTGGTGAAGTCTCCAAAGTCTTGTGAGACTTCTGAATGGAGTTTTCTCTCTGCCATCAAATATGGCAGAGTCAGCACAGCTCAGAACAGCCCAAAAGCAGAACTGAACTGACTCAGGAAAAAGCAGGAGTGAGGAAGAGGAGAAAAGATCACCCATCAGGAGTGAGGAAGAGGAGAAAAGATCACCCATCAGAAACTCAGTGCTAACCATGGCGTTAACACCTGGGCAACTCTCTGCTCATGGGTTTGTGAAAGTTCTCTGTGATGGCACTGTGCTGGTCACAGCCTCCAGGGAGGGACCCTCCAGGCATTCAGTGTCCTGCTAAATCTAGATTGCCTTCAGCAGAGGTAAAGGAAAGCATGGAGGTCTCTATTCCATCTCTAAACCAGAACACAGGTCCCTTTCTTACATATCCCTCCCCACACTGTAACAGAACGCCCACATTAGAGCTGACCAAGAAAAATAGATGGTTCATTATTTACTATTTTGCTGTTTCCATTTTCATTACAGCTAAAAAAACCCCAAAACCTGAAAACTGAACTTGAAATGTTCTTGAAATGCATGTCCTATTTCTTCTCTTCATTGCAGAGGAGACCCTTTACCTCACATTGAGTACACAGCACAGGAAACAGCAACTTGGTGAGTTGGTACTGATGCTCCAACTTCTGGGCCATTCCATTGCAGTCCCAGGAAAGACTGGCAATGTGAGACACCTTTTAAAAATTTTATTCATCCAACCCACATTTTACTCTTTGGTTAGATATAATCTTTTTGGTCATTTGTTTTGGAGAAAGCCATTCTCAGGGCTGGTCTTAACTATTCACTTCCTAAAGCAAAAGGCATTTTCCTGACTCACTCCCTGCCTGCTGATTACATCAGGAGAGCTGAAGTCAGAAAACACCTGGAGCCTATGGGATAATTTCTTCTAACTGACCTCTAATTCACCATATCTGTGGTGCTGGCAGAAATATCACCTTTTCAAACCTGCTACCAGGTGAAAATGCCCACTCACGGGACAGAAATTCACTCAGAGGACATGGCTAAGTCAATACTCACAGAATAGCTTGTTCTCCAAGTATTCAGTTTTAACATTGCTATGTATCATTTTCTCAAACTGAAGGTAGAGGAAATTTGGAAATAACCTCCAGCATATGTTATTTACTCTGTAAAAGGGCCTTAGATTGAAATGATGGTAAGTTACTTTTACAAGGGTACTAATGAATTAAACAAAATTAATTCAATTCAAAGTATGTTTTTAAACATTATGTGAATTATGTGGCGGATTTGAAAGAGAGGCGAGTTCTTATTTCAAATCCCTCTGTTTCCCCTTTTCCCACTAACTTTAAAACATATAAGTAAGCAGTAATAATTACACATTTGTGTGGAACTACAAAGCATTAACATCTCCACATGTCTCAAGGAAGAGCAGAGTCCTGGGACTGAGCAAGGCACCACAAGTGCACATAAGAGAAAGTCTTTGCTCAGAAAAGTTTACAGTTTAAATGGAAAGAAGGCCTAAAGGTGGGGGAAAGGAAGAATGAAGACCACATTTTCCAACTGTGCAACTGAAAACTCTAGAACTTAAGTAACTTCCCCAAAATCCCATACAAAGTTTATTCCAATGCTGGGATTTAAATCCATAGAACTAGATGTCTCTTGCCAGAACCTCAACCACACTGCCATCCTGTCTTTCAATACTTACTTTATTTTAAATAAAATCTATTGTGCCACAGAAAGCCATGATCACATTAAAACCTTGCATCCAGCTTGTCCTGGAGAACACATTTTTATTAAGCTCAAATAGGTTTATATAGCATCTTTCAATAGTCAAAGATTGATGGTCAGTGTCATGCTCATGGTTACTACCACCAGCCAACAATCTTGGCATGGAATGGCGTGTGGGAATGTCATATGTAAGAAAATTTAATTTTGTGTTCTTTCCTGTTTTTCTCTTTTGTTGCCAACCTTCGTCATTCCAGCTCTCTCCACCTAGAATTAGGCCCATTGTGGCAACAGAATAGACTTTTAAAGGAGTATCTGCCTATTTCCCTAAATGGCCAACCCCAGCAACCCAGTTTGTCTTGTTATGTAAAGCTGTTTCCAAAATTAGCCTTCCCAATTGTTATCACAGCCCCCTGAGGTCAGCTGCATTACAGCACAGCTTAATTGAGCACTATGCAATTGCAGGGAAGTTTGCAGCACAGACTGAATTCCCTTTGGTGTCACTCTGAGGAGTTGTTGGATGCAGTTTGTAGCAGCACGGTTATAAAAATGGAAACCAAGGCAGTGAAGAAATATGACTTTCAGAAAATAGAGGGTACAGATTATCTGAGCTTTTGTTTTCAAAATGACTTCTTCGAAGTCCCTGAAACTAAGGAGTCCGAGATGCCATATAGGTAAAAGCTGGGTCAGAAAAATGGAGAATTCAGGGTGAAATTGTGGGGATGCACCTGTCACATCTTCATAAGGAACTTGAAGAGTGCCTCTTTTTAAAATCTAAAACAGTAAGGAAATTTATGTAAAATAAGGTTATTGCCTTTATAGTGTTTCAAGCATCTGGCTCCATCTTTCATTAGGATGCTCCTTTCTAGAGTACTTCCAGGAGTTCTTTCATGCCTGTTCCTCTCCTGACTTTGGAGAGAACTTAGATGATTGTCTTAGAGGAACACTGAGCTTTGGATAGTTCCTCCCTGGTGTCTGGGCCTGCCTGCATTTCTGTGGTAGCGATGTTGGACAGACAGCAGAACCACACTTTGACAAAAGGGACCGTATGTGCAGAAGTGTAAACAAGGCTGCTCTCTCTAGACTCCAGTCTGGGCATGAACCCTGTACTGGTTCAAATCCCACACAACCCCACTGAAGTCACAAGTGTTCTCTGAGGAAACAAGCCAGGGCAACACTTGAACTCTAGTTCTCCTCATTTTTTTCCTAATTCCTCCATGGAAATGGCCCAGTCTCCTGTGGCTTTTTCAATAATGACAGCAGCCGCTGTTTCCCTCTGTTCTTTTAACTTTTTTCCTCCTAAGGTTTCCCTCCCACACTTTATTCTGGTTCATTACTCCCACAGTGTGTAAGACATTCTTACAAATAAAGAGCCATTACCAGGGACTGGCTATCACCTCCATAGCAACAATAGCATCACAAAAAAGAGAATAATAATAGTAAAAAAAAATAAATTACAAAACCAACGAGAGGTCATTTCCCGTACCCAGCATTTCCAAGAGTGATCTCAATTTTCATAAAACAATGTTTATAAAGTTGTTAACATCCTAGGGCCATGTCTGAACAAAAATAACCATTTCTATAAGGTTCTTTGCCATCCTATTACTACTTGCTTATTTTGCAACAGCTAAATATATTCCAAACCACAACTCTAAATCCAAGTACCATCAAGTTTGTGAGAAGCTTAGAGCCTGTGCCCAAATCAGGTTACATATATTATTTTCAGCTGGTCTCTTTGTGTTTGATGGGATAAATGCTTCAAGAAGCTGGCTTATCTTTCAAATACATAGCCCATGCCAGGCATTTTGAACGGCAAAAATACAAACCTGTCCAGATATTACCCTTCAGTATCAGAAAAGGTGTTTTTTTCTGAGGTTTTAAAGAGGCAAATCTAGTCTAGGCTTCAGCATGGAAAAGGAGGGACTAACATTTCAAGTTGTACCCAAACACAGAAAGGAGGGAAACATCTGACTCATTCCATTCCTAAACTGAACAACAGAGTATCTCAGATTCAACTTTCTGCCTGGGATTTCCCAGATGCCTTCAACATCCTAAGCAAGACAGTGCCTTCTGTATCAGAATTAGAGTTCTGCAACGATAAAGGACACCTTCTTAAGGAAAAGTGAAACAAAAAGCCCTCATGGGTTGTGACATCCAACCAGCGCCAGTTCCAAGCACCAGGTGTCCCAAACTCAGAACTTGAGACCATGATGTGTCCTGGTGGTTTACATCTCTCTATGGATCTGTAGATGGTACAGATAAGTACTGCTTTATTAAGGGGTCTCATGCCATACAGTTTTTGATTTTCAGGAGAGAAGTCTACAGGAAGCTGAGGAACCTTTACCCCACTCACGCCTGTACACAGTACCTGGACGCTTTCCAGCAGCTCGAGAAGCACTGTGGCTACCAAGAGGATAACATCCCTCAACTTCAGCTGGTCTCCAGGTTTTTAAAAGGTGGTTTATTCTGGGGCTCTCTGCATATATTTGTGCACCACAAACCATTTCCTAGGAAGCAAGCTGGTGAGCAGAGCTTGCGAGCTGTAGTGTTCCCTCATGTGCAGGGGGAAGTGGCACAGGATGCTCATGCCAGGCACATGGAGGCATCAATCTGTAAGTTTGGGTCTGTTCTGTGAGTGGCAGCAGCTGGTGTGGCACAAACTAGCTAATCCCAGCACTGGCAGCACTGCAGTCACAGCAGACCCTATCAGCATGGCTTCCACACAGCCTCTTTATGTGTTTGGCTCTGTTTTATGCTTCCATAGCCATGCTGGGAGTAAGATCCGAGCACAAGTACAGGTACATACCTCTCAAGTAGGCTTTTTTCCTGATGCACCAGGCAGGATGGGGATGTGTACTAGAGAAAATTATTTCCAGGAGGTCCTGCTAGTCAGTCAGCAGCCTTGAAACAACTCTGCTTCTTTCTGTCTCTGAAGCACCACTTGCTCTACCAGGTGTCTGACAGGTGGTTGTAGTCCATAAAGGCTTGAAGTTGCAGTCTTAGAAAAAAAAAAAGCCATGCAAGTCTGCCAGACTGACCTGTTAGCTGGGGGCTGACTATCAAGGAGCAGAGAGCCTTATTTTTATGGGGCCACAGGCTGCATGGATTCCCAAAGCCAGGTGTTTTGTGTAAACCACCTGATTGTCAAGAATGACTAAAGAAAAGTAATTTTTAAAGCCTTCTTCCTTCTCCTCAGTGAAAAGATGTGCCAGAGAGAAGACAGCTTATCAGTATGATGAAATAAACAATAAAAAATATGGCTTAACTTTAAATAAATTATATTTAAATACAATACTCCAGAAATCAAGTGACCTGCTCTGTATAAGAGTAGGGGATACCATTTAGCCTGAATAAGCTTTAACTCTTGCTGAAGAGTTTTCTAAGATATTGGCATTTTTAAAGAAGCTGTTTGATGACATAGTTTTTATTGCACATTTAGTTTAAGGAAAGGGAGGGTTGCCTTGTGAAAAGCAAACTTCCATTGCACCAAGATGTAGGAATTTTCTGTGTTGGCATTATGTATTTTCTCATGTATTCTCCCTTATATTCAACTACCCATCTTACTTCCCTCTTATAATAACTGGGCTGATAAATATTTTTTCTCTTGAAGTAGTTGATTTCATTTAGTTTACACAGTAGCTAACAGCAGGGAACTCCAGGAATTCTGATTCTGACTTGGTTACCACAGATATTCATACTCTTAAGGTATGTCAGGTTATTTCAAAGCAGGATAATTTAGGATAATGTAAGACTATCCTGCCATAATCCTGTTTGTGTTGCTCATGTTAATTGACAGGATTTGATTGCCTGGAGTCTGCTCACTTCTTACACAGGCTCTGGCTCTAAATTTTCTCTGTGTCATAAACAAAACCAACCAACCAACCAAAACAAACAAAAAACCCAAAACCCAACAAAGTAAACATCAATTCTGAAAAATCTGCTAATATGGAAAGATGTTCTTAGTGAGTTTCAACTTTGTTACTATAAACACAGGTGTCTACTATAAGTTAATTGTATGAACTAACTGGGAATGAGAATCAGCATTTCAGAGGCATTTATTCCATTCTGAAATGGATGGCTAAGAAAATCAGTTCTTGGGACCACTGGTCCTACATTCATTAAACTATAGATTAAAACTGGATTACTTTAACCTACAGTTTGTGCATGGACGAAACAATTTTTTTTTTCAGAAGAGCTGTGTTAACAGCCAGATAGAATCAAGAGTGAGGAAACTATTTTAGTCCCATTATATGAGGCTTTGGATTGATACCTTAGCTTGCTTTCCTCCAACAAGGTTATTTCACTATGCAGAATGCTTTCTAGAATAGCACGAAGATTGACATCATTGCAAGGCCCAAACTCAATCTGAGTCAGAAGCATCTGCAAGGTCTAAAATCTGGCCAAAAGTTAAAGCAGGTTGTTAAGGGCATTGTCCAAACTCCTCTTAGATGCTGTCAGGCTTGGGGCATTGACCAGTTCTCTAGGGAGCCTATTCCAGTGTTTGACCCCCCCCCACCCTCAGTAAAGAAATGCTTCTGAATGTCCATTCGGAACCTTCTCTTATACAGCTTTGAAAATAATAAATGATAGGAGGCAGATAGAGAGAGAGGTAACCTGGAAAGAAAGTGATCATGCTAAAACCAGCCAACGCAGCCAGATAAACTTTCATCTTCTCTTTAAATTAGCAATATCTGTGAATATAAGAATGCAATTTCTTTTGATTCAGTACGAGATCTGTCTGTTATTACATATTATTGAAGCTGGTTTGAAGAGAAGTGAACTGTACTTCATAAATACTTCACAATTACTTAGAGATAAATAAGTGGTTAAAGCATGATCGTTTACACACAAGTGTTTTCCTAAAGGGTTAACTAGATGAACCTAGGCACATCTTTCTTTCTAGGAAAGATGTTTGGATTTAGGCAGTCATTGTGCTCCACAGCTGGAAGAAATTACAGCCAGTGAACTCAAGCAAGCTCATACTACAATGCACAGGCTGCCTGTGTACACCAGTTTTTAGGCCAAGAATTAAGCCCTGCAGATCACTTTAGGTCAACTGCTCAAGACCTTCTCTTCAACCCATTTTGATTTCCCTGATCTTTGGGCAGTGGGTCCAACCAGCCCCACCTCCAGTTCTCTACTGATTGCTGGTTTTATTGTGCAGCCATGAACTAGAAGTTCAGATTTTGCAGATATTACCTTCAGCAGATAACTTTTTCCTAGGGCTTTTCAAGGCAACTGGCCAAGTCTGTCCCATCAGCATACTGTCAGATTCACTGGCCTCTATTTAAAAGGACATCTCAGGGAACACAAGCTGTAATTTTCATTTTCCCTACTCCTCCAACATGGATGCTAAAGCTGTATAAATTTCCCTAGACTCTTTCATAGGCCTTCCCAAAGTGAGGTGCTAAGGTCTTGGTTTTCATACAATGTATTTTTCAGCTAGTGCAATTTTCACTCAGAATTCAACCCAAAGATTCCCAGATTCTGAAATTTTCACATTCCTCTGGATTTGATCGGCATATAGACAAAGATAAATATATAATCTCCATAAGTCTTTTTTTTTTCTTTTATATTGTTCACTTTTGAGGCAGCTCTGTACTGATGACCTTTGAATTGTGGAGCAGTAGAAGATAACACAGGGAAATTCCCACCACCTCGTCCATCACAATATCAGAAAGAAGCACTCCTTGCTGTCCTCTCATTCCTACATTTCTCACCATATTTTGTAACTTCTTAGATTTTTTTCTTTTTTTTTTCTTTATCTGTGTGTTTTGTTTTGTTTTGTTTTTTAGTGGGAAAAATACTAATAGCCTGACAGAGTAAGACAAGAAATTCTGGATGAAACATGAAAAAACAAACCAAAACAAATCTTGTAAATGGCTTGATTTCTGGGTGGGATTTTTTTGTTTGTTTGTTTATATAAAATAAAAAAAGGTTGGAGGCTTCATGCTACAATAGAATACGGATAAAGAACTGAGAATAAAGCCATTTCTGATATTTCTTAAATGTAGTTTTGTGCTTTAAAGAAGACGGGATGTCATTTACGGGAGCTGAGAATGCAACACAGATTTTGAATATAGGACTTCAAAAAGATTATCATTGGCTCACTTTGAAAGCAGTGAACTTCAATTTTCTCAGCTTTGCAGACCACCAACATGTTTCCCATGGAAATGTAGATTGTTTGTTCTATTGACCACCAGACTGGCTGTTTTTTGTAGTTGTCTCTCACAGTCCTTTCACGGTAATGTGGTGTGCTCTGGTATAGCACTGGATGTACAAGCTGAAATCACAGTGCAAAAGTGTTTCATTCTTCTGTCCTGTTCTGTGGACCTGTGCAAAGCAAAACACCTATGATCACATCACTGGGAGGCTGTGTAGTGAGTAATGGTAAAAATGGTAATAATAATGAATGCTGGTAAAAAAAAAAAGAAAAAAAAAAAGAGCAAAACAAACAAACAATCAGATGCCGGTCCTGTTCCCTGCTTGATCGTAAGGGCCACATGTGACCTCAGACACACCACTGTCATATGGAACATAGGTAAATGTGTGTAAATGTGCAAAAAATGTGAACTGGAGTGGGCAGGACATCCACAGCCCGTGACATTGCTGTGTGAATATACACAGGATGCATGGATAGATGATTCCATAGGGCAGGAACGTGTCCCATGACAGCACAGGGGCACATTATTGATGATAAGCCAAGGTGTGCCTGCTGTGCTTGGCGGAGGGAACTATTCCATCAGAGCAGGAAGGAACCCTGAAACTACTTAGCTAAAGTAAACGTGATGTGCAGTTAACCCTAGAAACAGCTAAACTCGGTGTCACTTCCCTCTGCAGAGAGAACAGGTTTCCAGCTGAGGCCAGCTGCAGGACTGCTGTCTGCTCGTGACTTCCTTGCCAGCCTGGCATTTCGTGTCTTCCAGTGCACACAGTATATAAGGCATTTCTCTTCTCCCATGCATTCCCCAGAACCGTAAGTTCGATGCCCTGGCATAATTCAGTCCTTCTGAATGCGTTTGGGATCGTTCTCTTGGGAGTGGCTCTGGAGTTCTATCCAGTAGTCCACAGAATGAAACAATTTGAGAAACTGGGAGCTGGAGAGTTAGAAGGGGAAGTCATGCATGAGAGGGTGGGGTTCTCTGTCTCTCTTGCAAAGTTGTCTGGGGAAGGAAGAGACTTAAGAATATCTGGTTTAATCTTTTCATCCTGCCTTCAGTTACCATCTGCTGGGGTTTGATTTCCTGCTGTGAAACTCTCCCAGTAAGTGCTGGCCAGACAACAGCAATTACATTTCATGAGAAATTACGAGTTCACACAGACGCTTTTGTTGTGTGCTGGGACAAAACAGGGACCTTTGAAAGATGTTGTGACACAGAAGGTTAGTGCCCATGCCATCCCAAGGAGACAACAGACAAGGTGGCAGGGGGCAGCTGGCTGCCCGTGGCAGGAGGGAATGCTCTGATCCTTGCAGAGCCACGCCAGGTATGGAGGCAGCCACTGTGGAGCAGCACTCACACCAGCTCCCTTTGGGGTCTCTTGGCTAAAGTCCTTCACAGGGAGTTCATGAAGGGAGGCAAGGAACCCTTTAAAAAACAAGAAGATCCCTTATTTTCCAGAGACTGCTGCCATGAGTTGTTGGGTCATGTTCCCATGCTGGCTGATAAGGAGTTTGCCCAATTTTCCCAGGTAAGAATGTTTTCTCCTGGCTCTTTAACTGCTCTTAAAAGTAAGCCAGAGGTGCCTTAAATACACTTAGCTCACCATGGAAGGAAATATGAGGTCTGGGTTGTGTCTGAGTCATGACCTCCAGGCGTGGTGGGCTGGCAGCTCCCTGGGAGACATTTCCTCCAAGGGAGGGGTAGCCCTGCTCCCTGTGGACACGGTGTGAAAGGAAGGGCAGGCAGAGCTTGGAGACTTCTCAGTGGGAGGGCCGGAGGAGGATGTCTCTGTGGGGCTGGAGCTCTGCTGACCGAGCTGCTCCCATGAACCTTCACAGCCACGGCTGCCGGGCCGCCGCGCTGGGTCAGTCTCTGGAGGTGCATTCTTGTCTCACATGAGACTTTATTTGTGTCCATCACCATGCCATTCATCAGAGTTGTTTTTTCCTTTACAACTCACCAGATTCTCACAGCATTGCTCACGCTGGAGAGGAGGCTCCAAAAAGCAAACAGAGCTTCTTTGTACCATAAGGGGCTATTTAGTACAAGCAGTCAGTGTCAGACCCAAGTGAACTCACTGACCTCTTATAATTAAAGACTTCAGAACTATGAATGTTCCTCAAAACCATAGCAGAGGGAAGAAGATATCTCATTGTTCAGGCTTATCCATCAGCGGCCAGTGTAGAAACTGGGGATAAGATCAGAAGGGTAAGTCCCAACCCAATGTAGGTCCCTGAGGAAATATCTTTAAAAGAAAATCAGTTTTCCTCATATGATGTGGTTTCCAGTTGTATCAGCTTGAATACAAGCCAGTTACCATTTTGATCATAAATATTGATTATAATCAGAATCAAAAGAGTAGTACTTTAAGTACCCTAGTAGTCTATAATTTATTCTGGAAGACATCTCTTCAGTTCAATACTGGAACTTAAGACACATTAGAAATAAGAGATTATAATTTCAAAGCTTTCAATTTTCTTTTTTTTTGCTATCAATAACACAGACTATACAACATGGGGTCATATTCAGTGAATTTTCACATTTCACTTTTTTTCCCCCCAGAAAGAATTTTCACGGTTGAAATTCACCCCATGAAAATTCTTTTTTGCCCCATTCAATATGAGATGATGAATGGTGAAAATGCCCTAATTTGGTTTGTTTGTTGCATGATATGGCTCCTGGGATAGCAAAAAACAGACATCTACAGATTCCTATTGTGAGAATAATATATAACAGGGAGCACAGATGAAAGCAAAGAGAATCATCCCTGCACAGATCTGACTCACTCATATGGGCTGTCAGAAAGAGCGAGGGACAGAAAAGCAATGACAAAGATAAAACCCACCTTGCTGTCCTTCCTTCTCATGCCTCCCTCCCTGTAAATTTTTGCCTGGGGTAGACAGCCCAGCATTAAGACAAGAGATGGTTAATTTTACACAGAGAACATTGAGGATTAAACACTCATCTAATGTGGCTCCCAGTGGTATGTAGCTGAGGGCCAGGGAGAGGTAGGCATCCTGGAAGCCATGGAAGGTCATTTTGGGTGACAAAAACAATGAATAGTTCATGCTATTCATGCTAGAAATGATGTGGCCCTCCCCCTTCCCCTCTTTCTCTCCCTTGGGCTGAATAATCACACTAGTGTAACACTGTCTGCTTGCTTACTTGCTTTAGGATATTGGACTGGCTTCTCTCGGATCATCTGGGGAGGAGATTGAGAAACTGGCCACAGTGAGTACAGATGGCAGTTTAATATTGGAGGCAAACCCCAACGATTCACTGCATGTCCCCTGCTGTGCAGGGAAGGCTCTTTTTGTGTTTCAGATTGACTGCAAAAATGGGAGCATGGGCAGGATTGTCTCTTCTCCACAGGTTAGGAAGGTGCTGGAGCAGGGACTGGAATCCCTCTGGGGGGAGTCCAGAATCATGTGATTCCACTTGAGGAAATCCTTACTCTTCTTGATTTTATAATAAAATTTCTTTTTACAAGTTTTTACAGTTTCAGCCATAGAACGGTCCCATCTCACATTCCAGTTTCATCTAAAAGACTAGACACCCAATGTGATACCTATATTTTCTCCCATACAAGGTGCATAAAACCATCAGAATTTGGTTCACCCCATATTCATTAACCTCACCAAATAGGTAAGCACTTACAAGCAAATTGAGAGCAGATACTGTTGTTCAGTTCTGAGTCATTAGGCTGCCTAAAATTGTTAAATTTATTTTTACAGCCCCTTACTACCATCTTAACTTGTTCTAAATGTCATCTGGGGGCCAGGTGACTTTTTTTTCTAATAATGGCAGCCATTTACCCACCTTGATTTTTTTAGGGGAGAAGGCGCTTACCCTCCCCCAGCTGTGTGAGACTCATTTAGTTCAGGTAGTGAATGAGAGGAGAATGTCACTCCTAAAATTCCTTACCCAGTCCACAATCTCAGTCAAGAAGGAGGTTATGGCTCACCTAAAATTCATCTGCAATATCCATCCTTGGGTTAGGACTAAGTAGCACTTTATTAATTTTGAAGTTTAGTACCAGTGCTGAATTCTTTGTAACATCATCCAGGTCCTGGGCTGGTGATGTGAGGAGACCATTACAGTGACAGTCCACATTTCCTCTTCCACTCTCTGGGTCTAGAGAAGCTAGAGGGAGATTAAGATCCATGTCTTTATTAGGGTTAAAAATTTCTAAGTCCCAGAGAACCATTTTACATCACTCTCCAGGTCTTGGTGAGACTGGGTTAAGACCCATGGTCTAAAAAGCATTTCTCTGCAAGCACCTCTTCCTGATCCTAAACTGAATAGGACTAGACCAGAGATAGGGGTAAGATCAGAAGAATAATGGGTCTCGTGTCTGAAACTTTCTTAGATTCATCTAGGATTCAGGGAAGTGGAATAAGGGCACCTTTTTAAAGGCCTACCTGCAGTTCAGGGTCTGTGAGTGCCATTCAAGTACTCTGAACAGTAAACCTATTCTGGATTAACATCTCAATTTTCAATTGTTTAAAATTTATATACCTAATCTAGGCTTACTGCTTGAGTTCCTTTTCTAAAAAGTGAAGATAGAGAAGGACCTGAAGCATATTCA
Organism: Petroica traversi; assembly: GCA_025920805.1. NCBI lineage: Eukaryota > Metazoa > Chordata > Aves > Passeriformes > Petroicidae > Petroica > Petroica traversi. The sequence continues at coordinate 2,518,592 of JAHLSL010000042.1, read as the reverse complement.
TTATCCTGACATAAAAGTGTAACATGAATTCTGTGATTATGTCTGGAAGTCCCTGGCATTCCCTGTTCTTTATAAGGAGAAAGCTAGTAACTAGCTTAGAGGCTTCTTTAAAGGATCTTAAAAATTTTTGTTGCTCTGGTCTGTAACATTTGTAAGACAATTATTGAACTTCCATTATTTCATCCAGACTTCTCTAAGCAGGTGGATCCATCCACCAGAGATGGAAAACTGCCAGTGTTCTTATCATCCAGAGCCATTAATACAGTTTTTCTACTCTGTTACAGTGAGAACTTGAAAGAACCTCACTAACCAAAAGCCAAATACAGCATATCTTAAGATAACATTAAAAAGAGTTCTTCCTCCTCCTCCAATGTCTCATTCTGCAGTCAAAAAAAAGCCTCCTGCAAAATGAGGAGATAATAAAGGACTTTTCACTGTGAAATAATAAGAATTGAGGTTAATAACAGAATATAAAACACATAATTATTTGTTGAACTGTAGAGAAAGCAACTCAGGATCCTGCAAAAAGAAAGATCCTGGCATGTTATTACTGAAGAAACAAATTTGAAGGCTAAAACCAAGTCATCAAAATGAAAAGGTGTGTGAGAGAGGGTGGGAGAAAGAAAGAGAATGCATAAAAGAGGCAGAATAGAAAGAATAATGTATAGAGCTTCACATTGTTTTACCGCTTGTCTGCAGTTCTTTAAGCAGGGTCCTGAAAATGCCATACTTATGAAGCCAAGGTATATGAGGCAGCAAAGTACTCTGGACCAAGAGGTTGCAGAGTAATTTGTAACATCTTCCACAGAAAAAAAAAAGAAAAGATATAACTTTATCTACCCATGTTTTATCAATCAAAATTTTAATTTTTTCTTGACAACAAGTTTTGAAAAAATACATGTTATGTTTAGTGTGTGTTATATGTTGAGGGAAAAAATAATTTTCTTAAAATATGCAACTAGAAAATTTGAAGATACAAAGATATTAAGGAAGGAGGATAAAAGAAAATTAAAGGAGAAATGAGAAGCTTAAAAATCCCTGCCTTTTCAGACTCTTTTTCACAAGTTGTTCTTATTCCCAGCTTTATTGGTTCACTGTGGAGTTTGGCCTCTGCAAGCAAAATGGATCGATCAAAGCTTCTGGGGCAGGACTGCTTTCATCTTATGGAGAGCTGATGGTATGTGTCAAATGCATAGTACTGAAAGATTTCTATAATCCAGTTTCCTGAACTCTGGCAAAAGCAAACTATGTTTTTCAACAAAAATGAATATGATTTAAAATTCATATCTTTCTTTTACAAAGAAATTAATTCTCCTGTCCCAGAACCTACTGAATAGAGGAAAAACTACTGTGGTATTGTACCTGTCTTTCATCTAAAGAGATGAAATGCAGCTAAAACAACCACACTACAAAATACTAGATTTGTTTCTTCCTGCTCCTGCCAGTAGTAATGCAGCTGACTTTGACACAGAACTCACTTTCCTTTCTGAATTACTCACTAGAGGGCAATATTATGCCTATTATGAGCTTGGCTATTTTGTCCATGCCATTGACATTCACACATATATGAACCAGAAAGGCTCCGACTGACTGGACCAAATAAAGTGCAAAGAAACTGGAAATAACATGGACACTGGCAAAAAGAAATTGCTTTAGTATTTTTAATTCCTGAATATATTTCAAACCTAATTTTAGCTCTGGTTTTACATAGATCAAAATCTGCATGCACTCAAGGTTTCATACTGCCTTGCTTAGGTAAATTAACTGGAGAAAGAGGACTTGTACACATTTTTTCAGAGAGCTTATGGGTTTCCCCTCCTTTGACCAAGTCGCTGATAGTAGAGGTATTTTCTCCTCAGTTTCAAAGAGCACTGAGGCAGGTGATCACTTTTTAATTGCAAAAGCCCCAAACTGGCATCAGTATGGCTGAAATGCTTCGAGCTGTGCAGATATTGGATGATTTTTTTAAAAAGTGGTAAGAGCCAAAGGAAAAGAAATACTACTTTTTTCGAGCATTTTATAAACCAGAAACCTTTTTAAAATTATTTTTTCATAGGAGATATATTTTAAGCTTAACACATAAACTCAGCAGCCTAACAGACAGATACATGATTCATTCACATGGAATTGTGGCTGAATTAGCATAGCTTGAACTGAAGATAGTTGGGTTGTTCTGATTAGAAAAATTTTACAAAACTCTCCCAAGTGTGTACAGGTCACCCCTATTCCCAGTCAATTGATAGGAGGAAGAAACAACATTTCTCAAGACATGTCTCAAGACATTTCGAGTCCCCACAGAATGGCAGCTGAAATTAACACAGAGAAAGGGGAACCTTCCCAGACATCAACCTTCATTTTTGCCACTTGCTGAGTTTAGCATAGTTTCTCCTCACAACACTTGCAATTTGGAGATTTTTGTCAGGGAACTCTGTGGAGAGCTTTCTCTCTTGATAAGCTGGAAGATCTGCATGCTCATTAGCCCTCTAGAGGAATAAACATTGCATCCTTTCTACATAGCAGCCTGGGCTTGGCCTGATTGCTCTTCAACTTCAGCAGAAGTGTGTTCACACTCTGAAGTTCTGAAGCTACTGTTTATCTTGCTTTATTCACTGACAACAAACAGGAAATATAAACTTGCTTTTATTTACCCAGTAAAAACAGAAATGTCCATTCAAAACACAATGCAAGACAATGTTTATTCTACTCTGCCTGACTTAGTAATTTATGGTTTTAAATCAAATTAATTTCCATGTTAAACAGGGTATTAAACAGCACAGGTGTATGGCTGATATTTATGTAGCTTTCATAGCCATATGCACAACAAAATCTATTTGCATGTGGTTACCTCCTTTTTCTGTTCGACTTAAACAAAGGTAAAAATCTCATCAGAAATGCTCCTTTTTGGTGTCTGGAGTTAAGTGCACCAGACTTCTGCTCTCTCTCCTCGATTTCCATCCTTTTCTTCCTCAGACACCATCAAGCTCTTCTGCTTCTGGTTAAAACTGTAGGTGAGGACAGCTTATACACAAAACTGTTATACAAAAGTACAACTGCATCTCCAACTCCCCACCTCTGAGGCTGACAGTGGAAGTCCTGAGCTGATAAATGGAAGCTCCTTGTTACTTTTATCACTGGTAGTTGTTGGGTAAAACTATTGGGAAAACTTTTGATAAAGCTGAGTCTACCCCTGTCTTCATCCATCATATTACTGAAAATACATGCAGGAGTGGCAGCATTTATATTCAGCAGGTAATGAATAAGGATTATCCCCCTTCCAGCATGTCCCTCTTGTATACAACACCTAAATCTGAAGATGGGCAAGCACAATCCACCCTGCACAATCCCTTTGTGAGCTCTGCAAGTTCCTCACTGTGCTCCTCCTGGGGCAATGGCTTAGTGGTTCTGTGCACTTCACCTTGAGCTCCTGAAACTTGGATTAATTATACTTATATACACTTATACTAAGTGCTGAAATGTCCTTCTTTAGCTGATTGATTTAATCTTATAGGTTTTTATTTAGAACAAAACCAAAAAATAGAAATATTTCCATTTTTTCATTCTAGTGTGCCTGAGTATCTGATTCTAGCTTCAGTATAGGCACAGGCAGTGTGAGTAAAGAGGTGAGGTTCAATGGCTAAGCATTTACTAGCAAATTGCAAACTTGTACCAACTTTTACAGCTAAAGAGAGAAAATCTGTGTAGTGCAGTGCCTATTTCATAGAAGGGATTTTTTAATAGAAACAAAGCAGTGTCTAGACAGATCTGTTAGAGAAGATGAAGACTGGAAGATAGCAAGGCTCACGATAGACTTCAGTTTATTGCTCTAGATAAGTTTTGTTGTTCCTTGGCAGAAAGCCATTATCCAACTTAATAATTCTCTGCCAGTCTTTTCAGTGTGCCCAGACACAGACTCCTGCATGGAGGTCCCACACTTGATTCCCTGTCCTTTAGCTGATCAACACGTTTGGCACAGGCAGTGAAGTTTTGGCACTTTCTTGGCAGTGAATACAGCAAGTACTGCAGGATTCTCACTACAGGTCATGTGTTGAAGGAAACACACTGCAGCAGCCGGGGCAATGGAGGGGTTTCCTTGTCCCTGAAGGCTTCTAGATCAGGAATAGCAGAATGATTTGGTCACCGAGCAGGGAATTAGGGCATGAGTTACTAAGGTTAGATGGCTGGCTTCAAGAAGATACCAACCAACCAGTGGGAGAGGGAAAGCAGCTTGTGTTATTTGAGAGCTTAGCATCAGCAAGAAGCCTGGGAACATCCCTGAACTGCAGCCTGGACTGGCTGTCTGTGGGTGTGTGACTGTAACCAAGGGAACCACATCCTGACTTTGAAATCTTCAAAACATTTCCCTTTTGTCCACAGCACCCACTTGCACCAGTTTGAGCTCAGCTTCAGGCAGATATTTCTTATATATGAATTGATCCTGCCCAAACTCAGGGCATAATTTGGGGCAAAGGCAGAGGATGGGAGGTAGAGCTAGGCACTCTCTGCATGAATCTTGCCCTTGAATCCCTGTTATCTAACCAAGAATTTAGTAACAGCAGCTAGGTATCAGAAGGATAACCATCCCTGAGTCTAAACTGAGCAGTTGTAATGGGCCTGACTGCTGGCCAAACTTGCCTCCTCTGAACTGTAAGAATTCCTCCCCAACAGCTCTCAGCATTGCACTGTTTATTTCACTATATTCTGTCAGCTGTTCTACATTATCCCAAATGCTTCTTCTGTTAACACTCAGCTGGACTGTGTCCTACATACTGTAAAATCTTATGGTTCATACCACACTTCTGGCAACACTCAATGCTACATATGCTTTTCTTGCAGCACAACCAGTACTTAACTTGCAGAGGCCTTTAAGGCCATCCAGTTTCGAGCTGAACTTCCACTGAAATCAATGGGATTTCAGTTCTTCTTCAGCACTGACAGTAGAGTGGGACCCCTGTCAGGTTTTGAGTTACTGAAATCTTTTCCCATTAGTTCCCCAGAGCTTCTTAGATTCTAAGAGCAGCCTCACGTTTGTGTATACCAACCATCTTAGATTGTAGGAGTGCTATCCAAGGTTTATTCTTCAATTACACACTGCAAATGAAGAGCAAGAAAAACACCATCTTTTATATATTGTTGGGTTCTTTTGGATTTTGGGTTTTTTTGTTTTGTTTTGTTTTAAGTCTGGTATTTGTTTTTGCACCGGTTCAGTGAAATGTCTAAATATATGCTTAGGAGTACTGTCTGCATTTTTCCAGCTAGCAGATTTAACTGAAAGTCTTGAGCAGCATCAGCCACTTTTACCAGTTATTTACAAGTAGTACCCTGGGAGCTGACATTTGAGTTATAAAATGGTGAAGGGAGCCTTCTGAAGACTGGGGTAGAAGAGAGACAGGCAAAGAGGCAGAACTCAGAGAAGGATGGGTACTAAAAGACTGTTCCCAGGTAGATGTACCTATGGTCTGCAGTGTGGACAGAGTGGCTTCCATAAGCCTCCTGTTTGCCTGGGGAGACAATGTAAAAGAACTGGAGAAGAACATAATAGAAGAACCTCTGTGTGTCTAAAAATACAAATGTACACATGCAGTATAGTGGTTTTTTATATCTTGGATTTCAGAGAGGATTTTAGGCTGTTATACTGTATATTAAATACCATAAGTATTCTGTCTTCTGTTCCTCTCTGCAAGAACTAAGAAATTTGTGACAAGGGCTAGGGACTTTTAAGTAATGCTAGACAGGACTGTGAATTTTCTGTGATAATATTTGAAAAAACGCAGCATGATATTATTTTTTTCTTCTAGATATTTTTATTTTGAGGGTGCCATAGAATTCCCCTCCCTGTCTGAGAACATGTCTGTGCTATCCAGCTGTAGGTCACTGTAATATAAGAAATATATATATATATATATATATTCATGTTAAAAAATTATTTGGTTTATTAACTGCTAATTATGAAAACCAGCTTTGACTTATGAAAGAACAGGACTTTATATTACCCCTAACTATTCCCCAGAGAGAATTTCACAGCCCAGCAGGGTCTAATTGTTTCTCTGTTCATTCACCTGCTCTAACCTGTGTCGTTCCTGCTGCAAGTACGCTTTGTCAAACAAGCCAGAGTACAAACCTTTTGATCCAGAAGTGGCTGCAGTTCACCCCTATCAGGATCAAGCCTTCCAGCCTGTCTATTTCATAGCAGAAAATTTGGAAGATGCCAAGGTCAAGCTTCAGTAAGTGAAGTGTTTGTGGGTATTTTCTTTGAGGGGGGCACACTGGGTTGATTCTTAATCTCAAATACATCTATTACCATTGCAACAACCATGCCAGCCTATCTCACTGCATCTGCATAGTGGCTTTTGTACAACAAAGTTAAGCATGAGCTTGTTTATCTCAGAAAAGGTTCATAAAAATTTATTTTTGCTCTGCCCTGACCCATGCTTCATCTTAACAATGGTTCATTTTAGCAGCTTCTGATGCAAATTCTGAAACTGAACTGTGAGAGTGCAATCCCACCCTATGTGCTAGTCCATACAAAAAGGAGGTCGTGAAGAACTGATTTACTCAAGGTCACATGGAAATTTTATAGCAGTCTCTGGAATTAACATGGATCAGCAGGGGTCTTAAAAACAAGATTGCCTTTCTCCTCTGATTATATCTGCACAAGAATGCAGAATCGGCATTCACAGGCAATCTAATTTCTATAAAGTAGCTGTCTGCAACCTAAACAACATTATTTCAAATTAGCTTGAGGTGTTTCTAAACACATTTCCTTAACTGTGTAATGTTGTGCAGTAAGGATGGGTTTTTTGTTTTGTTTTTCTTTTTTTTTTCTTTTCTTTTTTTTTTTTTAAGTAAGCAGGGTTTAAATTCTGGCCTTCATCTCCAACCGTTAGAACAACATGCCCAATTCTGGCTGGAGGCAGGATGTTGGTTGTGGAGCTACTGGGGAGCATGTAGGAGCTGAAATGAGGAATTTATTAGAGGAAGAGAACCTGAGCCAGACTTCTTCCCTACTCTCCCCACCTCTTCCCCAGAAGCACTGTCTGCTGGGGCTATAGCCACGGCTAATTAGGCTCTGCATCTTAAATCTGAATGTTCACATTAAAATTTTAATATGTGTAAAAACGTGGGTGAGAACTCCCTGGCAGAAGAGCGAGGACTTGCAGAGCATTTGACTCAGGCAAACCTGCAAAGAACGTACGAGGACAAGGAATACACTACTCTCAGGCATGAAGTTTTTCATACATTTTTTTCAAGGCAATCATGCAGCCAAGGCTGCTCAAAATAACTGAAGGCACAAGAATCTGTCAGCACAGAAAACATAAGGCAACATCAGTTCAGGGGGCTCCTACCAAGGTGTACTTAATGGAAATATTGTCAAAAATGGCAAGCAATCATGATTTTTTTCTTTTAATAGAGACAGAAAAATAACCCAGGATGCCTAGTATCAACAGGTTTTTAGAATATTACACAGAAAGAGCTGCTCCAGGTTATTTCTTGGAAGTGAAGGTGGCAGACATGCTGTGCTCCTGCATTCCTCAGCTTGTGGTTGTAATAACTCTGAATTGTGTGAAGGCAGAGCTGTGAGAGCACAGACGGGCTCAGCCAGCCAGGCTGGGGAGAGGCACTGCAGATCTTGGGGCTGCAGTGGCTCAGCCGTGGGCAGGGTGTGCAGAGCTCAGCAGCAGAGTCAGGAGGTGTCACAGCAGCCTCTGCTCCCCAGTAAGGCCATGACTACACCCTGAAAAATGAGCTCCTGTGGGTTTGGCACTTAAGGAAATGCCTTTTGAAGCAGGAACTCTGTCCTGTCTCCCCACAGGACCTACGCAGTGAAGATCAAGAAGCCTTTTGCTCTGTGCTACGACCCCTTCACCAGCAGCATAGAGGTTTTGGACACGCCACAGAAAGTCAAGAGGGCACTCCACCAGATGAAAGAGGAACTGAAAAACCTCTGTTTGGCCCTTGAAAACCTGTCTTAAAACCACAGCAATGCATCTCACCTGTCTCTGAGATACTTGCAGGTGGTGATAGCTTTTGAAGTCTTAGAGATGAAGATGTACTCACAGGCAGAAATATTAAATGCACAAACCAGCCCAGTTCAGATACACTTTTCACTGTAATTTAGGCTGCTGACTTAGATGCAATAATGAACTCCTGCTTAGAATGTTTCAATGAGAAACAAGACCAACTTCAATTTTTGGTAGGTGATATGAGCTACACCTCTTTGTAGTGTATTTATGTGTTATGGGACCCTTAAATGGTTTTTTTCCTTCGCCTGCCACCTTTGCAAGTTATCTTTCATAGTAACTTTTCATCCACACAGTGTTTTACTTGCTGTCTTAAATGACATGATCACAACCTCTTAGGCTGGCTAGCTGCCTGCAGTTAGCAGTCCTTGCAGCTAACTCTGTCCTGCTAGCAATTAGCATCAGCTATTGCCCACCATCTATGAATGGCCCCCTTAAAATATGCAAATACAACAGTTTGTAAGAGGAGCACAGTAGCCTTGAAATATGACAAAATAATTTCTTGTCATATTTTTGATCACGGAATGTTTGTGCCTTCATTAAAAGAAAAGGCAGAAAATAAAAGGTCCAATATACTCTGTCTCTGTCACATAGAAAGATGCTTAATTTGAATAGGAAATCTGCATTTCAGGAAGGAAATTTTTGCATAAGGGAAGATTTGCAAAGAGATCTTTAGCAAATAGCCTTCCTTTGCTTTTTTTTTTTTCATGGAATTCAGATTCTCCTGTATACTTTTTGAAATCTTTGCCTCTTATTGGTACCATGATGATTGTAGTAATGACCAAAAGGCCAAATCTAAGGAGCACCTAGTGGAAAACTTAACACTAGCAGCTGTACAGCCTTGCTATGGAAAAAATATTTGATATGTTCTCCAACTCATCTCATCTCCTGAGATGTGCCTGAAATTGATTTAAATTCAACAGGTCAAATTTCTCAGAATCAGTCTTATTATTGCCTATTCCAGACTTTCATGCTGTTCATGTCCCCTTCCTTCCTCTATCACACACAAATAGAGGGTGGTTCAGGACAAGAAGATGATGCTACAGTCCAGAAGGGCTCCCTCTCCTCTCAGTAGCAGTGCAAGCAGATGGGGTGATGCAGGTTCCAGGCCTGGCACAAGCAGGGAAAATGTGGATCTCATGGATTAAGCTGACTGATAGCTAACTACAATGCAAAGGCAGATTTATCCTGTGCCTCTTAGAAGCTCTACTTATTTTTTCAAAAGTGTATTTAGCATGTAGCTACCTCGTCCACTGCTACCCACCAGCTGCCAGTGCACAGGGTCTGACTCTGAGGAAAATGTGAGGTGTTTGGCTCTTGCTGGAAAAGGAGTTATGGGAAAAGGAGTTACCATCCCTGCCTGAACTGCTCACTGTGGGATAGGAACACGTACACAGACTGTCGCCACAGAGCAATCCACAGGCTGTTATTTCACACAGACCTTATCTCACTGTAATTTTTCCAGTTGCCAGGCTCCATAGAAACCATCTTATTGAAATTCAATAGAATGCTGTCTCTTAAACCTTCATGTCTACAGCGCTTCAGAAAATATTCCCATGGGCAGTAATATTCAGATCTGCGAAGCTGCTGCAACTGCTCCATTTTATTAAAATGTGGTGATGCCTGAAAAATTTGGAAATATCTTGGCAAAAATGGCTATGAGACCTCCTTCCTCTTAACAGCAGGAACATCCCAAGCTCCTTTTTTATTTTAATTTTTTTTTTTTTTTAATTCTACTCCCGGAGAACACTTGCATATCATAAACCCTGTTTTGCTAGAAATTCAGCCAGGGACAGAGCTGAAGTGAGTTCCTTTGCTTCCAGTATGTTTCTGCTGTGATGGAAGATGATCTCTCAGCATGCTTTTATGGGTTTAATTCTACTTATCCTGCTCATAAACACACACACACACAAATACCATTCCTCCTCAGAGCAATTTGTTTACTTACATATTGTAATAATTTATCTGTCTGCTTCCTGCCAATTGGTGCATAGGCAAAAATATTTGATAGCTCACAACAGATTGTTTTCAGAAGTATTATTTTCATCAATCAGTTCTTTTACAGTGAAAATTGAATCATGTGCTCCAATTCTGTGTGTTTTCCTTTTCCTTCTTTTTAAGTGGAAGATAATGCCAGAGCGGAAGAGCTATCAAAATATTTGCTATAGACGGACTCTCTGGGCCATAGGGTCTTTTTCATGTATTCCCTCTGAAACGGTTGAATTTGGAATTTAGACTTGAGTTTGGCTATCACTCAGAACAGACCTATATTTGGAAGAAATGAGAGACCTGATGGATTTGTTTTGCCCAAGGCCTCACACTTTCTTTGGAGGGACTCCAGGCCCGCCCACACACCCTTGTCTTTTCCAGTTCCTGTAGCAAGGAGAGAAAAAGAAACCATTTTGGAGCCAGATTCTCCCACCCTTACACATGCTGAGTAGTACCCAGCCTCTCCAACAATCCCAGAGACAGCACTGAGGCTGTTTAAGGTGCCGCACACAGGCAAGAAGAGCAAGATTATCAAAAGCACTGTGGGTGTACTTGCTTTTTCCTTGTCTTAGTGATGGTCAGCTGGCTGGGGTAGGCTGTAGTGAAACTTGGTAAAGCTGCAAAAGTAAAGGATTTGGCTACCTGAACTTCTAAGACGTGTAACTGTTTTTCCAAAGGAGGTAAATCTTTCCCTCCTTCCTCAGGCAGAACCTACCCCAGGCTAGCCATGTTTGACACTCCCCTCCAAGAAGGTCCAAATTCTTTTATTTTGATTCCGGGTAGTGACAAAACAAAAGTCTTCAGGGTTACATCCTTATGAGTTATACTGGTCATTCTGCTCTTCCAGCAGTCATTCTTTCATTTCCTCACAGAAGCCAACAAGTACCTCATCCTCCTGTCAGTCTAAGGCAGCAGTGATGGGAAAGGCAGCAATGGGGCCTCCCGATGAAAATAATGGCACAGAGGAAACAGCACCAACCAGCAAAAATATGTCTTTTTGTCAGTTTGCATTTCAGCAGTTTCATATTAATCTTGCACAAGAAGGTTGCAAAGCCAAGTAAAACACATCTTGTGACTTGAAACTGAACTGATGAACTCCCCACGGGCCCTTTGCTTATCCCGATAAACTTATTTTTCCTAGATGGAGTGCATTTAGAAGAAAATAGTGTATGTTTTTAAATCTGTATTGTGCTGTTCATTTATACATGGGAGAGTTAGTAAATTCAGTTTGTGGGTTTGGGTTTGTTTTGTTTTTTTGGGTAACCAAGTCTGTCCTCTACCAATTTTGGTCCACCTTCAAGCCTCCAGCTGCTCCACTGCTTCCCTGCAGATTTGCTAGGGATGCCAAGGGTACCACTGTGTAAGGAGAATACACAGTTATGCAATTTGGGGAATTTGGCAGGACAGGAAGAGGAAATTTAGGCTGGCCTCCCACCCACTCCCATGAGAAATAGTATTGTATTACAAGGCAGAGCTGTCATCCTCAGAAAGACCTTCTCAATCACTTCCCTCTGGTTCCCTTAACATTTTGATCTTTGTACAACCTGGTGAATATAAACCTTTCTTAACCACTTCAAGAAATGCTGGGCTGAGGGGTTGAGGGGAAGGAAGGGTGAATAGAGAAAAAAAAAAAGAAAAAAGAAAAAGACCTTCCAAGAAAGGAATGTTCATTATCATCAGTCTCCTTTGTCTCTATTGATCCATGAAGAAAGAAGAAAACAAATAAAGCTTCCATTGCAAAGGTAGTGTATTCCCAAAGAAACCTACAACATTAAATTCTTCCATATACAAGTATACGCATGAAGATCTCCTCACACCCCTCACTGAAATGCCATAATTCCCCCAGCAAACCATGACCACCAATTAACCGGGCACAGAAGTGTTACACATCTTCTTGAGCCAGGAAATGAGGCCCACCGGAAAAACCCTGCAGCAGCTTTGCCTTACGCACCTACTGCAGAAACAGAAGGTTCTCTGGAGCCTGCTTCCGTAGATATCCTACAGTATGGAGAAATTCCAGTTGGCACAGAAACACAGGGGTACAAACACACATCCCCAGGGATTTCGCCCGCCCCTAATCAGGAGTTTAAACGTGGGCTTTGAGATTTAGTCAGAAGACTTTGCTTCGCAGCATTCTTCAGCTGGCACATGATCAGAGGTTGGCAGAAAGGTTTATTGGCTGTATCATATTAAATATACATTAGGTTGGGTAAAGCTGGTGGCTGAGGCCCAAAGTGAAAGCAAATCTCTGGCACCCTCTCCCACCACACAAATTCTCCAGGGGAAAGAAGGACAGACTAGAAAAGGAACAAAAAGGCTGTTAACTGGCAAAGGGATGAGGAACAGAAAGGACCAGCAGATATGCCTGAAACATGCTTGCTTTGCATATAATGTTTCATTATATTTGAGAAACATTTCAGTCTGAACTTGAGAGCTTTTTAGCATAAAGGAGGAAATTTTGTACCTGTGTGAGCGTGGAGGAGGCAAGGTCACTTAAAACGTTTTAACCATGCCTGAGGAGTGTTAGCCTTATCTAAGGCATTTACTTCCAACAAAAGAGATACAAAAGTTAGAGAGCATAAAAATAGGTCTTTAGAAAAGAGGTATTTGGATCTGGCACTAGGGGATGTGGTTTAATTGCTCAGGAGTTGCAATGGTAGTGCTGGGTGGACAGTGGCACTGGAAGGCCTTGAAGGTGTCTTCCAACCTTGAAAATTCTATGATTCTCCAATTCTGTGAAAGCTGAAGCTGACCAGTCCTTGCTGCCTCGCAAGGACAGAGTAGTCCTAAATTTTGAGTGAAGGCTGCCTTAGGAAGGAAAGGTGAGCAGCTGGCAAGCACTGCCCCCTCAGCAGAGGACTGTAAAATTATTGCTCGTATAACTGTATGCTAGGTGCTGTCTTTTACCCTGTTTAACTATTTTGTCAAGAGCTTTCTTATTTCCATTAATTTAAGATGTTATTTATTGATCCCTTTGAATTGTGCTTGCAAATGGGGAAAATTAGCTCATTGAGCACAAGAAAGTTCAAGATTATTTTCCTAGGGTTTTGGGTGGAACTTGAGCAACACATGGACACTCCTAAATTTAAACCTGGCCCTTGATGAAGGCCATTAAGACCTGGCAAAATGGTTACACTTGGGTAAAGGAGGTGACAGCTACCATCTGATGTATTCAAAACAAATTTCTATGCTCATCCGCAATCAGTGGTATTAATCTCCAAGGTGCATCTTTCACAACATTAACTGTGATAGTTTTAAAAATAACATCTAAATATAAAACATAGCACCTAACCCCTGTCAGGTACAGTAACTAGAAGAATCCTGCCTTGTAACAATTTTGGATACCATTTACAGTGATGTGGTCTATTTCAGCTGGTGCTGGAGTTGTGGAGTTTGGACATGGTGTGCAATAAAACAGGATGTACTGTTGATTTAGTGAAACCAGTTTGACTGATCTCACTTGCAGACACAGAACCAACAGATAAATTTCTGTTGAGTGGGTTAATAGCTAAAATGTGGAAGTAAAAACAGAGGATCCATTTACAGTCACATCACTGTGCAGCATTTAGTACTTTCCTCTTATATTTACTGGCAGAGGAAAAAAAACAACCCAACTGTCAGTACTATGAAATATTTCTTGAAGTGGTAGACTGGCACACTTGAGATACTCTGATATAAACAGATAATTAAAATAAATGTGTAAAAGGAACATATCTATTAATCTGTTAATTAACAAATGCTGTCTTTCAATAACATCTCACAAGATGATATCAACATTGTGTTTTGTACAAGGCTATCAGGAATAATTTCCATGATATCTGTAAAATACAATTTAAAAAAAAGAAAAAAAAGAAAAAAAAGAAAAATGAAAAAAAGGGGAAAAGGCCTGTTTTTAAGTATTTCCTGAATGAATCCCAAAACTGATGGGTTAGAAATGGAATGTGTGTTGGATGATGATAAGAATTTTGTACAGCGTTTAATTCTTGTACTTCAGACATTTCAATTTGGTTCTAACTCTTGACTTAGTTCATATTTCTTGGTTTAAATCTGAGTAAACAAAATTATTTAACTTGATTCCTATGTCTCTAGTGTCCTACAAAGGCAGGCTTTGCAACTGATTCTGAGGTTTAGCCCCTTTGTGAAACCCTGTGTGAGCTGCAGGGAGGTTGGGGAGGAAGGAGTTTTGTAAATGAAACTTGCTAGCCACTGTTGCTTAGTAACTTTCCTCCAATTATATTCTTTGTCCTTGGGCAGGAAAAAAATTAAAGGTCAATAGAGTGGGTTTTATGTTACAAATGTATCATCCAATATTGCTATCATGTGCATACACTGTTTGGGAATAATTCTGCCCCATCACTAATGTGGTACTGGCTCTGATGATATTGCCTGTCTGGGCAATTTCTCTGTACTTTGTGATACATCATTAATTTCTGTACTGCTATATTACTTGGTTAAATGAAGCTAAAGATAGATTACAAAATTTTTGCATAGAGAAAATTGACTTCTTATTGCCTTGACATCTCTGTTTGTCCAAGAACCAGACTGAAAACATGAAGCAAAGAAGCAGTGATGCCATTATAAAGAATGCTAGAGACCACATCACTCTTTACTGCTTAAATGGAAAGGATGGACTCTACAAAGGCTTTCCTGATTAACTTCTGCAAATTCTTCCTCAGATTCAAGAAGCTTACTAAAACCTTGGAGTGCTGACTAACAGCTGAAAACACTAAAATTATTACAAAGTGCTGTGGGGCCCTTTATGATTCCCACTGGTGGCTTAATTCTCTGTCTTAAGCTGATAAAAAGTATTAAAACAGAATTTCAGAAAAGTTGTATTAGGCTATGCTGTGTGGTGCATTATTGCCTGAGAATTCAGGAAAAAAGCTCAGGTCTTTTGCTTTCTAATATAACAGATTTGAGATTGTGAAACCCTGTTTATATTTGTGTCCAACACAGCAAGATAAATTGTATAATTTAGGAAACATGGAGCAAGAGGAAATATTTTTTTACATAAGGCACTCATATAAGTGAGGAAGAATGTACTCCCATGGCTGAGGGCACCAACAAAAACCATCAAGAGCTGTTTTACTCTGAATTCCTCCTACAACACCATCACAGTCTTCCGCTAGCAATTTCTCTCCAGAGAAACAGGTTCAGCATTTGTCACATTAACAGACTTCCACCCTCAGCAAAGGAGTTATTTTGAGCATGACATGAAAATCTTTCACTAACAAGATCTTGGTAGATGAAATTAGTACATCTTCAAGACTAAGATGTATAGTACACAACCTGTTACTCCACAGCAGCTCTGCTGTTTCACACCATTGGTCAGTGGAAGAGACAAGCAAAAGCACAGCAGGTGGGAAAAAATGGGAGAGAGTCCTGGATGCATGGTAGCTCTGAGCAGTGATATTGCTGTGCTTGAGGCAGAGTAAAGGGTGAGTGATCTATTCCTGAATTAAAGGACCTCTCTCACACAGAGCTGGAGTGGAAGAGCGCCTGCAGTGCACATACTGTTCTTCATGCCTCAGGCATATCCTATGTTTATGCCACATGAAAAGATAATACATACTTTGGGCTTTTCCATGCTCTTGTAAGACAGAAACTGGGCTAGAGGTGAGCTGTGATGCTTCAGTAAGTTTCCTTGGGCAATGAGAGAAGTAGGGCACAGAAGAGGGCATGAGGTCTCACTCATGTCCCACAATAATTGTGGGCTGAATGTTATCCTGAAAGCATAATCAAAATATAGAAAGCTTTTTTGTCTCTCTGCCAAGAAGGGAGAAAGAAGTTGCATAAAGAATCATTGGTCCTATCAGAACTGTTCCTGGAATAATAAATGTGTTACTGCGCAGAACCACAGAGTTTGGGAGGCACCTCTGGAGACTTACTCCAACACCCTACACAGAGACGGTCAACTAGAGCATGTTGCTCAGTATTGTGTCTAGTTAGGCATTGAATATCTCTAAGGATATAAACTACACAAACCCTCAGGGAAGCCTGTTTTAGCATTTGACCATTCGCAATAATTAAAAAAAAGCAGTTTTTAAAATTTGAATGGAATTTCACGTATTTGATTTTGTGCCTGTTGTCTTTTCATGAGACATTGCTGAGAAGAGTCTCTGCCTTCTTTATTTTCTCCATCAGGTATTTATGCAGATTGTTCAGATCCCACTGGGCCTTCTCGTTCTCTGGCTGAGAGCAGTTCCATCTTTCCCAGTGTCTTCCTGTATGTCACATGCTCCAATCCACGTATAATATTCAATTATTCACGTGCCTTCAAGTCTTTGTCCTTATCCTGGTGTCTGCAGCACTCCAGATGCTGTTTCAGCAGTGGTGAGCACAAAGGAAGACTCACCTAACTCCACCTGCCTGGAATGGCCTTCATGCCACCCAGGATGCTGTTTGCCATCTTGGTTCAAGGGCAGAGTCCCGGCTCATGGTCAGTTTGTTGTCCACCAGCACTCACAGGCCATCGTGCCCTTTCTACCAAGCCATTTTTCAGCTGCTGGATCTCCCTGGTCTGCACTGGAGCTTATCATCATCAGGTCCAGTGTTTCACCGAGATTCTGGTTGTCCTATATCTCCAGCCAAGAAGTCATCAGTCTTTTCCATGGTCTCATTCAGGAGCAAGCATACATTCCACCCCCCTGCCCCCTTCCCCCTTTTTTATTTTTTTTCCTGTAAATACACTTGTAGAAGCCCTCCCTGTTTTCCTTTACATCCTTCACCAGATTCAACTCCAGCTGAGCTTTCCTTTTCCCAACCCCATCCTCGCATGATATATTGTGTCTATATTCCTTATGGGAGATCTGAAACTAATTCCACCTCTTGCAGGTCTCTTTCTTTGTGTTTGAGGTTTGTCTGGAGCTCCTGTTTCATCCACGCAGGCCTCCTGCCATCTTTCCTTGGCTTCCTATCTGTCAGGATGGATCATTCTTCAGCTTGGAAGAGGCAATTCTGAATAAAATGCTCAGAATGTCTTATGAAAATGTAGAGGATGGGGGAGGTGAGACAGAAGGAAAGCAGAAAGAATTCTATTGCCTTTCACTAAGGCAAGCTGTAGACATGTTAGAGTCCAAGTTCATGTGCCTACTCCAGCAGGCACCAAATTTACCATGTGAAGAACACTGCCCTAAATGAAGAGCAATTGGGAAAGGCCTGTTCTGCAATATCACATTAACTGGGCTTATTGGACAGGTTCTCTGGATGAGGAAACCCTCAGTAAGATTTTGCATCACATCCCACCCAGAATTTGGCATCTGTGTAAATCTGGAACTCTGGCCCATTGACTAACAGGAGGCTCAGTTCCCCAAAAGCTTTTACCTTCAGCCAATCACAGAGTCATAGAATCATTGAGGTTGGTAAAGACCTCCAAGATTCAGCCTTTGACCAGCTGTCATATGAACTAAAGCACAGCACTAAGTGCCAGGTCGAGTCGTTCCTTGAACAATTCCAGGGAACTCTTTGGCATGTAACAGATGTCAGAGAAACACTTGTTTTTCAAATCGTGCTGTAGTTATGTGTGAGGAGGCACATCAGACAGTGCAGCTGATTGTACAGAGTCTTAGAAGTGCAGGGGATTCCTTCAGTTTTAGGGAAAAGAAAATAGTTTGGATACATCTTCTCTTGGAATCTGTTAAGTGCCATGGGCTACTAAATCCTGAAGGGACGAAGAGGCTACCAATAATATTCTCATTAACAATATATCCAATAACTTGACTTTTAGGTGGCTTTCTTATTTCTATTCTTCCCTGAAGCACAGCACTGAAATTCAAGAGAGCTGCAGTAATCCTGGAATGTGGAGGGAAGATCATGGAGGTGTTGGTACTCCAAGGCAGCACACTGCCAAGGGTCTTGTCAGTGGAGTTAGCAGGTGGAAGCCAGTCAAGGAACTTGTAAGTAACTCTGAGGATTGTGGTTAAGAGCAGGCAGATCAGAGGAGTTACTTATATAAAGGCATTGGTACTCCAGTATAACAGGAACATGATTTCATCCTACTTGCTTCTCTTTATATCCTACAGGAATACCAGGCTGTCACATCCCTTTGAAGGGTACCGTTCACCTGCTATCACACCCCAGAGCTCCAGCAGATTTTCACAATCTGCTCGGCTTCTCTTGCTGCCCAGATCCCCAAGTGCTTCAGGCTGGAGGGCTCAGGCTGTGCTGTCTCTGTAGAGCAGAGAGCCCATGGTCCCTGCCCAGCCAGTGCCGTGTGTGTCCCTCAGGACTGTCCCCGCGATTTGCCTTCTGCCCACAAGGTGGTAGCGCAGCATCGGATTGATGTCAACAGGGGCTTGGCTGAGCTCCTGCCCTCCTACCTGACACGCTCCTGCTGCTGGAAACATGTGAGCGATTTTCTTCCTTTTCACTCACTTTCTAACTAAAGAGCAGCACGAAGGCCGGGAACATCCGTGAGAATAAATATTTGAGAATAAAGAAGAGAGATCTATTCAATGCCCCAAAGGCTGTGTGGAAAGAATGAGTGATAGGGATAAAATCACGTAGCCCAGCTTTGAAATTTTGATTTGTTTCCAGAACTGGGGAGGCCAGATATTATCAGATGCTGCTCCAGGGGGATGAACCAGTCTGGGCTGCAGTGGTCCCTATCATCATGGTCATCATGGTGGTTGCAGAGTGTGACAGATTGTCCTTTCAAGGCCCAGCAGAATCCATGTCCAGCAGCTTGTAGGACAATACATCGGGCATCTCTCTAGTGAAATATTTGAGCTCTTTCCTAAAACTAGTTGAAGTGACAGTTTTGTCCTTGGCACTGCTGCTACTGCTGGTTTCAGAGAGTCCCATCTAAACTCTTCTCTGACTTTCCATCTCTCCTTGCTACACACCACACCTGGCAGCTGAACTGTGACTGATCAGGAAACTACTTTGCCATTTTTATTCCCCCCACTATACAAACTGCTTTTCCTCAACCAAATTCCAGCAGGTTCATGAACTGCTGTGCTGTCACAAACAAGCAGACATTTACCTACAGCAGAGAGTCAGGAGTGGGGAGGAAGGAACACATTAAATCAGAGCTAAGCCCATGAACCAATTTTCATGGACTTGTGCTTAGTTTCTGATGGTGAAAAAGTTCTCCTGACAGGATTTGCATTTTATTTTTCAGTCTGTTGTACTACATGAAGTAAAATTTCCTTTAAAGCCTGTAATTCCCCTTAATGTTACAGCAACAGCTGCTTAGAAAGTTAATTAGTAACAGAATATCTTTTCATTTTCATTTCCATTATTAAAAGATAGCCAAGCCAATGAACACCTCATGAGGTTTCATACATGCTCAAATCCTCTTCATAGAACTAGGTCACAAAATAAACATAAATTTTAAGAGTGATTTTTACTAGTCAGTCTTTTGTTCAATAGAAAATCAGAGTAAATCCTTCGAGGTGACATCCTATCCCAGCGAATTTTGCTCAGTTCTGGGATATGTAACCTAATCAAGTGGTGGATTTTACTGGAGACTAGGAGGTAGGAAGACAGCTTTATCTCCTAATTAGTGTAGTCTCTATCTTCATATCACAAAATAGTTAGGGCTGATTAGAAGGGCACTCTCTAGACTGCCTAAATTGCTGTCTCTTCAGCAGGTCACCCAACAAAGTGTCTCTAGCCTCAAAGCCAGGATGTTGGGCTTCCTTCACAGGGTTGGGAGGACAGGGTGTGTTAGTACCAAAGAGATCAAAATAAGGTTTTTCAACCTGGCTGGGACCAGAACCTAGTACTGGAACAAGATTCCCTTGTTTGGGTTTATTTACCAGTAATTCTAGGAGGTCTCCCATCAAAGTGCTGGAAAGCCCTCCTCAGTGTCACAGTGACTGCCCACAATCCTCACAACCAAGACAAAGTGTTGCACAAACTACGCAGGCTCTTCGTTCCCCAGGGCATCACTACATACCATGGATCTGACTACAATCCTTCATCTCTTACTGTAATTGTAGTAGGAGGCCTTTATTTATGTCAGAGCACCCTTACAGTGTTCTGATAAAGTATTGCAAAGTATTCCAAGGAATGGACATAGCTGTCTGCAAGAAATGGAACTGCTGTTCCAGTCTAGTGAAACTGTCCAGTTGAGTGAAAATACTTGTACTGATAAAACCAGTTTAGCCAGCATGCTCATGCCACTGCTGGGGATTTCACACTCCTGACAGACAGAGCCTGGCAGGAATTTGGAGCATGGATGGGGCCCAGATCAAATGAACAATTTGGAATTAGAATCATATAGCAATGGTCCTTTCAAAATGCTTTTATTTACAGAAACCCTCAACTGAAATAAAGTCTCTTAACAGGAGGTCTTGATTACTTTTCCATTTCCAAACCACACATCATAATGGGGATGGAATGTGGTTACCATAAATTGTTGGTTTACAAATCATCACTGACTTGTTAGCAACAGCTAGGATGTTAGAGTTAGAGCAACAGTTTGGATGTGATAAAATAGCAAGAGCCCATTTTTCATGGCATTGTTGGAATGAATATAAATGAATTCTTCCCAGAGATTCATTGTGGTGGTTGTGGTAAATAACAAACTGCATATTTCCTGCTGATGTTGAAATCAATGGGAGTTTTATTATTGGCATCATGAGAAGCAGGATTTGACCTTAATAGAGAAAAGAAGAGGAAAAGAGAAAAAGATGAGGAAAAGAGAAGAATGAGATTGAGAGTTCTAAAATGACTAGTGCTTCAGTTGCCTGGATGGAGGCACTTCAAAAGAGGAGTCTGAAAAGCAGAAAACTGAGGCCCCTTTTCATTTGGATTTTCTTCCAAATTTTCCTTTGAATTATCTGTTTGGAAATTGAAACTGAGGAATAACCAGTAATAGTTCCTGAAAATGCAGATTTTAAAATTTTCCTTTTTCTTGGAAATGTTTCTGCCTCTCTACTGGCTCTGAAGAGCTCTCCTATTGAGTTTTGGATCAATCCTATAAAAATCAGTAGAGAAATTCTTTCAGAGAAGGCAGCACAAACTTCCTTCCATGCTTGTATTTGTGTCATGACACAGATCACTGTCAGTCATTTTAACCTTGCTCAGGCAAAATCCAGGTTTGTTCATAGGCAGAATTAGCAGCCTTGCCTCTGTCATATAGGTAAATCTTTACAAGAGAAACTCTGTGTTAGAAATAGAGAAACTAAGATATAGCCCAAAAGAGATCACTACACTCACTTAACATAAAGGGTAAGCTATACGAATTTATGTATTTCTTCTCAATTACTCTACAAAAATAGATTAAATCAAACAAAACAAAAATATGTGCATTCTCACAACATGGAACAACACATTATGAACTTTCTTTATCACATGAATTCAAAGCACTCACCAGCAACACTGTTCCTAAATATACTTTCTTGAACATTTAAAAGAGCAAAACCTGGCCCTCTAAAGTTAACAGCAAAATTTCCAATTACTTCACAGAGACCAGAAGAATCAATTAGCTGAGTAAATTTAATATCAGGGGTGCAATGTTAGACTCTGTTAGCTGAACATTTAGTATTGCCCACATAGATTTTATCACAGCAAATATATAAGCATCCTTTCCAAAGTGTAGGTGTCCTTAAAAATAGCTAATGGGTGTTGCCATAAATATACAAAGAGCAAATTCAAAGAATAAATCTTCTGCTCAAAATAAGTATCTGTCCATTTTATTGATGTTTTATCCTTCATACCCATATTTCCTGAAATACAAGTCTTTATCCAAGGACTCTCTGATTTTTAAAGTTCACCAAACTACTTTTCATGCAGTAATGCAAGGCAGGATGAATTTAACCTTTGCTAAAATCCCCTTGAAATTGCAGTATAAATGAAATGGACTCTAGCACATGGAGAGAGAGAAACCAAGTCCAAACACACCTTTTTTGTTTTTTTAATGGAAAAGGTCTAATGGAGTTCATTATTTCCCATCTGACATTATTTTTTTGTTTTCTATGCAAAATTCTCATTAGTGCAAGACAGCCTTTTAAACAGCATATGTTGTCCCAGTCAGATGAGAAAGGTTTGTAAAAGAAAGTTGTGTCTAATAAATGTCATTTTTCCTTAACAGATTCGGACACTGTTGAACTCTAGCATGGAGGAGCAGATGATCCAACTGAGATTATCACAGGAAATCCAAGAGGAATTTAATCCAATCCTTTGAACTTTCAGTAAGATTACTTAACTGTGAAGTACACAAGCAACTATGTTGACTATTGTCGTATTTGGCCAGAAACCCCTCGTTTTACCAAAGCATTCTTTAGAAAATGATCCTTTATCCCCAAAGTGTTTCTGTTGTTGCTTGAAACAGACAGCAAACACAGTTGAGACTGATTTTAAGGAAACATTCTCCTTGAAGGAAATATTGTATTCTAGAAAAACCTAACCAGTCAAAATTTCCCCCTCCCAGGGCAAAAGGTAGTTCATGCTTCTCAGAAGATGCACTTAAATTTATTAGCTCCACTTATCTTTTGCCTGGACAACTTATCCCAAATCTAAGCACTGGAGTACACAAGGTTTCTACTGAAGAGGCAGCCATTGCCCATTTCACTAATGTAATAAATTTGGTTTGCATTCCTCCAGAGTGGAACAGAGGTCTTGAGTTCAAAACAGCAAAATGCATGCATTTCTCAACAGGACGACTTTTCCTCATCAGTGCACTGCTATATGGAGGATTTCAGAAAGCAGCCTTTCAGCTTCACTACTTCTCCCTGACCACTGGGATGTTCAAAAGAGAAGCATTCATACTGCTATCTCGGAGGTGTGTGGTCTCCTTTTATTTATTTATTTTTTAATGGCTTTGATTGTGCTAGCTTGAATTAATTACTGCGGCTATTTACGCACTGAATAAGTCTGGATTATGGTTTTACTAGGTGGTACAATTTCCCAGACTCATAATGAATAAAGGTACTGCTATTAGAAGAATTTAAAAGCATTTCAACATTTCTCTGCGTGGCAGACGGAATGGTTTTGCAATGTAAACTTATCTAACCTAAGCTGCCTTGCATGCACACCGGTAGCTCACTGCCAGCAAGGAGCTTAGTGAGGGCTAATTTGCCCATGTTGGGAGGGTTTTGCAGCCTCTGCTGAATTTCCTGCTCCCATGAGCAGAACTGCCCTGCTGGCACTCATCTGCAGCTGGAGGCCAAGTCTGCCACCTCCACGTTTCAGTGGAATCACAGCTCACTCAAAACTCACTCCTAAGATGTCCTAATATGTACCATAGTAATACAAGTTAATAAAGTACTTGCCTGACCTACATCAGTTTTATTATGAGCAGAACAACGCAAAAAAGCAGGCTTGGGACTCCAGGAAATATGGACCAGAGTATTTAGAGGCCGCGCAGACCTCCCATGGCAGAACAAGTCGTCTTTGAACGTAGTAAAATTCAGGCATAACAAAGTCATTTTCTCTGTCAAGATGTTTAGGTCCAGTTTGCCTTAATTCTGTACTTTTTGTATGTTTATTTTCTAGTACCTGAGCAGTTCAGAAAATTACATTATTTCAGGATTCAAGCACTTCCACATCCACTTTCACTATCCTTTTTTCCTTTGACTTAATTCTAGGTTAGAAAATGTTCATATTTCAGCATTCTGAGGCTTAAGAGAAATGTGTAAGTGCTTCCTAAAAGCCACAGTTAATGCAGGGAACTACTCCCAGTCAAACAGTAGGCTAGGAGGAGGGTTCATTGAGACCTCACGTTTGGGAGGCACTGAGGGGTCTTCTCAGCCAACACAATCCTAAGGATGCCCAAGAAGTTGTCAGACTCTGTAGAAACTCCTGTGGAGTTCAGAAGATGCTTCAAACTGTGAGTGCTTCTCACATCCTGCTCTATGGATAGAATAGCAACTGTTCAGGCATCTGGTAGCCTTTGGCTATGTGCTTCCAAAGGAGTGTGTGGTGCTGCACACTGGTCAAACAGCACAAAGGCTCTTGGGGCTGTGGTTTATAAACAATGCACAAGCCAGAATGTGGTATTTGGAAAGCTGATGTGTTTCTAATGTATGTAGATGTTGTTGTAAGTAATATCTAAATTATAAACACTCCCCCTGCCCTCCACCTTTCAAACCGAGTCCAAAGTACCAATCCTTGCCAGGGACAATAAAGTAACCCAAGTTTGGAGTTTCTCGGTCAAGATAGTTTTGAGTCATGACATTTCTTTAAAATAAACATCAGGAAATTATCCAAAAAGTGAGATCACCCCACTTTGTAAAATATCTTTCTATCTCCCAAATATTTTGCCTAGTATTGGTCACGTTTTCCTGGAAAATTGTAGTCTGACACAGAAGTTTCCCTGTGCAATTTCAGGTGGATTAATTTCAGCTTGACAAAGTCAGGGTGGGGTTCAAAATCAACCTTAAAATGGAAGATCATGCATCAGACTAAATTATGGAAGAGCTTGTCCATCTTGTATTTTCTCTCAGCCAGCTCACAATAACTGTGCCTCTACTACTGAACATCCGAGCCAAAAAAAACAAAAAGACAAAAGCCAAAGCCAAACCAAAAGACAAGAAGCAGAGACAGCAAAGACAGAGAAAGAGAAAACAAAACTACCTCACATACAGACCTTACTCTGAAAGCCCAAAGATAAAAAAACAGCCTCTGTAAAAGTCAGTTTCAACATTAGGAGATGACAGGAGCAGCAGAGGTGGCAAAGCACCTAACCTGACCTACTGTCAAGAAAAGCTAATAAAAAAGAGATGGAAAAAATATGGGAAACTTGTCACTTTAAAAGAAAAAAAACGTAATTTTTAACACTAAGTGCACGCAAACCAATATAATACTCAGAAGTTGGATCAGATCCATATCAAAGTAACTCAGCCTATAATTACATGAGAATCAAAAAATGCCAAGACACACAATAAAGACACCGTACAGTACTTTGTCTTTTGTGGGGCAAAATTCATAACACCAAATAAGAGGAAAAAGGTTAAAAGGAGTTCAGTGTAATGGTTACCAAAAGAGAACCAGAATGGATGGGAATGGGCAGAACTGGGAAGGAGAGAAGAAAATGGGAGGAAATTAACAGCAGTAGTGAGTGAAAAATGAGGCAGCTGTGTATGAGACTGACACCTGAGAAAAAGCTATAACAGACAATCACATCTTGAAGAAATGCCCATATTTAAGTTTGTAGAGAAAGATACTATCTCACATCAGTACAACTAATACAGAGCAACAAAATAGCCATGCCTTCAGAAAAATAGATCAGCCTTCAGGTATGAAATGAGAAAAGGATTTGAAATGCCCTGAAGGTTGTTTGAATTTCCAACAATACAAGTTAGAGCAACAAGCATGCCACCACTTCGCACAAAATTAATTTTGCCTGTATACTTAACTCATCATAGTCATCCCAATAAGTCACTAGAAATTCCCAGAACAAAGGGGCACATATAAATTGATCCATCTACACGGAGTAAAGTGAACACATCTCATTTCATCAGCTGATAAATCACTTCAGGATCTGCCCAGCAGCAATGCTTAGTTCTAATTGCTTGAGAGGCAATGCCATCAAACATGCTCATCATGTATCTTTACTCCTGTTGAAGAGAAAGGAAACATTAACCTGTCATTTTGGTGGGAGCAGGGTGAGGCCAACTTTGAAAAATCTGACCTATTTCAAAGAAAAACTTCTGTTCCTTATAGATATATCCAAACATTTGAAAATCAAACACCAGAGTGCATGAATTAACTCCTTTTTTGTGTCTACAGCATCAAATATTTTTCACATTTCTTCATCAGACTTTGAACTGTATATCAAAAGAAAAGAAATGGATAACAGGAAAGCAAAGTTATCACTAGCTATTCTACCCAATGGCAAATGGAAGGATCAAGCCCTCAACCAAGTGAAACCCACTGTGTCTTCAGATTGAACATTTTCACTAAAGGTACAGCTACCTTCTGCCCCCAGAAGCAAATTCTTTTTCTTCTTGCAGACACCTAATTTAATCTTAGGACATAAATAATAATCCTGAACTTCCTGCATTTTATCTTAGATCTACTACGCCATCAATGGGAGTATTGAAAGTGCAAGGAATAGGCACTGGGCTAGAGCTTTAGGCTAGAAGATCTAAGTCCAAGTCTATGCCATTTTCTATGTCTGAAAAGTGCCCACAATTTTATGGGTAACCTATAAAAACAATTGAAGTAATTGTGGTGGTCTTACATTGTTTAGATTGTTTTCTTTCCGCTCCCCAACCTCGTAATGTGAACAAAGCCATGACAATGATCTATTAGAGCTGGGGCCAGACTCGCTACAGAAAACTTAATACAAGCTGAGAACCGAAATGCAGTCACAGCCCCAAACAGCTCAGGGATGAAATGAATTCTTTGTCTATCCTGTATCCTGAATGCATCCAAATTATTCCAGTATCCATATATCTACATGGACCACTTAACTCCCTCTTGAACTCTCCTTAGTGCTTTAAATTGCTTGTCAACCACATGTGAAAATGTCTAGCTCATCTAAAATTTACATTCCAAAGTTCTCTATCACTGATTTCTCTCAGCAGTAAGTTTCTTCTGATCCCAGTGCCACTGAAATGATGGGGCTGTATTTTGCACAGACACTTAGAATTGTGTGTGGAGCAGAAATGTAATGAGCCCTGGGTCAGAATTTCAGCAGTCCCTTATTTAGGGCATCAGCATGGGGGAGGGCTAGCTGAGATAACAAGGTAATATGATTGCTGCTGCTGGCAAGAGGACAGATGTCAACACTGCCTCTCCTTTTCACGGAAACATACCTGGCTTTATGAAGAATAGGTTAGCAAATATTTTAATACAAATAGCAACCTCAGCAGAGCTGCCAAAGCAGGCTCCAAAGAGACTGATTTGTTTACAGTCTGGACCAGTGCCTTAAAACCTGACGTGCTTATTCAACAGAAAATTAACCCCAAAACGGGTATCATCATTACTGTAGGGAGAAGCTCCAGAAAGATAATATCCTAACTCACTCCAGCTGAACTCAGGACATTGTCCAGTTTTTATCACATCCAATGCCCTTGTAGTCATTCTGAATAAACAAGCAAATAAAGAAGTGAGGTATATCACATGTGATGGCTTGGGTCACTGAGACTGCATAGATGTTTGGATCTGGCCCAACCTCCTGCCATACTTGAATTACTACTGGAATCTAACTTTTTGCATTGTTTTAAGAGACTAAATTGTTCACTCTATGTACTTTGGTCATCCCAACTCAGATGTTATCTTTATGTTTCCTACTCCAGTTTTTGGCTACCAAAAATATACATGAAGAAGAGTGCTGAGAAGTGCCTTTTTTTTCCCCCAGCTACAGAGTGTGTGTATGCATCTATGGTGCCGTTCTCCCCAAAAAAGCCTTTGACATAAACTGTCATTTATTTAAGAGGTTACTAGTGTTCTTCATGAATATGAATACTGCTATAGATTTGACCTTGGAAGCAACACTAACAATACCAAACTGATGTAGGTAAAAGGAGAGAGAAGAAGCTGTTTCCAAAGTTACTGTAAACATAGGGTGACAGAAGAATCTTTCACAGGGAATGTTCACTACTCTGGAAAAGTCACTCTGCAGAGGTGTCATAATCTTTAGCTATCAAATTTCCTGGAAGATGGAGAGAAAGTCCAGTCCCGGAATTATTATGCAAAGGCCTGTAATACTGGGTTTACCAATAGAGACCTCAGTCAGCTTTCGTTGCATAAGTCAGTTCATTTTGAGCAACCCCATGGGGTAACAAGAGAGACAACTGAAGAGGGACAGGTATGAGCCAGGGCTTTCCTGTATCACCTGGTGCCAGACCACACAGTGCCCTGCATCCCAGTTCTTTGTGAGGAACTGACCTCAGACCTCCATATAACCTGGAAAATAAAGTAACTGGATTTGGATTGCATGCAAGTTTTCACGGGTCACAAAACTTCTACTAGAAAAATGTTTTTTCTGTCCTGGACTCTTGCTATCCTAGACCACTGGGATATTACCACTAGAATTAAGAGACAGCAGTTGTGATCTAGAAGAAAGGGTGAACACAGGGAATTATTGCTTGGGGTGGCCAAAGGTGAGAATAATTTTTGATGGCCTTGTTGATCAGCATGGTGGGACCTGATTTACTTCCTCATTCAACTCAGAGAATTTGTAGCTGGACACTCAGGCTTTCTGGGGCTGCAGTAGCATGCTATTTCTGTAGTGATGGAATAACAATCTCTGTCAAAGCAGTGAACTCTATAAGAATACAAAACTGAAGCAACCTGCAGTTATCAGGTCACAGAAAGTTTTGTGATTTAAACACATAATCCAACTGGGATTTGGTGAGAACTGAAAGTTCATACTCACTTCTACTGAAAATACCTGCAAGTGCCTCCTTCATACTGAAAGTGTAACAGAATGCAATGAAAACTAAAAGGTTTCTCACAGTAACCTATAAAAGATTTTTAGAAGAATTGTATCCCTTTTGTAGAATTCTGTAACTGTTTAAAAACAAAACCAGAAACCCCCAACACTGCGTCTTCTTGTGTCTGTATTTTTAGAGTACTATCCACAGAAACTTATTAGAGCCAAGCCCACTAAATCCCTTACAATTGTCCCACAAGGGTGGTTCTCAATGTGAAAAAGGAGAAAAATGCTGGCAGTTTATGTCATGTCTTTTTCACTTATACAATCTGAGAAGATACCTAAGAATTTTGATGGTGCACAAGTCTCTGGTGACATGAATCAGTCTGGAAAGCCTTCTCTACAAACTCAGCCTAGCTTATCTGCCTGTCCTCTTGCACACCCTTGTCCTATCTCTCTCTCTACTCCTTAGAAGACAAAGAAAAAAAATACATTCTCTTGAAAATCAACAAACTGAATTAGAAAAGTGAAAAAAAACCAAAAAAAACCTTTTATAAGGGCTGCTTCTGGGTCTGTTTAGCTTGAAGCAAATATTTGCCTACTGAAAAGTCAGGTTGGGTTCAAATGGCATAGTAAAATGTTCCCTGAATAATGCTTACTCTATTCCCTGCCTTTCCCGCAAGAAACTCATCTTCTTTAACCTTTCCTATCAAAACTCAGAAAGGAGCATAGTTTCCTCCTCTCTCTCTTGCACAATACAAAATCTGGAATTCTGGACCTAGAAATGCCCAACTTGTACCCTTCTTGCCATTTAGAGCATTAATGACTGTGCTGTTTTTCTTCCTCACATGTCTGATACAAAATGTTAAGCATCCTTTTGACTTTTAAACATCCTGCACAGTTCTCCAGCTCTCCTCTTTATGTGATCGAGACTCATCTCCACCTCCTGTTAGAAAATCCTGTGCATGCACCTGGCTTGATTACATCAGCATATCTACACACAGCTGAGCTATCACATTTCAATGAATCTACTGCAGAAGCAAAAGGAAATTAATACCTCTCCTGTCTGCCATCCACCATGGTATCAATTGGGCATTAAATGAGAGTTATCTGTATATCCATTTCACTGCTACCTGAATGCCATGATGTGGACTTGAAAAGAACCAGACTGGCAAGATTTTGACAGTGGCCACTAAAAACTAAAGCTATTTCATTTCCCTGTGCTTGAAACATCACCTCTTAATGGTGTTAATTTTTTTCCTCCATTTCTACTAGATGAAGTAGCCACGTATTCCAGGAGTAACTTGTGAGTAAAGCAAAAATTATATGAGAGACATATACCAACCACTGCAAGCTACTACACAATTCATCTTACAAGCAGACAGCTCAGCCGTTGTATTTCTCAAGATCACTGCTACACATAGCATTTTTCAATGTTATTTTACTGTACATGAATAGATGATGCCTCTTTCTTTAACCTGGACAATGAGCATGCAGGAAATACCAGAAAGAGTCACAAGGGTCATATAAATGTACACACAGAGCAACATATCTGATCTGTAATCGTGAGTCTCACTGTGCACACACAGACCTTTCTCCTTCAAGGGTAGAGGGCTAATAGATTACAGTGTTCTGTAAATAAATTCTGACTTCTGCTGAGCAGGATGAACCAGTGAACAGAAACTCGTGTTCATCACAGGCACTGGTTAGCTGAAGGAGAGCAGCACTGTAGGAAAACAAGTGTTACTAGGAATAAAAAGTCTGCTCCAGATTCTTGTTCTGAACTTGACACCAGAGTACCAGGAAAGTCTCTGTGGGAGAGTTTGGAAGACTTCAATTCATGTCTGGTGGAGCAAACAGCAGTTGTAAAATCTCAAGAGATGAGGGCCACCCAGAGTGTGTCAGTTTATCAACTGGACAGCTGCGGTGTGTCTACAAATGCCAAACCATAAGCACATTGGCAGGGGAAGCAGGAATTGTGGCCAGCACGCAGAGAAGTGGCTCCTGAGTTTCTGAATTGCCTGCCTTTTAGAACACACTTATGGTCCAGGCCAGCCTGCCAGCCCCGGCAAGACTACTGTGCAGCAGCCCAGGGACATAAACACGCCTCACACCTGCCTCCACAGCCTTTGGGAAGGATTCTGGGGTAGAGAGGATGGCAGTTTGGGAATACTGCAGCACTCAGCAGGGCAGCATGGTAACAGTGTAAATGGAAATACCTTATAGACTTATTGCTCTCTAGCTTGAGAAACAGCCCCTTGGGAGCTATGAGCAGCACAAGAAAGTGACCTTCTGGTGGCAGAGAAATCTGGTAGCTCTGGGATCACAGGACTAGGAGTAGGGCAGTAAAGCCACTTTTATGCAGCAGAGTGACCTTAACAAAAAAAAAGAAAGCCCTGTGTCTTCAGTGCAGAAGAGTCACTTGTTACTGATGGCCGTATTTTCCACTCACTGGGAAAAAACCCTGGAAATCAGGACAAATTACTCAGGAGAAGAAGGCAGAGAATTATGCCTCAAAGAGCAATTTGGGCTACAGCAAAAAGATAACCAATGTCTACACAAATGCCTGATGAAAGGGAACATGAAGTAGATTAAAAATTGAATGAAGTGTTATCCAAAAAAATACATGGTATTTTATATCAGTCTTAGGTGTCCTTCAGATACTTTATAAGCTGTAATATCTATGATTATTGGTGTTTATAGTAGTAGCAGTAGCAGTATTAATGTATCAATAGGCTGTGAAGAGATAAACTCTGTTCCTAGTGTATTCCTAATGGAGTTCTAGTAAATCCTAGAACATTCCACCTAATCCATTCTGAAGACAGTGACTAGGGCTTAGTTTGTCAGGATTTTAAGCTCCTAATGTTGGAAGCAGGGCAGGGGATTATCCAGGCTTCCTAAAATCCTCTAACTGGTTAAGAGTTAGGCAAAGGCAAGGAAAAATAGATGGTGTTCTTGCTGATCCTCTGCTATCCTCAGGCCTGGCTTCATGGGCTATTAGATATTCTGGCCAGAAGCTTCCTCTTGCTTTTCTATATTTTCTTTGGAGAAGCCACCCTGGAAATTCAGCTATTCTGAGGTAAAGGAGAGGGAAAGAGGTCTTTAGAGACCTCTTTAAAGACCCAGTCTGCCTTTTTACTGGCTTTGCTTTGCTTGTGAAGAACTAGTGTCCCCAAAAATCCTTGAACTAATATGGCCACTCCTTCCCTGCAAATTTGGGGAAACAGCCTTTGGGCATTGTATCAACCAGGAATCAAGGACTGGTGGTGCTGTTTCCTATCAATAAACTACTGCAGCAACTACTCAAATGTCCCAAACATAGAGAACAACATAGACTGATTTAAATTTGTTTCCCAGGAAGAAAGATGAATCAACATGTGGCCCACATCTTAATGGCTGAACCACATCTTAGTGGTTGAACTAAATGACCATTGAAGATCCCTTCCAATCCAAACAGATTTTGTGTTTATTTCTTAATAACTGACCCCTGGCCCAGCTCCTTCAGGCTGGTGAGGGGGAAGGCAGGCAGGGCTAAACAGACTCCAGCTCTGGCCGTGAGCACAGCTGCCAGGTGGCATTGTCAAGGAAAATGTCAATCACCTAAATAACGTGGTCCTGATACTCAGCTGGTGAATCCTTTCTCTCTGTGAATCAAGAGGATGTGGGACCATCTGACATAGGATGACTCTGCTCATCTTAATCCCTGGATCTCATCATAATCTCAAAAAAGCATGGAAAAGGGGAAAAAACAGACAAAAACCCCAACCTCACTTGTTAAATCTTTACCTATGAATGCCCCACTTATTAAAATAATCCTTTGGCTACTGAGATCAGAGTAAGCAGTGAATTTTGCCTAGAAAGTGTGAAGAGAAATAACTTCCCCTTTGAAACTTTTATGGGTATGTCCAAGCACTGCCTTCAAAAGGAAAAATATCTATTTTAATAGCTACAGTGCATAGCTATGGATCTTGTTAGGCCAGCTCTACCAGGACAGAAACGGGAATGATTAGTCATTAATGAAAGGCAGCCACAAAGAAGCTGACAGCTATGACTCTAGCATGTCTTGCTAAAGAAAGGGAAGCATTATTGTCATTCCAGAAGGTTTTGGCAAGCCTCCACTCTGAATACAATACAATTCTGACCACCCATATTTGGCAAAGATGTATTGAAAATGAAGCAGGTAAAGAGAATGGCCACACAGCTGATCAGAACCTGCCCCGTAGAAGAAGACCTAAGCCAACTTGTTGTTCAGCCCAGCAAATCAAAAGCTGTTGGATGTCCCAATGATTGAAAGTTCAGCGGACATCAGGAAAAGTGTAAAACTAGATAGGGAGAAGAAACTTGAAAATCTAGACAAAAGCAATGTCAGTGCTTGCACATTGGCTAGGACTAAAGTTAGGCTGGAAATTAAAAGGTTTCCAATTTCTGGAATAAGTAGAGCTTTGGTGCTTCTCTCCCTGCATTCTCCACTCTCTGTTGTTCATGGTCTCACTGAGTGGCTGCTGGTATTTCTCCTGTGTAAATTTGAGCCAAGAGTGCAAACTGGCTATCAGACAGAATGGGGCCTCCATCTTCCATGGCTCCCAGGAAATGGCATTCAGTGAGTAGCAGCTGTCTTTCTGAGAACTAGGAGTGAGCAGGTTTTCCCCTATCTGTTAATCCACAGTAAAGTCAAAGGGCTCACATTCCATCCCACTCTTTAACATGGCATTCAGATTTACAGATCAGACAATACCTTTTTTTTTCAAAAAAATTAACCCCAAAACTCTTAATGGCCAAACCACAATGTTTTTCTCTTTAACAATGAAAAAGACATAAGGAAAATCAGATTTTTAATAAGGACTAAAAATTCAACAGAAGCACTGAAGATAAGACTGGATTCTTTAAGATTACCCACCATCCAGTACAAAATGTGTTTCTTACCAACTGCTCCATACCAACTATTGAAATATCATTCATCCATTCCATGCACTGCTTTCATCTCTGCCACACATTATAAAATGTAAAACCAAAGATAAGAAACCATCAACAGCAGCTCCACTGCTTTCAATAAATCTACTTTCTACTCCTCTGAGACACAACACCAACATCTGGATTAATCTTTAGTTATTTGCAGTAGCAAATCCTTATCTTCAGTCTGAATTCTGGAATAAACTCATATAAATAAAGGCTAGTGTAAGAATATTGAAATGCATTTTATTTATCTGCATGGGAACATGCTTTTTGCCCATAAACAAGGGAACTGTCACACTTAAATATTTCTCCAGTACAGTCATAAATCTCTCATAAATGAATGTCTGAGCTCTCTCTTTGAACCTTATCTTGCCTTTATAAAAATGTATTGTCTATGATTTGGTCTTCTGGTTTGTTTTTTTTTTTTTGTTTTTTTTTACTTGTTTGCTTGCAGTTTTGTCTGCTGTATCTCTTACAGTTATCTGAGACTTGTTGAGTAATCCTGAATTACAGATGAAGACACTATGTCTACAAACATAGGTATATAGAAGGATTTACACTGGAAATATTATATACTTATCATCCTTATCCTAGACCCAGTGAAGTCAAAAGCAGTTTTTACCCACCCCATCTATTTCTAATTGAGCCTTCTAAAAGAGACTGGCTTTTCGCCCCTAACATCTAGAGAGCTGACGTGTAATGTAAAACTCAGGAAAGTTGCTAGAATGTGTTCCATAGGTCTGGTGAAATGTTGGTCTCCACAGCTTAATACCATTGAGGAAAAACAAAAAGAAAAAAAAGAAAAAGAGAAAAAAGGAATTTCACTAGAGTCTACTGGGTCTTGAAAATGCTAGTACTGGAATCCAAGAGTTTCACTCATTAGGCTGTAGTACTATACAAAATACAGCAGCAAAAAGTTAAAAGGTGATACAGTACCATTTATTATATACTGCACCACTAACAAAAGGCTGGAAATCCAGCCACTTCTGCTGGAAGGTTCTTCTCCAATCTGTATATTCCACACATCTCCCCTGAAATCTCCACAATTTCTTTAGGGAGTTTACATTTTCACTTTCTGTTCTGCTGTCCGCGATCAAATGTTCTAGTGGCAGACGTCACTGTTGGCCATGAAAGGATCATAGGAGCATTCATGTGTCCATAAAATGAATTGATAGTATTGCTATGAGACAGAAAGCTGAAGGAGGAAAAAACAACTCTATTAACAGCACCAGAGAAATCAAACCCTCAGTAGCCAGAATCACTGCAAACCCTATTTCACCACAACTTTTAAGAGGACTGTATCACAAGACACTAGTCTTTGCCAGAGACAATCCCCCTCGTTATCCAAGGCAAAGCCTGCAGGGAAAGGTTGGATAGACTCTGCTGGCTCACTGAGGTAAGTGCCTTATTATCCATTCTGGCATAAAGGAAGTGGGAGTGATCCCCTAGAGAAAGGCTCCAGAAGACAGGTGGAAAAATCTGGCGGAAGGAACCCTACAACCAGACAAGCCCAGGGAATTGGCAGAATATATGTGAAATTATTGCTAATGCATGGATAAATAACAAAAGCCCAGAACAGATGGGCTCTTGGGATCCAGCTTCAGATCCAGTAGGAGTACCATTCGCCATCCTCTAATCTCATGCCACCCATCCCAGGCACTTTGAGGGCCAGTAGGGTTCTCTTCCGATGTACTTGAAGCACATCCAGCCATTGTCGCTTTCAATACCTCTTTGTAACGTCTGCAGCCTTAAAGTCGCCCTGTAGGAAGCAGCTGCTGCATGAAAAGGGAATGAGCTTCCACTGGAAAAAAAAACCAAAAACTTCTGCTATTGAAAACAGTCATTACTTCACCACTCAGCATGCTAAAACATTAAATACAGGAAATTGCCTTTCTCAAATCTAGTATTGCTAGACATATAAAAAAATACATAACATTTGCAAAACTCCATCTTTGCTACCCACAGTTTAAAAATCAACTTGGACCCCTTGTGGAGGAAGCAACTCTGTGAATACACCTAATGACATGGACACTAGCAGCAAGGCCAGTGTTACTGTAGTCTGCAATGAAGAAAATTATGAAAGCCAGAAAGCTTTATTAAGGAGCAGGTCATTCCTATTGTGACAATCATGCCTTCTGTGGAAGACCAGAGCCCAAGACAACTTTCATGCACTTTCATGTGTGGGTCATCAGAAAAAAATGGAATGATGTGACAGAAAACCTAGCAGACCTCCCAGAACATCTCAAGGGAATGTTGTTCCTACCAGTGCCAGTATTAGCAGTGCCATATCATGGTGTGGTGATCTTTCCAGTCATGCTCTCTAAGGAGTATTTACCTCAAAATGGTTATTGCAAACTACCACAAAGCACAAGCCAAAAACTGAAAAAAATGTCAGAAAGAATCTTCCCCAAAAGGCACTAAAGCCCGAGTAAGAAATCCTTGCAGTTTTCTTTTCATCCTTTTCTTTCGGCCATGTTTTTATGTCTTTTCCCTAGACATGTACTATCCTAACTCAAAGCCAAAGAATAAATAAATTTATGCACACATATGTAAGTAGGGTTACTGAAGTTGAGGAGGGGAAGGAAAATTTATCAGGTCAAGTTTTCAAATCAGATCTGCTTCTAAAAGATATAGCAATCAAAATGAAGAAACGTGTTAAATAAAGAAATTTCTAGGGAATAATTTATGGCTGGGATTACACAGGAGGGGCTTGAAATGAAAGGGAAAGATCAACACAGGTCAGTAAAGGGGAATCCAAAATAATTTGCCTCTCAACCAGGGAAGATTTCATCCCCGTGGGAGTTGGGATATAAAGTAAACTTTGAATTCAGATGGATACAAGAGCCAGTACCATTGGGCTGGGACATGGCCTCTGGCCTGAGGCAGCTGACCCTCAGATTCCTCTGATGCCTCTGTCCAGGGAGAAAGGCAGCCAAGCTGCTCCATGCCTTATTAGACTACACCTTCTTCTGGGCTTGTAGGTGTTGAGGTGATTTTGCCATAAAGGAAAGCTCTGCCAAGCCCAGTAGCCTGCCCCTGACAACAAATGCCTGGTTAACTCTTTAAACTGAGAGGAAAGTACACTGTGCTTTCAAGTTCAAACTCCCAGAGCTCCTTTCAAGCTCAGCATTTGGCAAAAGGTATTCTGACCATGTTCCTCAAAAAAATACAGAACAGTATGTATGGGAGAAGTTGCATTTCTGAGCATGTGTCATTTCCTCTGTATAGAAAGTCTTAATGGGAGCAATCATTGAATCACTGATTTTCTGTGGTACTGCAAAAAAGAAATATCTCAAAAGAGAATACACTTGCATTAAACCAAAACATACCATGAACTCCACAAACTTCCATATTCCCTTCAAATACTTGCTGTAGGAAACCTGACTAATGAACAGCAGTTGTTCTTTCTGCTCTTCTGGCATTAAAATCTGTGAATTTCTATTATTTATCCACCTTTTCATCATAAAATGCATAGAGGGGCTTTAACCTCAGAAACCTCAGGAATATTTTTTATCAAGAGACTAAAAATGGCTTCCGTTTCTTTACATAAAACACAGTAACTCATCTCAGTCTCTCTTACATCTGATCTCTATCACTTCTAAGTCAAGGGCCAAATCTGTAGTAGGAAAAATAGCAATCACTTTAATCTATACTGGAAGAAAGGAATATTTGTTCTAGTTGACAGGCTGGCAGGAACTCAGTAGAACAATATAAGAGACAAATCTCAGAGAAGGTTATTTATTCTCGTTCAACCACAGTACAAGTTTTCTGATGAAGTTGGAGTTCTGGAATGCTTGACCAGATCTCTGTGAACCTTGTTACCAAGGTTGAAATTATCATGAATTACTGTTGTAGTCATTAGTGGAAGTTCTTAGAGAAATTAAGTCACCTACTGGCTGACCTTCTGAAGTAGTAGATTTACATTACCCAAAACTCAAAAAAATATCAATATAAGCATTTAATCACTGAAGATTTTTATATAAAGCCTGCCAAGTTTAATCAAAGGATTGAATAAATCAGTCTAAGAGATCAACATTCACACCTGTTCAAAAACCTCATTATTGATTAAATTTTGATAGCTGGGTTTCCTTTTAATAGATTTATGCCAGGTTAAAAGTGACAGCAATCCCTGATGGTGTAAAATAACTTCAATCACTTTTAAAAAGTTCATTTTTGCATGCAGGCAGATGGTCAAAGAGAGCATTTGGGTAGGGACTGGAAGCATTTGAAACATCAGTGGCTAGTTCTTATTTACATCTGAGAAAATGACGGTATAGGAAAGTTGAAGAAAGCCAAGGGTAAAATCTCAGCCATACTAAGGTTAAACAATACCAGAATGTCTACCCTGAAGAAGTGTTTTCAGCAAAAATTCTCCCAAAGTTTTGTGAAAATTAAAGTTAAGATGACAGTTACGTACATCTTAACATGCAAGGAGTTTGCATAAATGTTTGAGGTTTTGAGCTAGATTCATTTGAAAGTAAGTAACAAAATTGGAACAATTACTCTTTTACTTCCAGATCTTAAAATTTTAGGCAGCAGTTGGAGAGGATCTGATCTGACCCTTATTTCCACCTTCACAGAGTAAGTTCTAAGTGCACCAAAGAAAACAGCTCTGCTCTTCATTACGGTGTCTTAACAGATCCTTTCAATAAGGAATCACATAGATTTCCTAGTGATTTTCCTTTCTATTTCTTTTCCTCAAAATGCCTGATGTAACTTTGTCTTTAACTTACCCATAATAAAATATACATGACTCCTCTTCCCTGCTGTTCGTTTTTAAAATTCTGCAGCTTCAATATCACACAATTCTCTGGCTTTCAAGCTATCAGCAGAATTTCACTATATGTGTACAGCACCAGCTCCAGTATATTTTGTTCTTCATTTGTGTTGGACATGAAATTTTAGTTTGGTGTTATGCATTATGGAGAGTCTGGAAGGGAAGGTTGTTCTCTTTTCACTTGGCCCTGAGGGTTGGCAGCAACACTGCAAAATGACTTTATCCCCAAACCAGATGTTCAAGTTGTTTTAATAATATCTTATGTTTCCTTCACAAAATAAAACAAAAACTCACTGTATCAGAATGTTCCAGTTTTACAGCAATGACAGCTTTGCTGTCTGCACTTTGCCCACCAGATGGTAGCACTGAGGTGAAATCAGAAGTTTTCTTATCTAAGCACTTATCGCTCTTATAGGTTGCACAAAATTCTTCCTTTGTAGCAGTGGAAGAATTTAGTTGCAGGTAATTCCCAGGGGAATCTGTATCCTACTAACTTCTGTATTATCTGACAGTGATCACAAGAGAAACATAAGGAAAATGGTGTAAGATGGGCCCTCTTTGTTCACGGATTAGGTATTGTCTAGTTCACTTGCAGTTTATGTCCTCCTTATTTTTTCTCCTACATTTCAATTTTGTTTCCTATCATGATAAAAGAGACCAGCAGAAGGAATGTTATTCTCATAATGTGACTGCTAATCGTAGCAAACTTTAAATTTAGTAAAGCTGAAAACAGCATTGATTTCCTATGGAAGCCTTGTTCTTGGTTCAGAGGAGGCTAAAGACAACCAGAGGGCTGCTAAAAACACTCACAGTGTAATGTGTTGTCTTAGACAGAAGTTACTTTTTATCTCTGTGTGATCTGCTTTTGTGTCTGATTAATGGACTAAAGATGCTGTCCTGACTCACATTTGTGATAAGAACACTGCTCAGATGCTATGAAGGGTAGTTTTTCTCAGCTCATAAAGGATTATAGGCAGCATCAGAACCAGAGATAACAAAACTTCTACCTGAGATCCTTCAAGGACTTCTGTGCCTATAAGCTTTCAGTTAGAAAGGAGCTTTTAAATACATTTAGTCAATTCAAATTTTTTGAATGCTTCATTCAAGTGTCATCATTAGTAGATTTTCCCAAGAAGAAAGGCTTTTTTGAAATACAGTGATTTTTTATTCATCTGACTTAAATCCAAGCTAGTGACTATCTAGTTCAGGCTTAAGCACAGAAGTCAAATTCTATGAGGAAAGCAGTGCAAATATTTTCAGTGAGATTTGAATCAGGACCATTTTCTCTTAGGAGGTTTTCAGGCTTTTGCTCTGTGTAAGTGGCACATTGTTTGCGGACCTTTATCTAACTCTTTATCTAAGTTTTAGCAGGAAGGATTATCACATTTCACCATGAAAGCAAGACTCTAACATACCACTGAAGATGAAGCTGACAACTGTCAACTGCTGCAAGAACAAGCCTTCATGAACTCTAGCTCAACCAAAATTACTTTTTTGCTGCACTTCTATAGTCTTGTCTTTTTACAGGCTTCTACTGTAGGCTGATGGCATAACATTAAGGAGAACTCTTGGATTGTATTTAGTTTCAATCTTAGAATTTTCTCTCCTTTGTTGCGATGGACCTGTCTGAAATTAAAATTCTTAAGAATAAAACTCCGAGGAACACGGGAAGTCATGGGTTTTCTGGTAGGATCAACATGAGTCCCTGAGGTTTAAATGTAAATGCCAAAAAAAAAAAAAACAAAACAGAAAAACAGGAAAAAAAAGGCTAAAAAAGCTTAGCAAATGGTTTGGTGTAGAAGACTACAAATGTCTGGTAAGTATCTTGGTACTATACCATTTGAGGTAGCTGCTGGATTCCTGCCAAGCTTTGAAAGTGAAATGAACCTAGAGTACAGCAGGTTTAAAATATTTTGAATCTGTGCCATCAATCTGGAACTTGAGCAGTATTACTCAATTTTCCATACTTTCTTTCTGAACCTGGCTGCACAGTAAGAAAATTTGAAGTAGTTTTCTATAAACCTGGGTGGCTTCGTGTTTTTTTTATATAGAAACCATCTGAAGTGTTGTTTTCCCTAGGTTTTGACCTCAAACCAGGCAAAAGTTGGTCATTTCAGCTGAATTTCCTTTTGAGGTTTTGGATTCCTTCCAACCTTAAGCTCTCATTCAGGCTGTAGAAGGTTCATATGTGCCTTCTTTGTGAACCTGCTGAGTTTACTTATCTCATGCAGTCAGAACTCAGAGGTTCTACCAAGAGGTGAAGGGAAAGGATGCACAAGGAACAAACAGACCAAGCCTGTAGTCCCTCAACATGCAGAACTTTCATTAATTTTGTTGAAAGAAACATGCATGGTGCAGATTTAGCCACCCCAGCTCTTTGTCAGGAAGGGCAATATCACGGGATGAGGACTCAAAGTTCAATTCCTGTCTCTGATGCAGACTTCCCCTACAGCTTTGGGCAAGCCAGCCAGGGTAGAAATCCAAGTCACGTGGAAATTAGTGACAAAACTTTTATGGACATGAGGGGACGATTTCATCTTAATCTACTTGCTTTGGAGCTCTTGATCTTCCACCTGAAGACCTTTACATCTTCCTTTTTTTTTTTTGACCCAGCCATTTGTGCTATAAACTGAGTGAGTATGAGGCTCTGCACAAAATCCAGCATCGGCAGGAGCTGATCTCAGGTGGGGCCTCTTTGGTGCTCCTGTCATGCAGATGACAGACAGTAATAAATGAGAAGCACGTGCACTTGACCTGAATGGAAACAGATGGAGAATAGGAGGCCAGAGGATTTCACTTGACAAGATCACAGCACTGCGCTCCATTGTTAAACTCTCCAACGTCCTGCAAACATGCAGGACCTTCCTGCAGGCTCTCCTTTTTAGCAGAGCAAAGCAACACTTCTGGCACAACAGAAGGTTGTATTCATTGACAGAGTATTCACATTAAAAGCTATTTTTAATCAATAATTTCTGTTAGCTGACTGGTTGTGTCTAGGTACAAAGGTGCAATTTAGGTAAGCCAGTAAAACAAAACCATTTTAAAACACATTAATTATAATTTAATAAAGCCTTTTTCATCAACACGTGGGTTCTAACCAATACTATCAGGTAATGAAGAATGACCTGAAAGCTGTGCACATACTTCCAGGTCTAGTTGAACCTATAATCCAAGTACTTCCATCAGATCATCTGCTGTTTTACAGTTTCAGCATTTGCACATTTCCCACTAGATTCATGCTGCTTCTAGACTGCATGTTCTACCCACAGCAGCATAAGTCGTTACGTGCTTTCATGACCACAGTCCTT
This sequence comes from Petroica traversi, assembly GCA_025920805.1. NCBI lineage: Eukaryota > Metazoa > Chordata > Aves > Passeriformes > Petroicidae > Petroica > Petroica traversi. The sequence continues at coordinate 2,477,276 of JAHLSL010000042.1, read as the reverse complement.
ACAGAAGATGATAAAAAGTAACACTGTCCACTCCTATATCTGACACTTCCATGTCTGATATTCTGTCCCATTGTTTATAAGCACAGAAAAGACTGCATTTGTTGTCACCAGTACAAATATAGCACTGATATTTTCATCAGGGTAGCAATGCATATCCAGATACAGCTCTAGCTTCAGTTTAGTTCCCGTCCCCATCCAAGATCTATACAGGCACTTCTGGTTTTGTAGTTTCCCATTCTTCCATTGCCTGAAGGTGCTTCCATTCTTTTGGTGTATCTCATCTCTTCCCTTTCATGTATTCCTTCCAGCAGCTTTCTAACTTAACTCTTCACCTTTTTCTGCCTAAAAGAAGGTCACCTTGTTCTAAGCTAAGGAGCAACTGCATCCTCTCTTTTAAAGAGAAGAAATAATGCACACTTTAGCTGCATCCATGCTAGTAAACTAAATGCGCAAAGGAATGTTCCCTGGCCCACAGCAGCCTCTGGCACAGAACAGGCTGCCTCAATCCCATTCACTTCCACTGCCCGCCAAACTGGGGCGAGTACATCCAAACTGCCCACTGGGAGCTGCCCTTGGCATGCAATGACTCCCGAGCCACGTTTGGGAATCAGCTAGGACAGTGCTATATGACCTGGGTCACAGTGTTGCCAGCATCCATGCTGAAAATTTAACAGCAAAAAGTGGCCTTCAGCTTTCAGAAACATTCTCTGGCATTGCTTAATTTGCTAGAGTCAGTCTAGGCTTGATTCCTGTGCTGTTAGCTAAGCACACCAGATCCTCTAGTGATAAGGATGGCTATCAAACCAGCAAAGCCAGAGGTACAACAGCATAGACAAGGAGAGAAAGAGCACTTTGTCTGCAGTGGAATAAACAGAGGGAAAAATGGGAGGAAAAAATTGCTTCATTGCATGCCTTTCATCCCAAAATACCCCTCCTCACAATTCATTGTTATATTTCTCTGAGCTCCTGACTCTTCACATCTCCATGTGTTTTCTACAGTCCCTGCCACTTCCTCTGTGATTTTTTTTCTTTCCTTCACACCTACTCAAAGCTATTATTTCTGAATCAAATTTGACACACATTTCTCAAATCATTACTTTTCTTTCCTATGTTATGTTTCTCTGCTTTAAATTCTCCTCTCCTACATATTTTTCCTCCTTCCTTGAAACCACCATAATCTCTTCTGTTTGATTCACTCACTCCTTTGAATTATTTTCTTTCACATCCTTGATCATATATTGTTTAAAAAAATTTAGATTAATTCTTGAGCTTCTTTCTAATCTCACAGTTACTTGTTGTCTTGTCTTGACATACTTTTCTTGCACCCATCATTTAAAATTCAGGATACCACAAAAAAATCTATGCTGGTTTTTTTTCATAATGATAACCCCATTCCATTGCCTCTTGTCTCGGTGTCCCATGACTCTTCTCCCAGACTTTCCACTATCCATTCTCAAATAAAAACCACAGTAAGGGGGAACACCTAAATTGTTCACAGCCAAGGGGAGCAGAATAGAGTTTCTTACACCAGTGCCAGTGGGTTCCATCGTGGTGGGACCATAGCACTAATGATTGCCAACTGGCAGGTTAGAAAACTTGGTAAACCTGGAGATTCTGCAGTGAGATCTCAGGGAGGGCCTGATCCATCCACATTCTGACACTTTTTTTCACCCAAGGCCATCAGGTATTTGTTGTCCTTCTTTGGGGGGGTCTGCTTCAGGTGTTCAATTAGAGTTCATGTTTCTTTTGTGTTCAGTTCATGGATTCTGCTTCTGGGACTGTGATCCCAGAGGCACTGACTCCTCTGACTGATATTTCACACTAACTGAGGTCTAGAGTCAGTAAAATATTTAAGCTTGTGTCTAAAGATATCTCAGTTCAACAGTGAGAGCAGGTGTACAGAGAGACCTAAGGTGCCTCAGGCAGGAGCTCATCTGCAGCAGACGGAAGTTCAGCACAGACTAAGGGTCCAAGCATTTACCCAGGCCCTTGTGCTTGTTTTGCAGCTCAAATCCTGGTGTCAAAGCCAGGTGTTTCTGAAGGAGCCCAGGCATGTCTGCACAGAAATTCACCCATTCCTCTGAGGTTTGAAGAAAATACAGAGCACGCCTGTATCTCTCCTGTCTTTGCTGTACACTGGCAAGATTGTCAGTCAAGTTTCAAGAGGTAGTTGACAATATCTGCCAGTTTTGGAAAGCTCACAAATAAAATGGGGGCCCACAAACAGTCCCAGAAGTCCCACATTTGTTTGGCACAGTAACTACACTCAAGCAGGAATAACTGGCAATATTCTATGACCTACAATCTACAAGAAAACAGAATAATATGATGATCTGGAAAAAACATTTTGACATTGCTCGTTCATATGTGGCCTGAACTACAGAGCTTTTGTCAAATTTTAAATTAGATTTCAGTTTTTGAGCCCATTCTTTTTATTTGGACAACATTAATTTTGTTCAGCATAAAATCTGATCTGCAAGATTTCAAAGCTTTTCTCTATTTGTTACACTGAAGCCTTTTCAAAGCTGAGAAATAAACAAACCTCCCCCCTCAAAAAAAGAAAGAAAATCTAAAAGAAAATTTCAAGAGTGAATAGCCCCTAGATGTTAGTCTTTACATTACATTCAGAGGAAAAAGAAAATAGGGTGCAGGGAGGAAGGATGAAAATATATTAATAGAAGAACAAAATATTTGTTTCCAATAAAAAAAAAAAATAGAAGAAACTGAAAGCTTTTCCTGAAAGTTCTGGTTTTGGAAAAAAGCCATTTTATATTGAAATGTTTTATTCCAAGTATTTTTTCTGTCAGCTCAAGATTAAACTGTTCAAGTTGAACTTTTGCTTCATTAGCTGTTTAGCAGTTTCAGGGCAAATCAATAAGGCACAGACAAGTCTTAGTAAACTCCCCAAGTATTCTTTTGAGGTCCAAACAATTTAATATTTTTTCTTTGTAGGATTTTACCCCTCTCAATTTTAAGAGCACTTCATAGATTTCATTTGATCTCTCTTGGTCTTTGGGCTCTCAAAAAAAAAATTGTCGAAACTGTGTGATAGAAAATTGGGGATTTGGCAAGGAAAACAAACAAAACCAACAACTTTTCACAAGGATACTTGCTTTCTGTAGGGGATTTTTTAGTGTTTTCTCTAAAAAAAAAAAAAATTTTAGAAATGTATCCAATTTTCTGGCTGAAATCTTTAAAGGAAAAGGATTTCCAACAGAGCTACTAGAACAATTTCAGTGGTGAGCTCTTCATGGCCTTTCTAAGTTAAAGAATGTGTGTCGGCATTGACAATTTCTGTCAAAAGTCATGCTTTCTTATTTTTATAAACAACAGAGTCCCACAGAGCTCTACTGAACACCCTCCATTTCAGCTTAACTGAGGGAGGGTTCTCAGCCATGCTACAACCCCAGGCATGTACAGGAACAGCTACTGGCTTAGCACAGACCATGGTTTCTTTGCAAAAGAAATGACTTCTGTTGCTGGCAGTGATAGCAGCACACAAAGGAGGGGTGAGCGATTCTGAGATTGAAACTGGTTCAGAGCAAACCCACTCAAGATAAAGTGAAACAAAGCTTTCTCAACCATACAGGTTGTACAAACTGTTGACTGCATGCTCTGCTGCATTCACTTTGTCTTGCACTTTTTCTCTACTGTCATTAAAAGTTATGCCAAAGAAAATTTCCAAGGAACCTGGGCATCTGGGGACTGTGTGCCATCTGAGGAATTTCAGGATGGAGTTAAATAATTTACTTATCAGGGCCTAAGGTCTTATTCTTGGCTGGTTGTTCTTACAGAAGTGGTCCTCTACAAGGACGGAGGTGCCTGGGAGGTCAATCTATAGCCTGCTTCCCTCACTTTCTTTTGCCTCAGCCCCAACACACTTATTTTGTGTTTATTGACTCTTCTCACACTAGGATATTTTTGCCCAGAGCTGGATACAGCTGTAATACCACTGTAAACACAGTGCCTCAGTTCTTCTTCCCAATCTTCACACCAACCACTAGTGAACAGAGCAAAGCATCAGTCTTCTACCTCAGAAAAAGTTACAAATCCCGGCTTGTTTTGCAGGTACAAAAAAGTTTAAAGAAGTTACTGTTGTGTGCCTTTCTTACCTTATCTTCTCATTGCAAAAACCAATTGCTTATAGGTCCTTTGGGACTAACAATCATTGAGATACCTCAGTACCCAACATGCAAAGGTCTTTTCTTTATGCCTGTGAGAGAGACCTTCTCTCAGATTTTCTATTCTCTTTTTTATCAAGGGCATGGAGTTGCTGAGTCCCCTCTTGTTGATTTCTTCACTTGTCGTTAGAAACCTTTTCTGGCTCCCTACCCAGCCAGCCAGCACTTATTCTCTCAACAGTAATAATCACATCCAAATTAGATTTGCTGTTAAACACCATCCCATTTCTTTCAGAAACAGGAAAAATGGAAGCATGTATAGGAAAGCCCTTATTCACAGCAACAGGATGTGGGGTTACCATGGGTCATGCAAGCAAATGGTGCAAAAGGTGACTATTTGTTGAGAACCTTTGCTGTTGAGCTCAGACTGTAGAAACTGCATTTTCTCCATCCATAAGGATTTGAACATTCCTACTGGCAGTGATTATTTGTTTCAATTCACACAAAAATTTGATTTTGGGCTGACTACAAATACTTATTTATTTTGGTTTCAACCACTGAACCTTCCCCCACCAGCCCCAAATCACATTTGAAAAAAAAAAAAAATAGAGGTAAAAACTTCTGTACTTCTAATCCAGAATGTACTTCCTATGTCAGAGTTTCACACTGCTTCATCCCTCTAAATTAAGGAGTCCCTGATCTTTTCTTCCTTTTTATACCCCGCCACTTTTTCCCTGACAAATGCAGGCCTACACAGCGAATTGGGTAAGAGAACTGGGGTTAGTCTTTGCTGCAGACATTTCTGACAAAAGAGCTTCTGTAGTAAGGCAAGCTCTATGCACTGGGAGAATAAAGGGATTCTGTAAAATTACCTTCTCTACTGAACTTCTCTAATCATCTGCTCTAAAAATAAAAGCAAAGAACATTATGAAGCCACCATGTGATTCTGGTGACTTCTCAAAAATACCTGAACAAAAACTAACCAAACCAAGAACTAGAAACAGTATAAAAAAAGATGACATGAAGTAAGAAAAGCATGGGGTAACCTATGTTTGAAGAGAATCTCTATCTCTTCAGCCTTGAAAGAGACAAATGGGAGATAAAGACATGCAAGAGTTTCTATAAGGTCACTGTTCTCTCTGTTCATAATTCAGAAGTGAGAAGTCATCAAAAGAGTCTAAAGTACCTAACTGAAGTAAATGAAAAGAATTTTAATTAAGAAGGTGCAATTTAACTGTGAAGCTGCTTCATCACTTCTATTTACAAGCAGAAAATATCACCTGATCTTTGTTTTCTAGGAATATAGTTACTACAGTTCTTCACTAGCATGTTTGGCTTACAGTTTATTTTAAAATAAATATTTTAATCAAGGGCGAATTTATACAGATTCAGAAAGAATGAGATTGCAATGTTTTGCAGTAGACCATGAAGGTGGACTTTAAAAAGCAAATTTATAGGGAAATATTGCAGCTCTCTCACTACATTAAAAATACTGATCAATAATCCAGGAATGCTTGATATGCAATAATTATGTCCTAATATATCTTGAAAAATATTTTTAACTATTTCTAGGCAAAGTTATTTGGATCTGAGAACTATCACAGAAAAAATCACCACTGAAGAGTTAAATCTGGTTGGGTTTTTTACAGATAAGTACATTTCTTCTTTGAAAAGGGGTGTGATGTGCCAGAGGAATTATTAAGAGTTCATTCACACAAATATTTTTGTTAACATGACACCAATAGTATCTTGTTAGTGGGCACCAGTAATACTGGGGCAGCAATACATTACCCATTAAAAGAGCCCTATTAGAGACTGGAAGGTGGACAAAGATTCTGAACTGCAAAGTGAGCACCTCAGCCTTTACTGCTGTACATGAAATTACTGCTTATATGACTTATCTGAGGAGCTGCTGAAGGATTGTTTAATTTAATGAAAGTCAGTATTCTTTCAGCATTTTAGACCTTGGAATGTAGCACAAAGGAGTGCTGGTATTTCCTGGCAATAGCAAGAGGGTATGGGCTGGGTCATAAAAGACCCAGTCAGTGGATTAAGTAGCTAAATTATATCCCCTTCCACTCCAGATATTTTTTAATTTTGGAAAATTAGATAAGAAAACTAAATGTTTCAACCCAAATTAACAACTGCCATAGATGAATTCAAGCAATTAGCAAAGAATAAATTAATAACTCTAGAAGAAAGGGTAAACTCTCAGAATTCACCTCAGTCACAAGCAGATTGCACTGATGTCTTTGGGATCTCTGTTAACAGTACTTACCATCAGTGTCACCAAGCACTCTGAAGCTCATGAGGCTGCCCAGCCAACTCTGGAAGTGGGATCACTTCTCGAGGTTTCTACCCTCAGTTCCCCCGTCTTTCCATTTCTAAGGGCTGCACTGGTTTTGCATTTGTTGTCAAGAAACAGAAAGTCAGTGACTCCTGACTCTGAGAACATTTACCATCATGAGTGCTTGTAAGAAAGGGCATTGTTAAGATCATCAACTTCTCCCCTCAGCAGAAGTCCCATGGATTTGCCTGAAATATGCTCCGAGACATTAATGGCAGCTATTGTATATTCCTGGAGTTTGTTTTCTGCCCTATTCGTCATTCCTGATGTATAGTATTTTTGGCTAACCACAGTTAACCACCTTCAGTTCAAGAAATCCATTACATTCTGGCACTGACGCCTCAGTTCTCCTGCCCTGAAGTCTCTAACATCATCTCTGAGCAGAGAGATGTATGATGTTTTGCAATAGTGCTCAATGTGAATAAATTTGTTAAACGCTCCAGAATGTATTCTCATAACCAAACTATTTCTGCTAACCCATGCAAATATTCATAAAAGGTTGGCTGAAAAGAGTAGAAATTTATGGACTGCTGAACACAATTGATTATTAATTCATCTGGAATCCTGTATGTGGGGGAAGGGAGATCATACTACAGATTCATAAGTGGTTGTTTTCTGAGAAGTAGCATACAGCAATCTAAATTTAAACAAAACCTTTCTCATTAAAAATAATGTAATCAAAAATGATGAATCAAATTCAGACAAAAGCAAGCAAGATCTTCCTATTGTTTCAACTTCTTGTTTGTTTATCGGAATTCTGTTTCTTAGAAACCTGTTAAACTCTGATAATGTGCTCAGGTCCTTGGAGCAAAGAAAGCTACATATTATGAGAAACAAGGAGCAGAAAAGATTATTTAAAATTCCATTAGCACTTCTCCAACAGACAGCACAGGGACATTTTGACACTGCCTAGTGACACCCTCCCGATCTCAGCATGTTCCATTTCACTTCCAACACCTTTGCAAAAATCTATGCTTAGGCAAGGACCTCCCTGAAAAGAGCCCTCATAGACCACTTCATGCTTCCTCTCATAATCATGGATATTCTAATCATGCCCTTTTCAAACTGAAGGTGCTTTTTTTAATCAATTCCATGAAAAATGGACACTTTCTGAGGCTAAAAGGGTGATCTGTGAAGTAGTTTCTAACACAGATTCCCATGGTAATATGGTCTGTTTTTACCTCAAGTGATTTATAAACATATACATGAAACCACTCGTAAGTCAATCCAGTAACCAGCAGTTGCATTTCCCAGTCTGAGTACAGTTCTATCGCTCTCAAATCTGTGTGTTGAAAGGATATGCCCCCAGATCATCTTGTTCCAGAAGTGCAGTCTCTAATCCACATAAACTTCTATCATTTTGGACTCTTTCTTAAGCAGAGAAAGATCAGCTTCAGCTCCTCTATGGCTGTCCCCTGAGTCTTTCCCCTTGCAGTCAAAGGAGCATTCACCATCGTCCCCTAGCCATATGCTCAGTGGAATATTTATAATAAATCAGGGAATAGGCTTGCTTAGAAATAGTAATGAGGCTGAGAATCTCTGGGTGGCCTCTCTCTTTTGAAGTCTTTCCACTTGTCCAGTTACCTTACTGATGTTCAGTCAAATTCCTTTGTCACAACGCACAAATCATGGTAGGTTTCCTAAATAACCAGTCTTACTCATCCAAATTGGATATTAGTTCTCACTCAATTTAAGGCTTCTCTTTTTGCTTGGCATGCATTGCATAGATTTTTATAACACATAATAATTTCTGTCCCAAATAAGCACATCATCAGTCATTATTTCCAGTCAAAGAGATTTTGGTACATCTAATGTATCAGTGGAATCCTGCAGTGAAAGCACTTCAACTTATCTGACCAAGGAGAAGATTCTAACTCAACAAGCCAAAACCATAGGCCAGAGTGGGAAAAAAAAAAGTTAAAAATTAAAATAATTTAAAGAAACAAGGTTGGTTTGGCCTTTTCAGCTTTTCTTAAAGGCTAAGAGATTACTTCATAGCTTTGCCTCCCTTCTAAATGTACACAGTGGCCATACCATCAGTTCACTGACTTCATTCAGCACATTTTAAATCTGCTAGCCCTTTAACTTCCTTTCACAAGGCACTGAAAGGATTCTTTGCACTCTCTGTATGTTTTGGCAGGAAACTAGAATCTGAATTTTGTGTTACATCCTTGGTACATTACTTACCATTAAACAGTAATTATAATTTATACAGTTATGAGACTATCTATGCCCCATTCAGTAGACCTGCTAAAAACCTTATGGTTATCAGAATGGCATTCAACTCTTTTAAAAGCTGAGTGCAGTCATTTAGCTTTACTATGCTAGTGTAATTTTTGTCCTGTTTGCTGCATAAATTTTACTCTACTAAGTAACCACTACCTTTCTGTTAAGTATTAGATATTCCAATTACATTGTTTTGAAACTGATTATACAAACGCTGCTGGTATCCCAAAACTATTTTGAAGAAAGCAGATATACCACAACAGAGAATAATCGCATCCCACAGCTGCTCCACACCCAAGCTCCCACCACTCTTAGAAACAGAAAGCACAAAAATAGATTGCAACTCACCTCTCTTTTCCTCTCAAGGACCTTCTCATCCTGGCTCTTGAAAACTTCAGCTGGGAAAGCAATTTTCTCTTGTTCCCTGCTTGCCCCAAAAAAGCACATAAAACAGCTCAGCAGCTCCTGCTGCCTCACAGAAATATTCTTTAGTAGGACAGATGAGCAGACCTCTAAGCAACCAGGTCTGATCTCAGAGCTGGCCATGCTCAAGAAAAAGATGTCCCCTCCACCCTGAATTAGTCCATTATTCCACACTTCAAAATGTTATAAAGTTATATCTTCTTCATTACTCACTTCAGAGAAGAATTATAAATGCAATCATGACAACCCTCCTGAAAACACTCCAAGAAGCCCCATCTTCCTTGAGGTAGTCAGCCTTAGTTTTCCTCAGACCTATCATTGCAATCAGCTGTAGACATCAGCAATCTGGTGTCTATTGAGGACGTGCCAACTAAGATGTTATTTACAGATGTATCCCCTTTACCCAGGAGCCATGGTCCTCTTCCTCTGATTACTGACCCATTATTATGATCATCCAGACAGCAAATGAGATGGCTATTACTTCCCTTGAACTTTTTTGCATCTTGGTTTTTGAGTAGAAATATGCCAAAAAGCAAGGTCTGAAACAGAACACAAGATCGTAGGAAAGTGGTCTGAAAGTCCCTAAAGGACACTTAAAAGCATATGTATTCCTTATGGTTTGTATCAAGGATATAAACTCATATATCATGGATACCTATGCAAATCCTGATTGCTGATACCAAGTGGAAGTCAATGAGAAAGTCAGATTTCCCTTGCCCAGGGAACCTTAGCCTGATAATATTAACATGCCTTAAAACTTTTCCAGATATGGTAAAATTAAACCTGCATTTCTTATTTGCAAGATTAATCCCTAAGATCTAAAACATGCATTTATTTCAGGCCAGACCAAGTAATATACTGGACCAGAACCTAAAATAAGATATAGATCTAATAACTCCCTCCTGCAAATTCATAAGTATCTGTCTATATCTGAGAAGTTACATTGAACCTATTGTATATGTGAGTAACTTTTTGGCCCCTTTTAGGGAATTTGAGTCTAAATAAGCTACCCATTTAGGTGGATGACTATCCTAAACAAAATTTAACAAGTTGCACACTGAAGTGTTGGATAACAGAGTTCTTACTGTCACTTATATGAGAAAAACTCCTCATAGATAGTGTAAAAACCACTCAAGCAGTGTGAAATCAAGATTGTATTTTCCTACATACTGCTCCATGTCTAAAATTTTAAGGTTTCAACATGAAAAATACTACAATTACAGATCCATAATTTTTGTTTTCATTTAAATATTTTCATATTACGTCTGCTTATTGAAAGGCATAATTTTCCGTACATATTCACTAGTTCTATGTCACCTAAATGTGTTTATATTATTTTTTTATATATATATATACACAGAATTTAAATACCACAATGACAGGCAGATCCTTCAAAAGTGAAACTAAGATAGAAGTGTAGCAAAATATTGTCCCAGAAAAATCTCTTTAGCAAAGAACAACTTCAGACCTTAGCTTCCCAAAAAAAAAAAAGCCAAGAATAATTCTCTCATACACTGAATCTTGAGGTTAGAAAAGAGAAATTTAAATAATAATTTCTTACATAAGACACAAGTCTAGCCTACCTTATTAGGCTTTGTACTTCTATGTTCTTGAAGCGTGAAATATTTCCTGAGCGTAATTTTTGTAGTAGGTCTTCCACTACGATCTCTATGTTTAAATTCTCATCACTAAGCTCTGTCCTCCCTTCTAATTCTTATTTTCACACTGTTAAGACCTTGGTCTGGCTCAGCTCACCATTTTAGACTACTGTTGGAGCTTCATTTTGAGCCACTCTCTTAATCCTTAGATGAATTTTTTAACCCCCGATATCAATACATGCACTGGTGAAAGCAGTGATTGACTGTGACCACTCTGCAAAGCAATAGCCTGTGATACTTAAAATAATCATGCATTGATTACCTGTATCTTCCTTTTCTGAGACTTCTGCCAGAATGATTTTCCCTTCACTCTGTGCAAGTGCCTGTGTGCAGAGTAATTACTCCAGGTATTTATATGGCTTTTACCTGACTACCTTGGACATGTTAAATAGTAGGTAGCCTTGCAAACTGTAACCTGTTGTATTAAAGAACCAGTTCCATTGATTCCATTTTAATTTTTCTACTTTTAGAGTAACTCAGAAATTCCACAAGGATGAGCTGGTACAAACTCTGTTTTAAGAGAGGTCTGATAGAAAGAATTTCTTCAGTATGAATGGAAATTATGATTCCTCACTATTGGTTTAGAAGAACCCATATCCTCCACTCTGACCCCACCATCTAAACCAGACATTCCAATATTTAGAAAAGTATTTGTTGAGTATCTAAATATTGTTTCTAAAAAGAAAAAGTCATCAAGAGTTTCACATTTCCAGGAGAAAGTTTTCATCTTAAAACATAAATGCATTGTACCATCTTAGCAGACATAATTTTTAAATAAATGTGCTTGTCTTTTTATGGATATTTCTTCATATCTTTACACAACTAAAAAAGGTTATGGTTTCTTACTTTGGATATCCAGTTACTTTATATGCAGCACTAGTGTCTTTCCCTTAGACAAGCAGGTGGCAAGGACAAGTGGGTGCAGAAAGAAGAGACTAGTAATTACTAAAGTGGTACTAGGAAGGTAGAAGGTTGGCAAAGCCTTAATAAGACACAACATAAATTTACAATCATATTGAGGCAACTCTGGCAGCAGGGGGGAGAAGAGGTGCCCATAACTTCAAGCTCCCCCTTTTCCAGTTCCTAGTGAGAGAGATTAAAGAGTGATTTTCTGGTCGTGATGCTGCCCAGGACCAAGACCCCAGCCATGACAACCTGACTGTTTTTCTGCAAGCATGGTGGATAAGTCCAGTTCTCACTTATCTCCAGGGCTTGGTGATCCAGGGCTCCAGTCTCCAGTCTTCAGTGTTCCTCTTGAAATCACAGCCACAGGTCTTAAATTTTTCCAGTGCACTGTCCATCATGAAAAGCTCACTGAACATAATAGGATAACAGTGTCACCCTCCTTCCATGGTGTAGTTCCATAATCAGATAAAGTTATATTTCAATTTTATTTCCCATACTTATAATAATTTTTTTTGTCATATGCTAGACACTTTATTTCTAACTTCTCCTATTTTTTTCTCTTATACATGAACTAAGAAAGCTGGATGAGGCAGCACATCTATTTTGTCACAGTAATATGATGTTCCACTTTCAAAATCACTCCTTTGGAAAGGCCTGGGATCCTGGCAGACACCATAAATTACCCTTTGGTCACACCCACACCTCTCAAACAGTGTTCCCAAGCACTGCTCCTTACAGTATTTGGCTGAAATGCCCCATCTGTCCTCACAGTCCAGGCTTTTAGCATACCTTAAATTGAGCCAAATCTAGTCTGGTTTTGCTGACAGGTAGACTTACTCCCAAAATTTTGCTACTCAATAGAGTGTCTTTTTTTTTTCCCCCCCCCCCAATATATTTTCATCTCATAATTCTAAAACCACCAACTCTGCCCTATATCAAAAGTTTGACTGAACACAGAAGCACCAGGATTCTGTAATCAAAGAAGAACTATCTCTGGTAGATAGGGCAGGTTGGCAATCAAGGCTTGGGCCATGCTCTCTGAGGAAGAGAGGTGCATCTATGAGCTCTGAGGGCAACACAAAACTTTGACAGGCTCCAAAAGAGGCCTTCCTTCATAATTTCTGACTACAACCACCCTCCCATCAAACAGTACAGGACTTGGGACAACGATGTTCTTAGTCTGATCTTCTACCAGCCTGTGAATACCTCCTGCTGGTGCCACCTAGTCCTACAGGGGTGGCACTAAAATTAGTGTGTTTCCTTACTTAGCCCTGTTCGTGGCAGGAAAACTTGCCCCTCTACCTCTTTATTCTGCCTTCCTTCTTCCCTGTGGCTTGACTACACCTGTGTTAGCTGATTTACATCAGCCAAGATGAACTGTTTCTCCTTAATTATGTGTAATAAATACCCCAACTACATTCTACCTTTGAGACTTTGGAGCCCTGCTCTCTGCCAACCCCCTACCATATGTCTGGGTTTCAACCAGCCTTTCCAGAGAGGCAACCAAGAGATTTGAAGCAGCAGAGCTTTCCCACATGAGGAACAAAGAGCTCAGGCTGAAAAAGGGGGAAAGGGTACCATGCACTTAACACAAGAAGACTATTTGTCCTCATGTGTCTAAGAATTCTCTGGAACCAGTAAGGAGCTTAAAAATCAGGCTTGCTGGGTCCTCAGATAATTGTTCTTGAAAATAATCCACAGAAAAAAAGAGAAGCCGTTTCAACTCTAACCCTTACCTGAGTTCTAGCATGCAAAAGAAATATAAAAACCAAGCAACAGTTATGTCCAAAGTGGTCTTTCTGTCCTTTGGGCAGGCCCCTTTTGTCTGCTCACTAGGTACTTTACCCTCACCCTTTGTAGCTCCCGGGGTTTCTTGACAGTGCCAGAGAAGGCCTTGAAGGTGATTCACCAAGGTCTGGGGTCTGTAAAGAATTATCTGTAGGTAGCCTAAGAGAAAGGACATGGGACATCTGCCAGCAATTTTTGTCCTGACTTTTCCAGAAACCTGGCAGAAACCACATGGCATCAATTTCTGCTCTGATCAATGGCATCTCACACAATTTTATGTACTCACCTTAAACAAGTATTCATTTAATATTTAATCAATCACCCTTTATGTTTCTCCTATGGCTAAACAGGATTTTGGCTCTTGAGTCAACAAATTTCATTCCTCTCAGCCATTTTTTCCCCTCTCTGGGGTTAACTTACCCTCCTGGCTTCCAAAGTGATGTTGTCCCCTTTTCTCTAAATTTCTGTGATTTTTGCCCACAAAGATCTGACTTTCAAATCTGTTGTTGTTGCATATTTCTGCTGCCAACATCTCCCTAATTTATCCTTATTTGCACACAAACATACTTGCCTTCATCACCTCCTGCCATACTTCTATCACATTACCCCAAAGGGGACTGGTGTTCCATAAGAGTTGGAAAATTTTGTATTATTGACCAGAACACAGACTCTTAGCCTTCATTAAAGTATTGTCGCTTATAAAAGCATTGCAAGGGTACTCAAAACACCATTCATGTCCATTTTTCCCCAAACTACAAGATTTTTATTTTGAAGTATTTTGAAGAGATTTCTTCTAGAGATGAATCATAAAAGTTCAATAGAAACATACTCCAGGAATAGAATAACTGAACTCCTTTGCATTTCAAAAGAATACAGAAAGCCATCTTTTCCTTCCAGCTGAAAAACAATATGAAATAATTTTTTAATCCCACAGAATTACTGCCATAATATTTTTCATTTCGACTTCATTATAATCTTGATGACATGTAAAAGAAGTTTTTATGGTCCAAATTTCAGTAGGGCTTTACAATAAGGGACTTGATCAACCTATGATACAGACTTTGAAACCACAGAATTAAAGTGAAGAAAATGGATTAAACACAGATCATTAACGCAACAGTAGTCAATCAAACTGATGAATCATGGGCTAAAAATGATTTTTAAATTTTTTTTTTAAATCATGCAAGTCCCTGGGGCACGACCTTATTAAACTTTTTTCAGAGATGGAGGAACATAAACAGAAACTTAAGTGACTTGTTGTCTTGTGAAATTATAAAATTTTCTGGACTGTAGCCTTAGACTTTATTTTCTTATGAGTTCCTCATCCATATTCTTCCACGAAATAAACCCCAAAAAAATCAGTTAAGCCACACAGCTTCAGGTACAAAGGCTATAAAGGAAAACCAGGAATTGCATGGTAGCACAAGTGGAATGCACTTTTAAAAAATTAAGATGTTGTGTCATTCCCGCTGATTTACTTTTGCCTTGGGTAACGAAGGTTCAATTTTCCCTGTCTTGGAATGGACACATTTCATAAAATGTTCCTGGCATTTCGTTACCTCTGGAACATTGAAAACTATGAGGCAGGAAACATCATGCATCATCCCTTTGTTTCAGAACAAGAATGGAGGCATGTGCATGTGTGGGACTTTCTAGGGATCAGCTGGAACAGCTCATCATGGTGCACAGCAACATCCAGAGGGACTGTCCCAGGAGCAGAGCAGGGAAGATGGTAGTGGTGCTTCCCTTCTCTCTATGAAAGGAAAACACGACTTTGTCCTTTTATGGGAATAAGCCCTTACTTTCGTCTGTGTACACAGGTGCTGATCCAAAGCCACTGAAATCAACACAAATATTTGCATGGACTTCAGCGGACCCTGAATCAGTCCTACAGCCATTTGCTCCAGCTCCAGCAGGTGGAGGTGGAGGCAGAGGAAGGTTCCTTGCATTTCTCATGGTTCTTTGTCCTCCTGTTCACCCTCACAGCTGAGGAGTCCCTGAAACACCAGCACCCAGGCTGGGGCCACTACCCCAATGGTAAAAGTGCTCAGGGAACCACAAGGGTGTCAGAGAGAGAAAGGCAGAGGGGGAAGGAATGATGGGATGCTTGTTCTCCTGTTGTGCTGAGTAAGGATTGTGCTTACTTTCCCCATCTGATCACTACAAAATTATTTATAACTGTCCTTGTGGGAAAATACACAAGATAATAATGAATGCTATACAGCAAACAGCTGAATCACAGTGTCCCAACCTCACATTCTCCAGCCCTTGAGCTCAGCCATCTAGGAAGTGCCAGAAACTAGAATGCATTTTTATAAAAGAAAGTGCTCATATCTTTTAGGCAGCCAATGTTTGCCTGCCATTGGCTGCTGGAGTCATAGCTTTCATCTAAATTAAGAGTGGTCACAAATATTCTCATAAACTCAGTAGTCATCCAACTGTGTGGTGCGAGCTGACAGCTGTGTGACACACAAGAGTCAGAATAGAACTGGCAGGTGAGCCAAGGAAGTTTTGGCTGTCCTTTGGAAAGGAAGACTTCTGCAATGTTATTTCAGCCTTCTCTGAAATCAACTGCATTGCAGTGACCAAAAAAAGAAGGGGGGGGGAGGGGAAGCCGACTTCGTAAGTCTTGTGAGCCAGCAGGAAAACATCCTGTGAGATGGACTTTGCAACTTCAAATGCTAGGTCTGTTTGTTAGCTAAGAGTTAAATTCAATTGTGCAATCAGAAAATATGGCTTAAAACCTGATTTCCAAATCAAACAGCCTCGTTCTCCTATTTGTAAGTTCTGACAGCCCTTCATAGCTGCTTGCCTGAATTTGTTACCGCCTGAGCTTTAATGCTCTGTGTTGCCACTTGGGTTTCCTCCCATTTTGTTACATGACCACCTCTAAAACTGTTTCCAAACAGAGCTGTTAACGTATAACATGGTTCCCATTTATCAGTAAAATAAGCAACATTTGGTTTAATATTAATAGATTGCCACATGTTTGTCCAGGGAGAAGGGACACAGAATCATTGGAAGTGAAGTTTCTTGTTAAAAACGTTTCCCAGCTGATGATTACTGAACTATTTATAATTAGTACCATAGGACAATTGTAAAATACCGATGAAGTAAGATCATCCTGTAGATTAGATGTGCCTTATCCCTGCCCACAGAATATATCCCTGCGAACCCCATGATGCTTGTTAACCCTATCCTTCCTACAAGGTAGTTTTTACATTACACCCTCAAATATCCAGGGGCAAAGAGTTCCAGCATCAATGGTGATACATACAGAGCTATGCTGGATAGAGGAAAAGAGGGACAAGAGGAACGTTTGAGATGAGGGTGGCAAACTGTTCCTCATGTGGAAAGAGAGGACATGAATGTCCAGCTTCACACTATCTGTGAAGAAAAGGGAATGTTCAGACCCTGATGGAACAGAAAAACTCCACATAAAAATGGTATTTAGTCTCAGTTAATCATCACAATATATGGGATGGCTTTTTTACCATTTTTGAATTTATTTGGTATTTAGTTACAATTACAAGCCAAAACAAATAGCCCTACTTCTAGGCAATGTAGAGACAGATCAAACAAATCATTCCACAATCCAGGAAAAGGTTGCCTAGGGCAACTCAGGAAGCTGGAAATCACAAAAGATAGACAGTTAAAAAAGATAGATGTTAAATAAGATTTTGTGTGAGTTAGTCTTTCAGACCTCTGCTAAGTCCATAACCCTATGGAAGCTTCAAAGCACAAGGTACGAGTGTTGTAAAGTGTGCATATAGAATAAAGAGGCAATTGTAGAGCAAAAGGACCAAACAAATATCCTCTCTTCTGTCCTCCAGGAACATTGTATTCTGAACACCATAGATATCAGAATGCTGGTCAGAAAATAGAAGTATTTATTATGCTTCAGAAAGATGAAGTACGGAGATCTCAGGCCAAGACCACAAACCTGTCACTGTGAAAGGGGAACTTAAGTCCTTGGAACTCCACCTCATCCATAGCCTATAAATTGTGGGATTAAAGTTCAAAGTGGCTGTGTATCTTTAGGTGTATCTGTAACAGAGGGCAGGAGGCAGAGGTGCTGATGCAAAGTTATCAAGAGTTAATGGAAGTCCATCATGAAGGACTACTCAGTGTGCTTTAGGGACTGGAGTTCAAAACTCCCATACTTCCTTTAACCTTTGCTATGATGAGTCTTTCCCTTCTACCTTCTCAGATAGAATAGAACAAGATTTGCCATCTTATTTCAAAGTGTTATGATCGAGTCTGTTAATGAATACACAGAATTAAGTCAAGTTACTGACAGCAATCTATTGTGAATAATGTTTACTCAAATTTATTACCTTATTGTTGGTTTTCCACATTATTAAATAATAAGATTGTAGAAGATATAGGATTTTACCCTTTTAAATCTTTCTTGAAGTGTTCAGAATCAATCATTTAGGATCTACACTTTTCATTTTTGCAACCAAGGGCTATCACTTCTTTGTCCTGCTGTCCTTTGACCAGATGCACTTGGAAAGCCATCTTCTAATGATTTCTTTTGCCCAACCTCTGTTACCAATACCTCTCACAGGAAATTTTGGGGTGGTCATATCTGGAGAGAAATGTGATTTGTCCTCCAAAGGACTCCAAAAGTGAAATGTACAGGAGCATGTTATAAAACTTTGACAATTTATGTATAAAAGCCAAACTAAAATGACAAAGAGGCTCAAAGCCAGTTTGGATGGGGTTTTGAGCAACCAGGTCCAGGTTGCTCCATGGCAGAGGGGGCTGGAGCCAGATGATCTTTCAGCTCTCTTCCAATGCAAACAATTCCATGATTCTCTGAATAAAGTAATGACAGCTGTCAACTCACTCAAATCCAGATAACTGCCAATCACTACAGGTTAGATTTTTATTTTGTCTAAATTATAATTAAAATTTGTAGTAAATCCCCAAGAAGATCTGCAGGGTCTGTGCAGCTTTTTGATTCCTGCTGTTTGTGGGTGTTTACTTTTGCAAATGTTCACTGCAAGAGGAGTCATTGTTCTTCACATTTTTCTGTCCAGCACAGATCAAGAGTATTTTAAGACAACTCTTCCTTGGACCATGTAGTAAGAAAGATATCCAATGTGGAAGGACATCTTCATCAGAGACACCTGTGATACCATTTTCTGGAAATGTGCAGTTTAAGCCTTCTTTCACACTCCATATTCTTTTGAGGAAGGATAAACAGAATAGCAACTAAAATACCATCCTCACAGAGAACATAATCAGCTAGGGATTATTTTAGGTGACACTGAATTTTTCCACATTTTAAAATTAATAATTCCATGTTTTATTTTTTAGGTCTGCTAAAAAGCAAAAGAGCAACTAAAAACCCCAACCAACCAACCAACCAATCAAGCAACCAACCAACAAAGCCCCCTAAACTTTTATTTTGAGACAATTAATTAAACACTTTTTTTTATGAGAAAGAAAACAAGTATGTGTTAAGCTTTCATTTTTGTTTTTTAATCTAAGTGAACAGAACCAAACTAAAGCAATCCCTGGCTGCTGCCATAAGACTTATGAGAACAGGTTACACCTAAATCAGAGGCATGAAGGAGCTCAGCTGAAACAGCCTAGGTATTCCTACTGTCACCTGTGAGTTTTTGGAGAAATCCTGCTGCAGCTGCCTGTACAGTGGCAACCACAAAAGTCATTCAGATTTGGAAAACTTTATGGGCATCAGCAATAGTTGAACACTGGAATAGACTGGCAATCCTATGACTTTTCTGTCACAAAAGAAACATAACAAGAAAGCAGAACAGTATCTGTTCTGAATGTCAAGTATCTGGCTTGGGTCAGAGGAAATTACCTGGATGGCTAACACATGGCTGTTTTTTCAGCCTGTTTTCAATGTTTTGTTTTTTGTTTTTAAAGAGGTTATTCACAGATTTTTTTGCAAACTTTGGGCTCATACTGTATATGGCTATGTTTGCAATGTCACTTTCAACACCAATCACATAGAAAGGTCAGGAAATGTGACTGGATATCCTGTAGCATGAGAATCCAGTTTCCTGAGATCACATGCTTTCTGCCATATAATCTTTCTTTCTTAAGCCTATTGAAAATCATCATTAAGCCACTCAGTTTTCTACTTCTACCCTTCCACTACCCTTTGAGATGCTAAAAATACAGAGGTGGCTAAAACAGCTTTCTAACACTTCAGTGCAGAATGCAGGTGGAAGGAGTAATCTGCCAGCAGTGGTACTGAAAGGCAAGTTTTGTGAGTTTGCAGACATTAAGTATGTGGGGTAGTCTGGTCCCAAATATGAGTGAAAATAGAATCATTTATCTGAAATGCACTGTTTGAATTGTAGGTGAATTTATACCCATGGGTCAGTTTTACAAGTATTCTTACTTTGAGTGCACTGTACCAAAACCACAGGCTTAGCTCACAGGTAGGAGTAGCTAAATGGATGGGAAATGCTGCCGAAACATATATGTGTATATATGTACATATATATATATATATCTACACACACACACACACACATATATTATTTTATTAATTTATTGTTAGTTATAATACACACTGAAGTACAACATTGCAAACCAATCTTATGAGGGAAGCTAGAGAAGGCAAGGGTTCACTAGGTTACTATTGTGGTTTAAAAATATATCTTGGGAAGGTATGGTACTTCATTATTTTAGCCCATCTGAGCTCTAGAGAAATTTCTCTGCAGGTCTACAATGGAACAAAGAGTGTTAACATTTCTGGAAGAATCTAAGACAGTCTGGGAAGGCAATAGAAAGTAATATTCCTGTTAGACAATCCTTTACATTCCTACGTGAGGTTATCATTCTGCATTAAATTCTGCAGAACTTTTCCATAAGAAGACAATATAAAGAGAGGAAATGGGCACAGAGAGTGTTGGGCATATTTAAACAAGAATAATAACGGGCAGGTTTTTTTGAAGACATATCCAAACCAAATTCTCTGCTGATGTAAACCATCCCAAATCAACAGAACCTGATTGATAGTAAGTTAGGAACCTTCTTTAAATTCTCTCTCATTGGCTCAGAAAAGATTATCAGTATTTATTTTTCATGAGACTGAACTCATATAAGTTGAATTTTCAGGAGCAACAGAGAGAGTTGGAGCTGACATACTGTCTTTTTACAGGACAGGATGTGAGTAAATAAAGATTTTTTAATATTTTTTTTTTTTTTAATCACAGAAGATGAGCTTCAGTGGGTTAAGTCTAGGGTCCTAAAACATAGCATACATTTCACAACCTCCTTGTGTCTTTTTTACATCTCTAGATTAAGTGGCACTTGGACAAGATGCTCCTTTGACATCATAAGAACTTTTGATTCTTGAAAATGTTCCTGATTCTATAGAAGAAATAAAATAAAAAAGCAGCAGCAACAATATCCAGGTGAATTCACTGGGACAATTAAGAAACTAAGCAATGAATATAAATTCAAAATGAAAATACAAAAAGGGGAACAGGTCTTATACCCAAACTCATGGGACTAATCCATCCTAAGAGTCCAGGAGTTGCCAAGAGAAGGGAAAAATGAAGATGAGGCGCTGGCAATGGGTTGAAAATGATTTTGGAAGCACGAATACCAGAGTGTTAGATAAAAGAAAATTTAAAGGCAGTGGGAATAAAGCATTGGGTCACAAAGGGAAAAAAATGGGCTGAGGAAGAAAGGCACAGAAAAAACCATCTGCAAGCAGCACTAGTGATGGGGAGAAAAGAAGCAGGAGACACACACCCAGGTGCACCATTGCCAAGCAGCCCGAAACAAAACCCAGCATCATTTGTGTGGGGATTTTTTCTCGCGCTCGCTCTTCAGATCAAAAGGAGAGCAGCAATGCAATCTGCTCTTTGCAAAGAGCACTTTCAGCCAAGACAAGGAGAGTGCACACACTGAAACATCTGTTCCAAGAAGCCACTTGAAAAATAATCTTATAATAGCATGGGGAAAACATCTGTGCAGCATGCACCAGACCACCAGTAGTGCAGCAGTAGAGGAGTAGAAGGGGAAAGGAAGACGGGAGGGAGTGAGGGAGACAAAGTAGAACAGGATTAGGTCAGGGGCAAGTACCCCAGTGAGGGGCATGACCCATATGTGAAGAAACTGCTCATTTGGTGTCTTTTCTCTTCTAATCCTCAGCAAGAGGCAGACAGATTTCTCACCCACTGAGCTGTGTTTATTGGCAGATATTACTCAACATGTGCAGCTTTGAAAAATCCCAAACTACAATCAAAGTGTTTGAGAGGCTGCACGGAAAGCTCCCTGCCCTTGGCCTCTCGTGTAACCCCCGCTCCTTCTTCCTCAACTTGCTTTATCTCTGCTGATAGTAAAATAAATGTGCTTGATAAACACTCACTGCTAGCTCAGGTGAGGAGAACCAGGAAGCCAAACCACTTTTACACCGTCCGTGTATTTGACCTATTGTGACCTCCGTAAAAGAGAGCCCCACATGTTTTCATGTTCGGTCTCAAAGCAAACAAATTCAGAAAAATAACACCCTAGCCATCACACAAACATGCACACACGTGCAGTGTGCACTATGTTCTTGGCTTCTTCCTTCTTCTGTTTTATTTCAAGAGAGCTGAACCCTTAGAGCTGCCCTGCGCAAACTTCTGCAGCAAGGCAACAGTCCGGGTATTTCCCCCGAGTACTGACACATTTTCCAGGAGATTTATAAGGAAAACAGTGTCAAATTGACTGAGCCAGAATTTAGGTACTCTAAACAAGAAGAGCCTTCCCAAACACATATCTTCTTGACCTTAAGAAAAAGAAAGAACCAACAGGTCTTAGGCATAAAACCACCATACAAACATTTAAGAGACTGACTAGGTATATAAAGTTGAACTGGGAGCTTCTAGAAGCTGAAGTACTTCTTGTGTACATGTAAAATCAGGCAGTTTGACTTATTTCAGAAGTTAGTTGTTAAGCTGAATTACCTAGATGCAGCTACTAACTAGAGAACTTTTGTCCACATCAGAAGTGGGCAGAGGAAGATATAGCAAAGGACATATTAAGACATACCAAGGATCAGATTTGCCTTTCCACAGATGTATGCACTGATGGGATATTGGATAATTAGATTGCTACACTGGAACATATCCATGGTCAAAATTGTACAGTTACAGCTGGTAAAGTGCACCATGCAAAGCTCTTCTTTATATCAGTCTTATCTTAGTGCTGCTCTAGATGGCCATCACCTCTATATCAAAGCTAAAAAGGCAATAAGCAAAGAGACCAAAAAAATAGAAAAGATGTGCAGGGAAATTAGGAAGAAGACCTGGTAGCATGATGGAAAGGAAGGCACAGCTTCCCTGCAGATTACAGACCAATAAGGATCTTAGTAAGCAGAGTGTGAGAAACGAGGAAATACCAAGGATCAACTTTATTCTGTTTCATTTACAAGGAATCAATCTTCTTTTGATGCCCCAGTGCTATGTTACTGGTGCAGGTCTCTTTCTCATTTCTAGCAATGCTCTGAGAGCTTTAATTCAGTTGGAAGACAAGTTATTTATTTATTCTTTTCAAATCTCAGAAGTGTAAAAAGGAAGAAAATTGTTTTCTTGTCAACACTCATATTGGCCCTCAAAATGATTCTATCAGTTGTGTCACAGGTTTATACAATAATAAGAGAAATATCCCAAAAGAAAACTGCCCTGGTTTGATTATATTGACCTAAACCATGCTAGGTTGATACAATTCTATTGGGAGGATACAACTTGCTACAGAAACCATCTGATTGAAATCAAGATGATTTTAATCAACCAGTGTTAATTAAAGCCAGTTTCACTTCTGTCTTTTCTTTTGTGGACCACAAATCCTGTGAACTGAGGTCATTTCCAGATCAGAGATGTGGGAGGGGGAGTCAGAGGAAGTGAAACTGAATATTTGGGCAGGAGTACACAATAAGGCGTTGTAGGTAAAGATGAGCAGCTTGAATTTGACATGGCAAGTGACAGGAAATCAATGGAGTGCTAATGTGTGGGAGGAAACGAGTTTGACTTTAGCAGAAACCTTTAGGACAGATGTGAGGGAGAGAGCAGAGGAACCATGGGGCCAGACAGGAGAAGATTACTGTAACCCAAACAAAAAACATCTGAGACACTGACAGCAACTTATTTTGGGAGTTTTCTCTTTTCTCACTCAGAGGCAAGTCAAAAGTTAGGTGAACTGTTAGGTGTTCTGTGAGCTCTAAGCCTCTAACAGCTCCAGGACTAACTTTTTTCTAACAATGTATTGTAATTGTGCCATGAGTTTCAAACATCATGCAAGGCTGTATCTCCCCTATTCCCTAATCTCATTCATCTGCATGGTTATCAACTGGAGTTTCATCCAAGACATCAATATTTTGAACAACCTACCCCTCATTTAATTAGCAGAAGTATAAGAAATCCCATTCTTCAATCCCTTGGCTGGGATGCATTTGCTCAGGGTGAGGCACAAAATATATTTCACCAGCATTAGTGTTATGAGTGTTTTTCTCTCACCCTGTAAAAGCCTTCCATTAACATATAGACCAATAGCCCTTGAAGTCTGCTTTTGACAAGCTCGCTGCACAATACCTTTAATGCAGTCTGGGATCTGGCACTCTAGGCACGATAATCTGAAGGAGGAAATAAACATTCCTCCACCTTCTTTGTATGCTAAAAGAACTCCTAGAAAAACATAGATCCAGAATAGGATCCTTCAAATCCTATAAAGGAGTATGTGTTACTAGCAGAATAATTTCCTGTGGCCGAAACAGTGTAGAGACCTTTCTCTGAATGACAGTAGGTCTCTGTGCTGTCATGGAATCATCAAAGGGGTCTACACAGTTGGATCAGCTGTTCTCAGAAGAGACAATTTTTACTCCAGTGGGTGAATACCAAGGGCTTCTTGCTGTTCCTGATGATTTTGTGTCATCACAGGAGCTCAGCACTGAGTTATTCTTACAAACATACATCTGAACCTCTTCAGGACCAATACAACTACAGCTACACAAAAAATTAAAACATCCCAGGGTCCATTTTCTGTCCTTTAGAAGGAATGACATGTTCTTGAGAGCAAACCTGTGCCCTCATAGCTACTCACTACAGCCACCCCAAACCAGGTGATTTTATCCATATTGTTTTCTACAAATATCCTCTGGCCCTTACTATAACCCTAGCTGAGTGCTACTTTGCAGGATATTATAGTCATGAAAACTGTGTAAAGGTGTGTGCTATCAGCTAGACACTGTGGATTGAAAGAGAATGGTAGCCAAATCCTAAATCATGGGCCTTTACAGTATACTTCTACAGATGGAGCCTGTGGGACCACTAAATAATGAAAGTTAAAAAGCAAGAAAGAAACAAGAGACATTTATTTGAAGACTTTGGATTAAATTATCTTCCTTGAACTCCCCATGCACTCTATTGCACCAAAGGAAAACTACTCAGACATTAATGAGAAAAAAAGGTCTTCCAAACATGGAGTCCTTGCCCTCTGAATCGCCCTGCTGGTGTTTGAAGAAACCCTCATAGATTTCCAATTAAGTTCAAGAGATGGTACTGAATATATTTTCTTTTATCAGAGCAAGAGAAAGACCTGGAGTTAGCAGGGTAAATAATTCTTTCTGAAAGCAATTCTCTTTCTGACAATGAGGATTCTTCCTGACACATGCCCTCAACACATGTGATGGGAAGTGCAAGCAAGAAGACCTTGTCACAAAAAGCTGTGTGGGATAGGGGACTAAAGAGTTCTGAGGCAGGGAACTAAAAGGCTATTGGAAGCCACATGGCTTAACTCAAACTGAAAATCTCCTCTTTTCCCTGTTTGCCAAGAGGAAAGTTCTTGGCAACAAAAAAAAGTCTAGGAAAACAAAGAAAATTGCTAAGTAACCAATGAACAAACTAACAAGCAAAATGACAGAAAAATGATCACAAGGCCAAAAACATTGCAGCCTGTGATGAGAGCAGAGCTATGTCTGAAGCCAAAGGCAGTTGAAGCAAACCAAGAAAGTAGAAGCTCGCGCCACTCTTCACAATCTCAGTGCAGAGCACAAATAGAAACAGGGCATGTGTGTGCTGTTTGGGCACTCCAAAAGCAGATTGAACTTCTGTTTGAGAGAAGAAGGCACTTCATCATCCCCCAGCAGATACACACATGGACCAGCCCTGGAAGGAGCAAGATGGAGTTTTAATATAATATAAAAAGACTGAGCTCTCCCTGTCAGTGCAAAACAGAATGCAACCTTAAATATGGCCTCACAGTGGCTCCACCATAATTGCTTGTTCCCTGCTGTGTTCCCCATACAGCAGACCTAGTACTGACATCTGGTACTAATTTAGGGTTCATCTGTTCTACAAAAACAAACATATTGTGGGGCCTCCTTGCAGCATGCTTGCCCATCAACTTGGTTAAACCACGTTCCATCTTGTAAAGTAGATGTGACATAACTGTTTGCATTTTGGCCCTGGACTACGCTACAGATGTTGCAATGTTCAAGAGCCTGAAGTGACTTAAACTGCAACGCTTGGGATCTTCTAGGAAGCAGCAGCAATTCCAGTTCCTTAAAGAGAGTGGCATTAATCCTTCCCCCCCACTCCCTAAGAATACTCCCATCTTGTTGAATACACTGATCTGCACAAATCTAGCAGGAGGCAGCTTAATTTTGACCATGTTTTAGGATGTAGTTATTTGATATCAGGTTAGAAAATATTGTGGGAAGTTTGTTTTACCCCGCACATAAACACATTTTCCATTTATGTGTAAAAGGCTGTACACAGAACTCTCAGGGAGATAAACAAATTCATTCAGGTTTAAACACAAAAGGAATTAATTTTATGGCAAAATGAGGGGCTGTGAGACATACACAAAACTTCGTGGAAAGTACCTGAGGGGCACCCACCTGCCTTAGCAAAGGACTTATCCCAAACGCCTTTCTGAGTACCTGAATATTAATTAAGATTTCATTCTTGAACATTCCAATGTGTACATCCCTACTTACTGCTCCAGGGACTGCATGCTGACAAGGCTGCTCCAGTTCCAGTTATTGCAAAAACTTCTCACGCTCTGCATGCTGTTCATTCTCATGTGGCGTTCTCTTTCACTTTTTTTGCTCCAGCTACTGTTTCTCTTGCCAATAAAGATTAGCATAACCTTCAAGAAAATCTGGCAGAAGGTCATCGTTGTTTCAGGGAGAAGTAAACAAAGTGAGAAAAGCATAGAATGAAATTACTAGAAGAGTGTAAAAACTCTTTGCCCACTATGTATAGGCCATGCTGTCAAGCAAAAATATATTGGTATTTAAATCCATTAAACTTATGTAAACTCTGCTAGATATCTGAGAAGTTGCATGGGTCTGGAGTTCAGGACTGCATTAGACCTTAAAAATATTCAAATATTCTCTTACTCAATACAGATTTTTTTTCCATTAGTTGGGGTGTAAGCAGCAGAAGAAATAATTTGCAAATATTTGGACTGTTTCTATTTGTCATTTTTGAACCAATATATATATCTTGCTATTCTCCATAGAGTTTTTCCTCTGCCCCTTATGTAACTGGTAAAGCAGATTTTTATTTTTCCTCTAAGAAAAAGAGAAGTTGATCATATCAGTCCAGGACTTTTTCCAAAAAAACCTGGAGGCAGTGAGGTTTCCATATACCAGGGCCAAAATACAGATGTTTGGCCTAAAATTGGCTTTATTATTTTTATTTTGAATTTTGGAAAAACAAGCACACAAGTCTCCGCAAAAGAACACAAGTCTCCACAAAATAACACAAGTACATGTGTTCTCTCTATTACTCTGGAAGAAAATGCAGCAACCAAAAAGAACAAAATGAGCAGGCCTGCTTTCTCTAAGCAGTGCTTTCAGACATGGAAAAACCAAGCAGGCAGAAAACAAGTGTAATGAAGGGACTCTGACTCCACAAGAATGCCCGTTTTTTCCAAATGAACCAAAGAGCCTAATAAAGGATATTACCTTCCCTATAAATCTTGCTTCTCAGAAAACAAAGGCGTAATGATTTCAAAATGCTTCCACAACAAGGAGCAGGACCAAGCCCTAGAGCAGCCAGGGCGACAAACAGGGAGAGACCAGAGGCAGAGTTCGAGCAGTTCATCATCCTGAGAGGAAAGAGATGGATACATGGCCCAGTAAAACCCTCCTGTCTGGAAGTTTCATGAACAATTACAGGAATGCATCATTGATTTTCACACATAGCACCTGAGGTGTGTGCTCTTCATCTGGTGTTTGAACTTTGCTGACAATTCTTGACACAGGATGGGGCTGACTCCACCAATGAATAAAAGCTCACTAGTACAGACTCTGTGAAATATAAATAGAGGAGTTAGCAGCCGAGTTTCCATCAGAATTTGCAGGGCAGTGTTTATAAGTTTTGCTGTATACATGTGGTTTTGCTATAGCAACAAAGATGAATAGTCATCATTTTCTGTGACCAACACGAAATCTAGCATTATCTATATCCTTCCTTGCGAATAGAAATTATTTCGCCTCTACATGAGGTTTACTCTGGTAGCCAAAATGGAGAAGTTAATACACTGTGCATATTTGGGATTCCCCAGTGGATCAGTTCAGTCGGTATGACAGCAGATCTTCCAGTTTCCCAATGACAAGTAACTGAGACAAGTAACTGAGAAACTACAAATATTTGTCTGTTTTCACTCTACATTTTGAGAGTCTCTAGACTCTATTGCTCCCAGCTGGAAGTATCAAATAACTACCTGATAGATAGTGTGTGAGGCATCAGAAAACAACAGCCTCTAAGAACTAATCTATCAGTTTAGCAGAAGGAAGTTCAGACAGCTGATGTCCAGCTCAAACCAGAGTGCACAGAAGTGCCCCAGAAATATCTTGGGTGTGTGCCTAAGATGTATTCCATAATACACATCAGACAACAGGATGATTTCTCCCATCCAACAGGAAAACACTAAAGGAAATTAAAAAGTTTTGAAGACAGGATTATTTATTTGTTTGTTTGTTTGTCTATTTGTTTGTTTAATTATTTCAGGTGTTTTTCAGCCACTAAAAACATTAGTCAACCATGCAACTGAGAAAAGGAGAAAAAAGTTACCCCAGATGATACTTTAAAAACCTTAAACCCTTTTTTTAGCCTTTTTTCAAACAAAATTAAAAAGCAGGAAGAAGATAATGGAATTTAATTGTGGGAGTGATAGGTGAAGTAAGAGAAGATTTTGGTTCAATAAAACAGCAAGGCAACCTCTATAGAAGTAAAAGATGGCATGGTATTATGGTTTTAATTTCAACAAAATATGTACCAGTGCTCTGGTTGACAGATGAAGTAGCCAGGAAGACTTAATCTACTCAAACTACATGAAAGGAGAGAATCATGATGACAGAACAAGACATACATATCCAAGCACATAGGCCAACTAAAAACATCATTTTTTTATGACAAAACAAAAAGCAAGCAAGTATGCTGAGAGGAAATATGAGTACTATCGTCTGTAGCCTGCAGAGTCAATAAGGGTAGTTGGAAATGGTCATGTAGGAGAAAAGAAATTATATGATTAATAATAGAGAAACCTGATGGGGTAGGTCCAATGGGTTTTGGAGGATTGTATTTCATGTCTAATGCGTTCCAGAAAAGCTACAGAGGAAAATCAGATCAGGTGGTGATGATATTTTGCATCTAATATCCTGCTATATGATTAGAAAGTCATAAATGACTGAGTGGGCTCCACAGTGTTTGTGGTTAAAGTACTAATTATCTGAAAAAACAAAATCAAACTAGAAAGTCTCTTCAACAGACTACCACATTTCGTATAAATAGAGAAGCTTCCCCTCAAAAAACCTGGTTATTGAGAGCAGGAAGGAAAATTCTGTTACCTAAAGTGACTTTCACCCTGCAGATAATTTTCTCAGTCTACACAGCCAGTAATAAACTTCAGAAATTTCTAGAAGTAATGGATTTTTTTCTTAACACAGAAATCCTACATGGGATATCAAGTAACTCAGTAATGTCCATTATCAATTACTCACCATAATGGACCTCATTATGATAAATAAGGAACAGTTAATGGCTTTTACAAAAATTGAAAAATTGAAAAATTGAAAAATTGCCCAATGAAATGAGGTCTGATTTATTTAATGCAAACAGGATATGTCACCAACCTGAAATATCTCTTGTTGGATCTTTTAAAACCTGCAGGTTTTTGAAACTGAGAGGAACAGTCAGGATTAGAGTTGGGAAAATCCATTTAAATTAAGAAGTTCTAAAACAACTGGGAATTTTTCAGGAGCATCTAGCTGGATTCCCAAGAAGACAAGATTGCTCAGATTCAAAAAAATGTACTTGAGCGAAGAAGTTTTCTTGGTGAAAGCAAATACATAAATGTTGTATTTACACCTACATGTATACACAAGCATATAGTACATGTTTGTGCAGGCATACATGGAGAGGCAATTAAAAAAACAATGTAATTGCTATAGAACACAAATTGAAGTAAGTGGTTAATGAGGTTAGTAACTCAAATGAATTAATAACTTTTCATAAATCAATAAATTTTAAGTAATAAGACATTTTAAAGTATTCCAGAAGCAATACATTCAGTGAATTAATTATAAGTAAATAGCTAGATTCAGACAGGGGAATGGTGAAGTGGGATCAAGGAAGATCAGAAATGCCCAATAGATATTTCAGTGAAGTTTGGAAGGAAATGAGCTCTGTAACTACTTCTGAATGTTTTACTGATAGATCAAATAATGAGCCATGCATAACAGAGGAGGATGTGAGGTTGTCTCTGTGACAACTAAACAGTTGCAAACTCAGGTTCAAACTTAGGTTCAAGAGACTAGCTGAGGAAACCTCTAAACCACTAATATCATTTCCTGGCAAACATTACAGCATTGTCATTGAGACATTCTTAGAGTTAATCTTCATTATTCTGAACAAAAAAAGGAAAATTTACTAATGTAAAATACTAAATATTTTTAAGGTTACCTCAGATGCAAAATGCAAACTGCAGACACCTCAGAGGTGACACTAAAAGAATTAATAACTTGGCCTTAGAAGATAATATGAAATGAGAAACAAAATCACCAGAAAGAATCCCATTGATTAAGTGCTACAAAGAAAAGCAAAATAAACATATAACCCTTATAAAGGTGTTGATGCAAATAGCTGTACTAAAATAAATATCTGAAATTCACATCTTGGTATTATACAGTAGTCAAAGACAGCTAGCTTGAATTTGGAACAAGAAACTGAGACTCAGAACAATGTGCCAACTCCAATGCATTATGTAAGCATAGATAGTTTTCATTAACCAATCCAATAAGATGTTCTGTTTCTTTCCACTCTTGCCACTTGGAAAATGTAAGGGTAAAGGTCAATAATCTAAGCAATGTCCACCTGGAAAAGCAGATAAAAACTGGTAGTAAAACAAATCAACCAACAGGCCTTGTGGACAGACAGAGGAGTAACATGTGTGCATTTAAATCAGAGTTCTGTTGTGGCATTTAAAGCAAATACCCAATTATCCTTGCTTACCAGGTTTAAGTTCAGATAGCGAAGGCAACCTACCAGTGCAGAACAACTGCTGATGAAGTGACTGCATTTTTGTGAAGTCTTCCAGGTTGTAGCAAAGAAACATCAACACAATGTCCTCATACTGTAGATGCCTAAAACCCTGGATCAATTCTCATATAATAAAAAATGAGAAAATTTCTCCATGCCTTTATGTGACTATTGTACACTAGCTCTCAAGACCATTCAATTGGACTTCTTCATCTATCCAACCTTTCTGCTGCCTCAATCTCCCTTTTTTTTTTTTTTTTTTTTTTTTTTTTTTTGAGCTGGGACACCTCCCATTAGACCAGGCTGTCAATGCTTCATCCAACCTGGCCTTGAACACTGCCAGGGCTGGGGCAGCCACAACCTGGCCCTGGGCAACCTGTTCCAGTGCCTAACCATCCTCACTGTTGAGAATTTCTTCCAAATTCTTAAATTTCCCCTTTTTCATTTTGTGCCCACTACAGTTCCTGACAAAGAGTCCATCTCTGGCTTCCCAGTAGTCCCACTTAAGATACTGGAATGTTGCTGTGAGGTTTCCATGGAACCTTCTCTTCTCCAGTCTGAATAGCACCCATTTTCTTAGCCTGTCTTAGGAAGGAAAATGCTCCAGTCCCCTTCATTCCAGGCCCTCCTCTGGAATTGCTCCAACAGTTCCATGTCCTTCCTTTGTTGGGAAGAATTGAACAGTGCCCAGCACTCCAGGTGGGTCTCACTCTATCCTCAGCACTCAGAAACACCCCTTATGCTTCCAAATTGGCCCAGGGAAGTGAGGCATTCCAGCAGGACTTTCACAATGAGGCACCTGCTGGGGCCTTTCTAGTCCTCTCAACAATCCTGGTGTGCAAGAACTGCTACACTGGCATTTTGAGGGGTTTAGTCCTCAGCCAATCTATCTTACTAAGGAATTTCTAAGTGGTAGGCATATGAGCTATCCTGATCCCTTTTTTATTTCCTATTCACTCATAGCCTGCCCAGATCTCCCTCCCTCTTCATCTTCTGGCAACTTATGGGTCATATTTGCCCTCTCAGGGAATAAGAATTTGTTGTTTGAACACTTTTGCTGACACATTTCTGTTCAGCTGCAGGTGTTCCTCCCACTCAGATTTTTGGCTGTTGCTCCAAGCTACATGCCTGGTCCATGGGTTGTTGAACAGTGGTCCCTTTCTGACTTTGCAGGGGAATAGGCATGCAGAGAGCTTGGCTCCTGAGTGCATCCTGAGTGGGAGGATGGAGGTGGCTGCTGGGAGTGAGGAGGTCCAGCTGTGAGGACCTTTAGGGCAGGGTATGCAAGCCATGGGGTGTTAATGGCCCATCATTAGGCTGGAAGGGCGTAGCTGCTCTAGGAATAGGTGCTTCAGCCAAAAGCATAAACACAGGATGGATTAATCTTTTCATTAAAGTAGCAAAAAAAAAAAAAGGGGGGGGGGGAACAGGAGAGAAGCTCTCGTTTCAGTAGGAGTAAAAAGCTTCCTTTCTGAGGGTACCTTTCTGAACCCAGATGGAACAACCAGATTGGACAGTGCAGTTGCCTTAGGCAAAGTCATGCAAAACTAGTACTGGCTTTATCCATCTTCTCTTTCCTCACACACCTGTATTCCTTGCCATCTGCCAGTGAAATGAAGAGCAAGAAATGCCCCTCCCCTCCTCTCTTACTTGCTCACTTCTTGATTTTTGACATTTTTAATCCATCTCGTCCAACAGTTAAAATATCCAGCATTTGTTCTACCGTTCATTAACAACTTTGCCTCCTCCATGGAGCAAAGAAAAGTGTTTAGCATTCAGAAACACAGCTAAAAGTACCATTCTAATGTATTCACACAGCTCTACTGGAAAAAGAACAAATATCTTCAATTTTGGCACTGTTTTGAAGTATTTGACTTTTCAACTCTAACACCCTTGCAGTACTTTTAATATAATTTCCTGAAATTTATTTTGTAAACTAGAGGTCTGACCTGAAGCAGTCTATTGGTCCTCAACTGAATCACAACTTTTAGAATCACAACACAGTCATTTACAACCTGAGCCAATGCAATAAATGGCAGGAGAAGAAACTGAGAAAGTGAGAGTTGGAAATGACCTTTAAAAATCATCTGGTTCATTCCCCCTAGGGACATCTTTCACTATCAATTTGCTCAAAGCCTCATTCAGCCCGACCTTCAGTGCTTCCAACAATGGGCCACCCACAACTCCTCTGGGCAACCTGTTCCAGTGTTTCAGTACTGTAATTGTAAAAAATTCCTTATGCCCAAGTTAAATCTATCACTTTAAAAGTCTCTATAAACTTTGGTAAAAAGTGTGATTTGCTAAAGCAAATTGCTTAAAGCTACATTTGCTAAGGTGGATCAGCCTTAGCCTCCACTCGCTTTTTTGTACACCTTTCCTCCCCTCTAAAATCTCCATGACATTTTGGGAGTAGGAGCAAGATTATGGAGAGTAGAGATAGGTGTGGATTGAATTACAGCAGGTGAGGGAGGAAAATGCAGTTAGCTAAAGTGGCAGAAGCTCAGCCCTACGGAGAGGCAAGAATAACTGCACTTGCTCTGTGCAATGCAGATAGAGCCTGTCATTATAAGCCAGCATGAAAAACAGTAAAATTTTGCATGGCATGGATGTTCTTCATGCAGAGTCCTGAGGACAATAAAAACAGATATTCCCTCAGTGACACTGAAGATGTTTCAAACAGTATAAATTGTGCACGGACTCTCTGAGCAGACTAAGCCTGCCTTAGACCTGGGGAATGTTCATAAAATGTGAGCGAAAATTTGTTAACAAAACTCTGCAAGGATGCGTAAGTTAAGACTATTCAAATAATTATAAGTTAGGCAAAACTGAAAAAAATTTCAAGAGCAAGTAAATGATCTATCCCTTAAACTCAAAACATTCTTCTTTCACGTAGCAAGTCCTTGCTCCAAAGTCTATACCCATGATCATCATTGTCATGGTGACAAGTGTAAGCTGATGTGTAAGACTTATCTTCTGGGAAACTGAAACTTAAAATGAGCAAAACCAGTTCCGTCCAGACAAGGAAATTTCAACTCTAGCAAATTAATTCTAGCAAAGTTAAATGTAATTTTAAAAAATACCTTATAATGGAAAATGTCAGTATTTTCTTGTATACAATGCCACTAAAATGTCAAAAGAGCTTCAGCAATCTATACAAATTTCTGCAGCATGTGACTAAGCGACAATAATTTCTTTCATGCTGAACAAAACACTAATAATTTTCCTTTCACATTTCAAATCACAATGCAGAACTGAATATTGTATTATTTGATTTTTGTTGCATCTTACTTTTTGTAGCACCTTGGGACAAATTTGGGTTGAAGAGAATCACTGGCTCCAAAAGGAGAGATAGTCTCTCCAAAAGGATAGAGCAGTGACACAACCAGAACTAATACCACAGCTAAACTAAAACATATTCTCAAGGGCTTTAGGAGATAAAAGGTGACTTAATGTCTGTTGCTTGAGAGAAGGAGTAAAACCCTTTCATTTGGCAGTCTCTACAATCTATAGTGATACTTATTTTGCAAAAGATGCTACAGAGATATGATTGAAAAACTGGTGTGATGCATTGGTGTGCTGGTTTTCACTGGAGTACAGTTATGTTTCTTCACAGTGGTTGGTATGGGGTTGTTGGATTTGTACTGAACACTGGGTTGATGGTATGGAGATGTTTTTGTTATTGCTGGGCAGGGCTTACACAGAGCCAAGGCTTTTTTGTGCTTCCAGGCTGGTGAGGAACTTGGGGGTGCACGGGAGGCTGGGAGGAGACACAGCCAGGACAGGTGACCCCAACTGACCAAAGTAATATTCCAGACTCCAGATTCATGCTCAGTGTACAAAGTAGGGGGAAGAAGGAGGAAGGGGGGATATTTGGAGTGATGGTGTTTGTCTTCCCAAGTCATCCTTGGACTGCTCTCCTGGAGATGGCTGAACTCCTGCCTGCCCATGGGAAGAGATTACTTAATACCTTGTTTTGCTTTGCTTATGTGCACATCTTTTGTTTCCCTTGTTAAAGTCTCTATATCTCAACCCATGAGCTCTCCAGTTTTCACCCTTCCAATTCTCTCCCTGGTCCCACTGGTGGGGAGTGCGAGGGGGCTGTGTGGGGCTTGGCTGCTGGCTAGGGTTAGACCATGAGTTCAGTAGGGAAGGATTCCAGGTTGATTTTTATGGAAACTAAGGGCAAAATGATAATTTCCCTGACATTAGCAGTAAAATGCATATTTAATTCCAAAGAACTTTCATCTTTAGCTGAGGACTTGTCCTCCACAGCATGACTACAATAACAAGCAGCAAAACCAAGCATCTCATCCCCATCTATATCAAACACAAGAGAACAAAACAGGGCAGATAAAACTGTACTTCAGGCAAAGGGATAAATTTATCCTTCATTTCTAGGGAACTTCTCAATTCAAGTTGATTCCAAAGGCTCTTTTTTACTGCTCTCAATTTGTGGGCAAAATGCTCGCACACTAAAAGAAACTTCTGATTTCTTTTAGTTATTCTCTAGATAAGAAGCATTTCTGCTGCTACAAAAAATTCAGCAGCAGCTCAAAGCTGAGAGGCTCACTATACAGTAATAAAACTCATGAGATGATTATTTAAAACTTCTAATATCCAGACTCTTGGAAATCTAGGAAAGAGCAAACCAAGTGCAGGTGTCAAACCTCAGGTATGGCTTTTAAGTCACAGGTTAGATCCAAGCACTCTAAAAAGGCATTATTAATTTTCAAATCTAAAAGCTATACAATTTACCTTAAAGTGTCATTTGAAATGTTCTGCTAAAATATACTACAGTACTATGACTCTACTGAGTTATGGAATTAATGTATTCCCCACATTTATGACATTTTCTTTTTCAAACACAAAAAATGCAAGAAACCTTAAAAACAAACCAAAAATTTCATACTTTCAGGTTTTTGAGCTAATTTCTGCTAATGATATTCTGCAGGTTTTTTTGCTGGTGCTGCATTTTAGCAACAAAAGCAAAAATGATTCTTCAATAGTTTAGTGGAAAATCAATTATAAATTATGTGAGGTACCTCCAACGTTTTCCACAGGAATGGGAACATATCCATTCATTTTATGTAAAACAAAATGGAAAAGTTCCCTGCAAATTTCTTCCAATTTTTCACCTCGATTTCTAACTAGATTCAATGAGTTCTTACTTCATTTGGGCTCAAGATTACCTGAAGGAGTATTATTACCTGAAGGAGTATTTTAACAAGACAGTTTTGTTTGGTTTTCATGTGATGTTTTCCCATTTCACTTTGGTGGAAATTTTACTTAAGTAATGCCTATGAAATCTATTATCTTCAGTCTTCCTGAAATTGGGTTCTCCTTAGCAATGAATGCCACATAGAGATCTTGGATACCTGGATAACACAGCTTGTTTGAACATCATTCAAAGAAAAAAAAAAAAGAAAAGATTACATGTAGTATTTGTTGGGCTTTTGACGTGTGATGAAGGTCAGAAATAGGCAGATGAGAATTTTGTATTTCAAATTGCCAGAAAAGTAGAAAAATATGGAACATGAAATAAATTTATGTGCCTTGTCTGCCTGAAGATATAATACTCCTTCAGGTAATCTACATAACTCTTTTATGAACATTCATAGCCATCTTCAAATAAATAAAATTCTGTTTCAGTTGTAATTGGAGCAAACAACATAAGCAAACAAACAAAAAATCAAATTACTTCCTTCCTAAAATTAAGCTTCCATTTTTATAATTTACAAAAAAAAAAAAAATGCAACTAATCTAAACAAACAAAAAAGGAAAAACTTATTATTAAAAGTCCTGCTTTTTTCACACAGAGAGAAATGTAAAAAAAAATTTCAAATACAAATCAGGAGCAAATTAAAAGCCATTCTCTGCCTCTATCTACCAAACACAGGTCTAGAATTTCTATGTCATAGACATGAAACAAACAAAAACCCATTCAGTTTATATACCAAATGACTTCATATTTAAGAAATTCAGTATTTGCATTGACAGATCATTCATTTCAAGTGTCAAGAAAAGGAAGGCATTGCCCTGGTGCGTAACATGATTGATTCAAAAGCAATTCTCCAAATCATAGGAAAATTAGCCTGCATTCTAGGCCATGTAGCCAGGTGGGAACCTACTCTTACAGCTTCAAGTCTTCAGGGACTGGAGAGAATATAAACTGTCACATACTGCCTCCACTAGCAAAATTAACACAATCCTTTGGCTGAGGTTTAATTTACTGCACCTATTCCTTGACTGTTTAAAAAACTGTACTTTTCAATGCCATCTTCAAAGCTCATTGTTTCTTGAATACTTACACTTTGGGTGACTTCAGTAATATTCTTCCAACCCACGTATCTTAACTCTTGTTTTGAAGAGAACAAAAGTCAGGGATCTGCTTGTCTTTGGAAATTTAAATAAATAAATAAATAAATAAAAAGCAGTTCTTATTAACTCCAGACAGAATAAAAACAACCCTTTTGCCTAGACATCTCAAAGTGATGCTGTGCCTTAAAGTTCCTGCTCCAGATCATCTTTCATATATCACATTTCACCCATTCTATTCTTACATGTTGCTAGACCTTTGATCCAGGCCCACATCATCTCATCTAGGGATTCTCTTTACCCAACTGTGGCCTGCTAAAAATTTATCTGATCCAAACTACTTGCTTTTGCTGCCCATATATAGTTAGGGCACATAAACTGACATGTTCAGAGACAGATTTGTCCCATCCCAAAACAGAGGTCTCAGATGGCAAAGACGCATGCGGAGCCTGGATGTGAAGATCTGGAATCAAGCCCAACCCAAAGGTTATGCCTGGGTTCTGGGGCTGAGTAAACAGATTAGCATTATTCATACTGATTAGAAAGGAGGCAAAAGGGATTAACAGGGAAAAGATTAAGTCTTCATTTATCCATCAGATTTGAGGTAACATCTGGAAATAGGTAGAGAGAGGCAGTAATTAAAGTTGCTAAAGTGAAGCATATTTTAAAATACCTACTTGGAGTGTGACCTTAACACTATTTAAGTCTGGCACTATTTTGCAAATTCAATGTTTATTTTCATATATAAATCATTTGGAGATATTATAATAAGTATCATAATATCCAAAGGACAACCACTACAACTCAGCTCTTTTCTCCAGTACTTTTCTATTGATGTCCAATGCCTTTTTTAATACCTGGAAAATAAATTCATGTGGCTTTCAGGAAAACAATGTTTTGGTTCTCTGCTAGGCAACAATATACATCATTTCTCTAAATTGTTTTCTTTTTATTTAATCACTATAACTGGCACATCTCCTGTGTCCTACTGCTGAAACTGTGTCATTAAGCTGGAAAAGGTCAACCACAAAGTAAAATTTTAAATTGAGTTAAGCACAGATACTATTCTATAAAAAAGCGAGAGACATCCAGCACACTGAAGACCTATCTAACCTTTCTTTTATCTTTCTTCTTCACAAAATTCTCACAGATTGGTGTGCCCCAGAGGGTCTCTGTTACAGTTTCTGTGTTTATGGCACCTCTAATCCATTGTGTCTCTTTCTGTGGTCTGAGTTCAGTCTTAAAACCTTGAAATGACATAATATTTCTAAATTAGGACATTTATTTTCCCTTCAGGAAGAGATTGAGCCAGTGGGTCTTTGAGATGATCTCTGCAAGTCTGACATCATGGAGGAACTTTTACCTGTGTTCTTCCTGGGACAACACCAGGAGTCCTCTGTAAGTG
The DNA here is from genome assembly GCA_025920805.1 of Petroica traversi. Classification (NCBI taxonomy): domain Eukaryota; kingdom Metazoa; phylum Chordata; class Aves; order Passeriformes; family Petroicidae; genus Petroica; species Petroica traversi. Next base: position 2,438,562 of record JAHLSL010000042.1, on the reverse strand, counting down.
TGTGAGTCATCATCTACACAGAGCAATCAAAGCTTCAGGGACAACAATTCATGAAGCAATGAAGATCTTCTGTGCAGATCTAGTTTATCAGGCAGGCAATCATCTTCTACACGGGGAACCCAGAAAGAACTTTTTAAATTCAGGCCTTTCCACCTGTCTCTCTTTTAAATACAGAGCCTTTTTCTATCCCAGAATATACAATAGTGCATACACAAGTTGTAAGAAAATTATCTACTAGACCTCTTTAATCTAACCAGATAAGCATGAGTTATTTCTCAGAGAAAAAATACTATGGATCAGCCTTAGCACCTGAGGTTAATCACCTCGAAACCTTCCCTGAGTCCATGAACTTTCCCCAGTAACCTTAGTGCCAGTAGAAAATGTTCCTTTACCACCTTTTTTACGCAGGAAGACAGTTCCTGGAAATCTCAGAAATATTTGCTAAGCTTTACAGAATTACTGTGATGCTCTTCAAAACTCCTGCTTTCAAATAACTGCAAAGCAATTTGTTTTGGCTTCATTCTTCAGTATACAAAGCTCCATGAACTATGAGACAAAGCCTAATTCTAGAATACCTTCGTTACTACAAGAATTTTAGTAAAATTACTTTATCAATATAATAAAGTAAAGTAGTGTTGATAATTTATGATGGTACACACTTAAGTTTTTTCCCCAGAAAAACATGAATTTGGAATGTTGTGTAGGGTGTTAATTCATGATGATTCATAGGCTCTGTATCAGACATACTTACCTCTGCCTGAATTTATTCCTCAGAAAAGCAAATGGGAAGACTGAAGACTTAAGATTCATTCATTCTGTTATGCAGAGCATCTCCCCTGAAATCAAGAGAGTTTTGTGTGAGCACTGAGTTACTTACTTATTTCTTAAACTCAAGAATAACTTCAATTTGTTTTCAAATGGAAGGCATAGTACAGATGACTTTTGACCATTCTCCATAAGGCTAATGCTGTTTCAGCTTCTCAGCTTTTTGAAGTGAGAGGAAATCTAGCATTCTGTTTATGTGACTGTGATAATTATTGCTTAATTATTCAATTTATAAAGCAACAGTTGCAGACAGCTTTAAAAGAGGCAGATTCTAACCCATACCCAAATTTCATACTTAGCTTAATGCCCATCATTGAAGATTATAACCTATTAATTTTTGCATGAAGTGGAAACCAAATCCAATGGTATTCTCCTGGCCAAACAGGTAGGCAGAGATCCTTCCAAGCAATTTTTTTCTCCTCACCACTCACATTTTCTTTTCTTTCTTCCATCAGTTAGTTACCAGGACCAAGCTGAAAACAGTTTTGTACTGAATCAGGTATCAAAATCAGAGTTCCCAGGCTAAATCTGCCTCCTGTTCCTACTGCCCCTTCCCCCATGTACTGGACTATTGACATTTGGTTCACCAAGCAGCTCCTTTCTCTGATCCTGTCACCTCAGGTTTGGTACCTGAAGGCCACGATTTCCTCCATGTGAGGAAAGGCCCAGTCTTCACCCCCACATCCCCATCTCTTCTGACAGGGCTCAAAATTGTTTTGATGGCAACTTTGATAAAAATTAGTTCATGAATTTCACATCATTAATCATTCAGCTGTTTATACCTGGAAGACAAAAAAAATTGTGGGGAAAGAAAGTATACCAGATGAATCCTCTAAAAAGGATCACCACAACTCCAAAGCAAACACAATTGTCATTCAAGAGACATCATAGAACACTTCTAGCTATTAAGAGCATGTCTATCCCTAGATACAAGAACCACCAATCTAACAGAGCTTGATACAATGTGAAATGAGACTTCTCCATAAAATATTTACTAAACCCTACAAAACGAGAATAGCTGATAATGAACTGCCTCTGAAAATCTATGAAAGAAGACTTAGTCATTAGATTTCATCACTTCTTGACTTCCAAAACAGGTTACCCAAACAACATAGCCTATTTTTTAAATTCATTTGCAAAAATAATTATTTCCATGACCATTGAAATGAAGAGGTTTCAGCTCTCATTGAAACTCCGGAAAGGCCTATGTGCTTACGAATTATTATAGTTATAAGTACCTATAGAGCATTTAAATATTGCCTGTGTACTTTTACATTTATCCTTCATGAATTATTATATTCAAAAAACTTTCCTATATAAGCCAGATATAAAAAAAATCTTGCTGTAGATACACTCTGTAAGGCAACTTCTGCTTACTTTATTCTTCTCAAAGAAAGAAATGTAATAAAAATTCCAGCATTCTACACAATGACACTTGCATAAATCAGGCTGGATTTTATCCTGAAGTTAAAATGAAATAAGTCCCAGAAGGGAAAAGAAAAATAATTTCATATAGAACATATCTATCAATCAATAGTGAAAAATCTCCTTTGTTTCCAAAGTCTACCTTGGAAGCCATGGATATTAACTGGTTTCTCCTTATAAAGCTAGATATTTCTTTTAAATTCAATAAGAACTATGAATTTCCTAAAAATACTTATACAAAATACCAGAAAAAGTTGAGGAAAAAGTAAAATCCCTGTGAGCTGAAATTTAATAGATTGCAGTTGGTTGCTCCAAACTGTTTGTGGTCAAAAGCATTTTAAAAGCACAGTGTTATTACAGGATGAGTAAGTCAGGTTTTCTTTCCTTTGTTTTGTTTTTGTTTTTTTTTCTTGTTTTGTTTTGTTTCATGGGGGGTTTTTATGGGACGGGTTTCTTTTGTTTGCTCTAAAATCTCCAGTGTAATTTTTTACCAGGAATTGTCATCTTTAGCGAGTCTTACATTAACCTGGATGCTAGATGTTAATTTCCTTGAATTCTCTCTGGGTGACTGCCTTTGCAAAAGCACTATGGCAGAAGCACCAGTTTCAGGGGTACTGAGCACCCAAGGACCCAGTTAAACCAGGGGTGACTGTGGATACTGGGTGGCCTTTAAAAACAAGTTATAAGGCAGTGCTGCTGACATAGAGAAAGCTGCCCTGGAAGCTCCTAGCTCAGAGAACACCCATTGACTCATCTGGTATTTCCATACATGAAAGATTGGAAAACTGCTTTCTATTCTCAAATCTTACAAGGTTCCTGGACTACATTCAGACTTATGAATTTTCTTAGTTTCCATCTCCCAAATACACTTACGCATTTTAAAGTAAATTAAACCTAACCTCTGTGGTTTTGTGCACTTATGTGCGTCCATACGTAGACACACACATTCCTCTGTACTCTGCTGGATTTTGAGGGAGAAAACAAACTCCTTTTGCTAGATAGAGACCAGTCTAAAAGAATGGAAACAAGATGGAAAAGACATGATCTGCTACCTGGAAATGCAGCAAGACAATGTCCTTACTACTCTTCCCCTGCCACGATATCACCACTGTCTTTTTGGTGAGATTTTTTTAACTTTGAAAGTCTTGGCAGATTTCCCCTTTACCAAAGCATCACCATATTTTTGACAAATTCAGAGCCTTGTGAACTTTTGCTCTTTTTGCAAAACAACATAGATGAAAAACTTAAATTTAATGACACTTATACCAATTACTGGAAAAATACTTTTTCATTCTGGGATTTTAAGAGCCCTGTGCACACTTCTGCTAGCCACCAAAAAGGAAGGAAGAAATAGACCATGTTGTTCACCATGCCAGTCTCAAAAAATATTTGAAATGCCCCTATACATAGAAAAAATAAATCATATTGACTTCTTTGCATTTCCAGAAAAGTGGAAGTGATATAAGGGGTAAGTGTGTGGACCTCAGAACAGCTCACAAAAACTGGGGTCCAAAGAGGACAAAAAATATTAACACTTAATCTGCCAAACACTAAAATTTCACAACTGATTGTCGGAAATAAAAAGGTTGTGTTTCTCCACCTCATTACAGATGTTCTTCAAAGTGAAAGCTACATCAGACAACAAAGGAAGAGAGGGTTTATACAGATCTAGTTAATGAAGTAAACACATTAAAAATGAAGCTTACTTAAGTGGTCCTTAATGAAATTAGACAGCATTGAACTGAGACACAAATCTGTGTAAAAAGGATTTCTCCTGCAAATACAGACCTTACACAGTGTTCTGAGGAATCTATGTTAGACAGTTGATGGCACAGAGGTAATATCTCCTAAAACTTAATTTTGACCATTATTCAAAAGGTTAAGACTGTTTCATCTTCTCAACTTCTTGAAACAGGAGGAAATCTAGCCTTCCATTTATGTGACAGTGATGATTATTGCTTCATTATCCAATTTATAAAATTAAAAAATTATTTCAGATAGCCTTAAAAGAGACAGATTTTAGCACATTCCCAAATTATATACCCATCACAATGCCCACCATGGCAAATTACATCCTATCAATTTTTGCATGAAGTAGAAAACAAGCCTAACAGTATCCTCCTGGCAAAACAGAGATGCAAAGGCCTGAAAATCACAGGTTCTAGAATTGCTTCTCTCAAACTGCTTTGAAATTTTGAATTTCACCTTTATGACAATATAAGAAACCAACCAAATTGCAAACAACACTTTTTCTACCCAAAAAAAGTCAGTATCTACTGACTTGCTGGATATACAACAAAAGGTTTTGACTTGCAAAAGTGTTGTCAGTGAAGCTTTTTGATCAGACAGGTAGAGATCAGCTGTTCAAGATCTGTTTCTGATCTCTCTGTCTCTGGAACACGTCCTCTTCTCCAGCATTAAAATATTAGACCATAGAAGAAAGTAACTATGGAATAAAACAAAGAAAATCAAATTAAAAGACAAGAAAATAATTTCTAGTGAGAAAAACATCCCTTTTTTCCCACTAAACACAGGTCTTTTCACATGAATAAAATAGAAAGCAGGAAAGTACAAAGAGATTTTTGTACATTTGTTCACCTTCAGCATTCAGGAGGACAAATAGTCTACAGGTTGGATGTGGTATTGACATAAGAGGTATCATTCTAATTAAAATGGAACACTGAACTTTTATTGGAGAACAAGAGCGATGAGTGCCGAACGGTGACTTTCTGTTTAAAATATTTGGAAGACAGGCTCACACTATGACCTGCTTCCAGTTTCCAGTGGTATTAGGGATGAAGCCAGTATAAATCCAGTTGTCACAAAAGAAAAAGTTATAGTATATATTAAACCACAAAAAAATACTTTCAAATAACATTAAGGGTATGACTTAAGCCCACAAAAGCCAGGAAATTCAGAGTTAGGGCTGCAACTCTGTCCTCAACTCACCCCATTTTGTTTAGGTATTATAGCAGATATGAAGAGAGCTACCTGAAGCATGGTGGTATTGGTTTACAAGGGATAGCCCAAAATTTGGTATTTATCTGTGCTGGGTGGGGTTTGCTTGTTATGCTAGAGCTGACAAAGTCTTCTCATGGGGTGGAAAATTATATGACAAATAAGCCTCTTCCTTAAATGTTAATAATATACATCTCTTTATACCTGATAAACTTTGTGATCCATGTTCCTGGGCTTCAGAGTGGTGATTTCTTTTGGAGATGTCTGCTGAGACTTTTATGAGTGGTGGACAAACGTGTTTCACATACATAGCTCTGGACTGAGTGATCACAGTGACTGATATCTGAATGTGCTGAAGAAAGAAGCCAAAACACCAATGAACACAAGTAGATTGATAATAAGCAAAATCCCTGGTGGTAAATATGTGAATATCTGATGAAAACAATGAGATTCAACCTAAAGAAGACTTAACAAGAACAACAGTGTAAGAGATGAACTCAAGAAGCAACTTGAAGTAGAAAATTAGCTACAAAAGTGGGTTGAAGGAGACTTTGTGTGATACCAAAGAAAAGTATGACTTGTATTAGTTTGAGCTGAAGGTGTAAAGAAAGAGAAACAGAGAAACACACATTTTATTTAGCTATATCTATGTCTTATGCTCACTAAAGTGAAGAGTGACTGCTTTCTAGAATGCCCAATGATTTTTAATGTTTGTTACCAGAAGTTTAAAAATATTCGGTGTTTTTACCAGTTGGTGTTTTTGGTCAACCTTTGAATCATTCTAGTAAATATTTTGAGTAATTCCTACATTCCTGCAGATATGCCATACTTCATTAGTTTGTCTTTGAGTTGTATTATATTCTGAGGTGCAGTTACATGGAAAAACGTACCTTTGTGCTGTCTTAAGGGCATCTTCACAAGGCTTTTCCTAAGTACTGTGACTTGTAATTTTTGCCTACTCTTAGCAATGTAACCAAAAAAACAATAGTACCCAGGACTTTGGTTTCATGTTTAGAATATTTTTTAAGGAAGTCAATAGCAAATGGTTTGGGTCCAGCAGATACCTTGGCACTGCCAATCCCTTCAATCCCTCCACTGCACTGCACAGGAGCACTTCTGCAACTTCATCAGAGCAGAACCGTGTGGTGTTTGGTCCCCAAAGTTCACTCAGGTATTGGTTCATGCTTTCCAATAATTCAGACCATGAGTTACTTTAAGGTTTCCCAAGCATTTCAGAGAGCTGGAATGGGTCTAGAATTTGCAATGATTTTCAAAACTTGCTGAGTTTTAATTCCATGTCTCTTCGTGTGAGAAATACAGCAACCTGTGATTCCATTCTTTTTTTGCCACAGTCACGCCTAATAGCTCCATACTTCTTGGGCTGTACTTCGTATTTTCATTTCAAGACATAACATAAAGATTCAATAAATGAAATACTTTTAAAAATCTCTCAGTGCTAGTCTAAAATTGTCGTGATTACTATAATCTCAAAGCACATGCCTAAGGTTTGATTTCCTCCCTCCTTGAACAAACTGACTTCTTGTAAACATGCTGCTACCTTTTTATTAAAATAACATAAATGAACTGTCAACTTAATTTAGCTTCATTTTAGCTGGTGTTCTCTCACCCTTGCTCAGAGTGAAAATGATGGAAGTATAAAGTAGTTATCATTCTCCCATACAGATTTAGAGGTAAAGTATGGAACCTACTCTTCCCATAAACCCAGACTAATTCAGCTTTCAGAGCTAGACTGAACAGTTGCTAAAGAACTGGGTTTTATATTTTTGCTTAATCCTATAGGTTTGCATCATATCAAAAGCAGAAAAAAGCTGAAATAGGCAGACTGTATATGGTTCCCCTTCAAGGAAAAGTTTGCTCCGTATTTGCTGGAAATCCAGCCTGTTTTGCCAAAACGATTTGTAGTCCCTGTTAAAATCCATGAGTTGGAGTACATTGACCAGCAGCTTCTTAATATTAAACACATACCAAAAGATACATACTTTTTGGCAGCAATCTGGACTACTGTCATATAGACAATCACATTACCATACAGCAATTGAAATTTCATGACATTTTTTGTCTTGTTAGCCAGCCTCCTTATGCAGGGCAATATAACCTTTATCCTACTTTTTCCTCGAGACTTAAGTTAGGTTTTATTAATTTATGACTGACTGTCTGAGAAGACACACAAAGTCAGCTACCAAGACCTAAAAAAGCTTTCTGTAATTCAACCTGTGCCTGAACATTCTTGTTAGATGATCTTATATTTGCTTTGAGCTGAGGACATCCTCCACACTGTAACTGTTGCTCTGCTGGTGCACCATGCCTTGTTGAACTAATGTGACTTTGTTGTGAGCCCTCAGCTCAACCATGCTGAGCCCAGCTTGTACAAGGCACTGTTTTCATCAAATCACAGGCACAAGTGTTATTGGAAAACAGAGAGATTTTCATATTCAATAAACTTAATTTAATTCAATGTGACACTTACATCCTAGGCACAAAAATATTTTAACTTCAATCACTAAGCCACCGGAAGAAAATTAGCAGGAGTTATCTTACAATAACATATTAGGAAGCATTAAAAAGCAAAGTAATTTAACTCAGGATAATGTTCTCACCTGCCACCTAAAACTGTTGAATTCAGAGCTCCTTACAAGCCCTAAGTACAATCAATGTTCCTTGAAAGGGCTGCAAATATTTTGAACAAGCCATGACCCAGTTTTCAGCACAGTTGAGCCAAACTATTTTTGCTGTTTAAATAAAAATAACAAAAATGCATATTTTTGCATAGTTTCAGCACAAAATTCAGGGGGCAGAAAGGGAAGAACTGTGGGCTGAGATGAGTTTCACTTTACAGTTTTGGAACAACAAAAACTCAAAGCTAAATGGGCATGGTGAGTGCATAGAACCACAGGAACCAAAACCAAAGAGAAGGTTGGGATGGAATGTTATTACAGCTACCGTTGTAATACAGCTGTGAATGTATTACAGCTACAGTTATTTATATCTACCGTGGTAGCTAGGTACTATCTGGCCCCCATGACAATAGAATTTGAATAATGCATTTTGTAGTGATTTTTACATGTGATTCTCACCAGTGGGGCCACTACTAAAGCAGTGTGTGTAATTCTTGATGGCCAGACTTAAAACAAAGATGTTAAAAAATTGTGCAGGGCTCAGGAAAGCAAACTAAGAATTAATCATAGCGTGGAAAATTAGTCATAGAATGACAGAACAGAACAGTTCAGTCTAGTCAATTTGTCCAAGGATAACTAGATGACCTGATAAAAGCTTATTAGTGATTAAATAAGAATACTTTTGGTAGTAGTTTTGTTGGCTTTTTTTTTAAATTAAAGTAGATAAGTATCAAGAAAGAACAACTGGAAATTAGAGCATGACAAACTGAGAACAAAAATAAGGTGCATGTTTTGGATTATCAAGATAAAAACAAATAACTCACAAGTGTTACGGTGAAGTCATTCACCACTTAAAGTCACTGAATGAAAAACAAATGTCTTAAACTGTTTTTCCTAAATCCATCAAAAGGGGCTTAACACTAAGGTTATTATGACAAGATTTATAATAAGATTGTGATAACCTCAGTCACAAGACATGAAAAACGGAATGGAAATATTCCCATAAATGTCAATATATGAGACCACAGATGACAATTCAAGACGAAATTTCCTATTTCTCTGAAATTTCTCATTATTTTTTTTTTCATTCTGATCTAAATTTTATCAAAGATAATGCTATTTTTCCTTCTGACTTGAAAATGCATAGTGTAAACTAAATTAGAGGACTTCTGAAAGTCTTACCCTTATTGTCACAAAAGCTGACAATCATCAAGGAGCTAGCTGGCTTTCTCCTTTGCATTTTTTTCATAATAAATTCCTTAAGCAATAAAAATGTTTATAATAGTTCTCACATAAGGTGCTTTTGCTTTGAGAACAAAGCAACCATGCATGCAGACAGACTAGAAGCCTTAAAAAAACAGTCTTTTATGCCATGTTTCTTGCAGCACTATTTCTTTCTTCCAGAAATATTACAGAACATATTGCTAACTGACTGCCATAAACAAAAGAGGAGGGAGAGCCCCCTGTTTTATCCATCTTGAAATGCAACCATCCTTGAGTGCAACACAACAGAGTTTCCCAGTGGCTTCCTCATCTGAAATTACAGTGAATTCAAGACAGTGAGCTGGATTAGCAAAAGCAATCATCTTGCAAGACCATGAAAGTAATTTCCAAATAGATTTTGCTTTACTGAAAAACAGTCCAAAATTTTACTCTTCAGAGGAAGGAGAGGTTTCATTGTTTTCATATTATCCAAATTTGTTTTCTATGCTTGTGAATATTCTATTTGTTAAATAAATAGTTTTTTCCACTTTTCTCTAAGAAAATTCTTCCCGGACCTGTAGGGGGGGGGGGTGATTGGAATCGGCTCTCCCTAGAGGAGACCCCCCAGAGGTTTCCTCCTAAATATTTGCCCTAAACCAGGACACTCTCCCAAGATGCAGCAAAACCAAACTCAAAACTAAAGCCTGAAGTACAAGAGGTGCCGTGCATGACCAGCAGTTGAGAATATTAAATCAAACTGAAGCTAGAATATAAAAACTGTTTTAGAGGAGGGTTTTTAGTGACATTTTTAGACTCAGTTGCTCAGGATTAAGATGTTTTCCCTGTGTTTCTTGCAATGAGGCTAACTAAGCTACCAGAGGTTAACATGGGACAATGATTCAAGTTATGCAGTCAATTGAACAAAAGTTCCTCTCAAATTAGTGGGAGTTCTGCTCAGTTGAGGGACTCAGAATTTGGCCCAGCAATTAAGTTATTCATTTTTAGCCCTGAGCATTCCTCTTCCTCAGTGGAGTGTGCCAAGAAAACAAAAAAACTGAACAGCACAGAAGTAATATTAAACTTTAACAATGCTTTGCACTGACACAGGGGGGAATATCAGAGCTGTTTGGAAACAATGGCATGATCTCCAACTAGAGCCAGAGAATTCACAGGATATGAAATGCACATATGTGCTTTTCATTGGGAACATCTCCTGTTCTCATACGCTGAAGCTTTTCCATACCTCGTGCTCCCATGCACAGCACTCAACCTGACCACTTAAATCTCTGAAGCTATTGTTTATTACCTGCCAAAGGCTGTAAATGCCCAGCTGCAAAGTGGTTTATTTCTTACATATATTTCTTACAGCTGTTTATTTCTTACATATCACTTAATTGAAGCTAGCACATATCTAGTGTTTTTATTTAAAACATAATTTAATTGAACAGTATGTTATCTTTACTTGCTTTCAGCTCAATTCGACAAATACTTAAAATCTGTCTAATTTTCATTGAGTAGGTAGATCTCTGATTCATTTAGTCCACAGTACATAACAACAAACAAAGCATGACAATACTGCTGTACACAGTGGCATTCATCAGATTCAGTTTAAAAACAAACAAAAAATATTTACAAAAGTTTCAGAAAGTGATTTATATTTTGCCAGGATTATTTTTGCCTGAAGTTTTGATTTATTTTTTTAGTATTTTTTATTTGTTTAAATACTTTCAAGACATTTGCATGCAGCAGTACAACAGCATACTTGACTGAGTTACATGTACTTGCCTGTTTGTTTGTTTATTCCTCTACTTGAAATGTGGGAAGAGGTTACTAATTTCATTTTTCCAGGCATATCTGGTTTCTGGTTTTTCTACATAGGCCTGTGTAACCTTGAAATTCAGTGAAATATGCTAACCTTGAAGAGGAACAGTGTAAATTCCCACCTGAGATCTCACAGAAAATGTAGCATGGATGATGATCCTTTAGGGATGAACTCAATGGTAATTCTCACTTTTGAGTGCTTGACTTCGAATCAATACTTATATTTTTAAAACAGAAAAGTGGGGAAATGGCAACATCCATCCCATTGCACTATTCTGATACCCACAAGTCTTGAATTGGGCTGATAACCCCCTCCTGCATGGCACAGATTGCTGTGGTTTAGAAGAGCAAGTGTTGATTGTTGATTGTTCTTACTGGTTGTTCTTGCCTTCAGCCCATTTATTCCCAGCTGCACTATGAATTTACCAAACAATTCCAGCTCTCTGACCCAGTCTCCAGAATCACTGAATGTTTTGGGTTGAAAAGGGGTTCTTAGGGATGATCTAGTTCCACCCCCTGTCATGGGCAAGGACACCTTCCAGTTGATCACTCCAACCTGACCATGAACACTTCCAGGGATGGGGCATCCACAGCCCCTCTGGGCAATGTGTTCCAGTGTCCCAATACACTCAGAGGGAAGAGATTATTCTTTATATCTAATTACTCTCAACCTGTTCACTACAGGTCCAAGTAGGCCAGAAGTTCTGAGCTGAAGGGTACAGCAGTGCTGCACTGGGAAGGCTCAGGTGATGGGCACACATGTTAGCATGGATGCTCCCATAAGGGAGGCCTTTCTTTTTTCTCTCCTTGCCTAGCCAGTCCTTGGTTATACCAGCTTTGACAGTTAGGCTTATTGCTTGGCTTCTTTCCATATAACAATGTATATGTTGTCATGTGACTACTCATCTGCAGAGAATTAATCTTTTTATTTACTCGATAGAGCAAGTTAAGCATTTCTAGAGTATGATTTATCCTAAAGACAGATTACTGAAACAGGTACCAACCTAACAGTTCCAATAACATTTTCAGTGGTGGTTAAAGGGATTCAAGGTAGTCAGCTCAGTTTCCAAATTTTACACTTCAAATTTTACATTAATTTAAAATGAATTCCATCCTCCACAGCCAAATTAAATGTGCAACTCAGGTGATCTATAACACAACAAATGAAGTACAGGCATTCAACAAAATCCCCTTGAATATCCCTAATAATTTTTAAGTAGCAGATAAGTATCTCAAGTAGCATATTGAAAAGTTGTTGAAGTTTACCAACCATGTTTTATTAGCTAATCTCTCTACTGAAAGATTATTGACTGAATTTAATGATTATATATCATCAATGGAAAGGTGAGGAGGACATGACTGCTAGTACTAATTAAAGATAATTCCAGCTGCTGCCTTTATGAGCTAGAATTCCCTGTCCCTGCTATAGGTAAGCAACTTTCCTCCCACTTCTGTGCTACCATCTTCATGGATACCCTGTTAGGAACCTAATTCAGCTGGAAAGTTAGTAGTCCTCCTCTGGATAAACTCTCTCAAAGTCAAGAAGCAGGAATCTGCCACCATTGTCTGGGGATAGGTGAGGTCACCACTTTTGGCAGAAGCATCTACTTAGATCATCTTCAAGTGATTGTGAAAGCACAATCTTAGCTGCATGCAGAGTTAATTCTCATTATCTTCTGCATTGCCACAGCGTGTAACCACTCATTCTCAGATTCCTGCTAAAATGCAATGTAAAACTCAACACTGAGTGTCATTTTTTAGTGTCTGAGATGTCATCTGACAATGGGAGAAGGACCAAAAGAGCACTGAAGAGGCAAAAACACTGGTGTTCAAGAGTAAACAGAATCAGACCAGTGGAAAACTTTATTTTTAAGTGGGAAAAAGTTAAGTGAAGAAAAACTGCTTCCAGAACATCTCAGAATATCCTGAAAGCTTTTCTCAAAACAGAAAAAAAGCAGGCATCCAACATAAAGATCCCCTTTTGACAAATTTTATATCCTTTTTACAAAACACAGAGATTCAGAGCTCACTAAAATAGATGCAATTTTTCTTCTCAGTTTCTTAGAAATTCTCTCCAAAAATCCTATCGGAGGTGGATACATATAAGTGAAAAAGTTTAGCTACTGAAAACAAGTCCTTTACGGATCTGAAATCTGTAACAGTAGGCAGTTTTTCCAGTACCAATAATAATACTTTTATTTTAGAAACCTGTGTGTGAAAATTCTGGTGTGGAAGTGAAAACCATGCTATGCAGCAAGTACTGACTTTTTCAGTGTTCTTTCTGTAGGTGCTACATGAGCATCTATAAAACATATATACTGAGTGCTACACAGTAATAATAACAATATTATGTACCTCCCATCCTACTCATCCTTGAAAATATCTATGGGATGCAGAATAACTGGTATTCACAAATAATCTTGCAGATTAAGCATATGGACTTTTCATGATGCAGTTGTTTATGAACAAAAAAGCTACCCCTCAGAAATAACTTGTAACTTTAGCTCTCATACACAATAAATAAATATTTATTATTACATATCAGAGTACTTTTCAGTGTGTCCAGTAAGGGACTGTATGAACATATTGAAAATGCAGCCCCTGTCTTCAAGAGCTTACAGGATTAAGTCTGACCTATTTATCATAAAGATGCTGATCCATATATTCATAGGGATTTGCTTGAAGTAGAGTTTTAATTGCATGTTTCTCAAGAATACATATCACTTCAGGATCTTGTAGGTAACATACCGGTAAAAGGAAATTTACCACACACACCCCTCTAAGCCTGATGAGGGCCCAAGAGCTAATCAAAAACACTACAGGCCTTTTAGCAACAAATCTGAATTAATCAAATCATCCCTGCTGTTTTTTGTTAATGTTTGGACAATCTAGCTTTTCTGCAGTGTGCTCTTGCTGTCTGAGTAGAGGACAGGGAGCCAGAAACTCCTTGAGTTTTAATCCTGGCTCTGACACTGATTCTCTCTGTGGCTCTGGGCAAGGAGTCATTGTTCTATAGTAAAATGCTTGTATTGGCAAGATGATGAACTACTACTGTAGATGATCTAATAAAATTTTTCCATCTTTAATTTCTCTGATTCTGTCATGCTAACAACATAAGTTTCAGCCTCTCATCTGAGTAGGAGAGATAAATACTTATCCAGTTTGCCTGCATGCAAAGAAGAGTTAAAGTTACATGACACAAAACTTCAGAGAACTGAAGCTACAATGCTTGATTAGCATTATGTTTAGTACCTTGATAATAAATAACATGTACAAGGATTCTGTAAAACAAGGCCAGATTGAATATCCTTCCTTCCACTCTACTAATCATTGTCTGAGCTGGAGTTTGTTGGAAAATACTCTCTTTAGCTAATTGTGTACCCCTATTTTTTAGGCATTGCCTCGGTGAGATGATTCAGAAGAGTAAAGCAACCACTAAGTGGTGAACTTTTTTTTTCTGGGAAAGGTAAGGGAAGAGGGTAAGCACAATAGGGCAAATTTCCAAGAGTGAGACTTATGCCAATGCACACAATGACATGGTTATTGTGGGAATGCCTGCATTTCCCTGCTGTTACAACCAGCTCAGTTGCCCCACTGGTTGCTGTCTTAAGATAAAGATTCTTATGGTAGATTCTAACTTGACCTAGGGAATGAACTGAAGAATAACAGATTCAAGATTACCCTCCAAAAGTACAATTATAACAGTATGCTTCTAAAAAATGTTATTTAAAATTTCTAGGCTTAGAAAGACAGAAGACACAGAATTACAGAACCACAGAACTATAGAAAGTTTTGGGCTGGAAGGCCAACCAACTAGATTGATAAACTAGTTCCAATCCCCCTGTCACAGGCCGGGACAGCTTCCACTAGACCAGGTTTCTCACAGCTCCATCCTTGAACACAGCCAGGGATGGGACAGTACAATTGTCCTGTAGCTGTAAATATGCTTCATTCACAATGCAAAGAACACCAACCACAGTAACCATTGTAGTCTACAGCTATGGACCCACCCTGCCATTTCAATGCATGTGCAAAAAAACCCAAAGGTGGGACTGCTGCTGATAACACATAATAAATCTTGCCCTTCCGCTGTACAACACTGATGTATCGGACAGAAGGAGACAGCAGAGAAGAGTAACCTGAACATGTTTCAGTGAAGGACACTTATAGGCAGACCCACCTAAGGACTTTCTTACTTCCCTCAGGTAGTGAAATCTGGTTTGCTCACACCAGACAAAGCAGAGAGACAACTTCTTACAGAACTGGTTGCTAGTGAGTTATATCAACATTTGGCAGGCATTTCCCCTCTCATTGTTTTAGCAGGATCTATTGCTGTTTCCACAACTGAATTTTTTATATTAACTTATTTCCTTTGATAAAGGATGATACCTTGGCCCTTGACTCCATTGCTACACAACGTAGCAAGGTTGGTAAAGCAGGAAGAGTGATCCTTCCTTGAACTCTGGCCAACAGGTAGTTGCTTTATTCCACACAAGCTAAACAGGAGACAGAAATATGGGGAATAGGGAGGTGCAGAGATAGACTGTTCTCATTCAAGCAGGGTATGGTGATCTGTAAGATGAATGTTGTGAGACACCAATTTATCAGCCTGGCAGGGGTAAATAGGGAGATGAAGATCCTTGTTGTCTCTCTCCAAGTTACATCGTATTTTGGGTTTCTTTACAATACCCCTGCAGCCAGTGAGCTACCCTTTGCAATCCAGTGACTATCTTGATTAAAAAAAAAATACCAGCAATGATGATGCATTGCTCTTATAAACTGAAATTCTGCCAAATTAATTTTCAGTCCACAAGACATGTCTTTGCTGTTCCTTTTTAATAGATGAATATGACTTCTCTCAATAGACATTTGCAGCCTTAAATTTTCTGTAACAACAAGAGATTATTATGAAAAATATGTATAATTACTGTTATTTACAGAAAATATTGATGGAGTTGTTAGGTTAAGCAATCAGGACAACTACAGAGGAATGGTTGGCTAACCAATTATCACATTTTCTTAGAAATGAGTGCATAAACCTCAAGACATACCACAGTTAAAAGCTATTTCAGCCACTGGAAAACAACTGAAAGACATCTAGAAACCTCTGGAAAAGGATACCCTTCCCCCCAGAAAAAAAAAAATTACTTCATGCTAGTCACAAGAAAGTTATTATCTGAGCTAGGTCGCTGACAAGAGATGTTATTAATGATCCCATTGAAATTATTAATGCATTTAACAATCACTTTGCAAACTATAATATTATATCCTGGGAGAATACTGAATCATTCTGGTTACTTGGATGAAGATCAAATAAGCTTAGGATGAAAAGATCAGACTCTGAGAAAGTTTAGAGTACTTTGTGATTAATAAAAATTAAATGCCAGAACTACTTGATTTGCATTTAAATCCACAAAGGTGTTGACTGGACTTTACCACATAATTTGGAATTATACAACAAAGCACACCTCTGCACATGCAAAATACTAACATGGATATTAACATATAATACAAGGATGAGTCTACAGCTGCATTTATATGCAAATAATCTGGAGGAAAATTGTGTGCCTGAGATACATAACAGAAATTTCTCTCTGATTCACCAAATGTTCCTCACTGCAACATTTTGGTAATTGCAAAACCCCTCTCGATGATTTTTGAGCAGTCCTGGGAATCCAGAGATGTCCCAGCTCACTGGAAGTGGGCAAAAGTTGTCCCAGTTTTTAAGAAGGGCAAGAAGGAGGACCTTGGAAACTAAGACCTGTCAGTCTCACTTCAAGAGATTTTAAACCCCAAAAAAACAAGGTTTTGAAGTTGTCCATATCTATGAAAACACCAGTGGGAACAGAGTAGTGTTCAAGGATACAACCTGTTGCAAGGAAAAAGTGCTGTTCAGCAGTTCAGTCAGGGAAACACACAGTTAAATGTACTGGTGGAGGCAGGTATTACTTAACTACATACTAATTTTCCCTGCTGAAATGAGTGCTGAATTAAAGATGCAAACCCTCTAAAATTCATGTATAAAAGAGCTAAGTTACAACCTCAGTGCTGCAGGTATTTCCCTCCTTCATGCCTACATTTTCTATTCCTTATCCATCCTTAAATTGTAATGAATAACCACAGATAATTATCACATTTCTGTAATGACAGACAACCTGCACATGCTAAGATGGTGGCATAATTTGATATTTATGAAATGCTTCTTTATTTATGAAGCATCTGTCTTGAAATTTAATTACCACCAGCACAGTGTTTCATTACAATTCTAACACGGATTAATAATGAACCAGATTCCTACCCAGGCTATTAAAATTTGAAAAACGAATACTCTTTGATGAATTCAAACCACCACCTCACCCAGCTACTGTATGAAAGTCTTAGTAATTTCGTTTATTTTTCTGTTTCCTTCGTCAGTCAGAGAGGTTAAAATAGGAAAGCCAGAAGCTGGAAAAGAAACAAAATGAAAGAGGGACAAGGGACTGGGTGTGTGAAAAGTTAGGGAGGTTTAGAGCAAAGGGCTCAGATTACAGTGCATAAAGAGGCCAGAGAAGTACTTTAAAAAATTATGAAGTTTATAATATTGGACACAGAATTTTAAAAAAAGCCTAGACAAACAGCATAAGAATAGATAGACGACAACTGTGGGTGGGTGAAGAGAGAAAAAAGAGGAAAGGCCAGACCTTGTTCTCAGGGAAGTCAATGGCAAAGCACTCATTGACTGCAGTGGGAACTGGAGAGGCCCGCAGTGAATGAAAATTCCTTCCCACAAGGGTGGGAAAGGGTGGAGAACTGGCATCATTAGAGGAATGAACAGGCACAGGGAAATTAAAAGCTGAGAGCAGTAACTGAGGCCCAAGGTGACATAATCAGAAGAACTTCCATCCATGAGGCTGCTGGGAAGTTCGGGGCCCCTGGCACATGACAGGACTGAGGGCCTGACTGAGACCCAAACTCAAAAGCTCAGCTTCAGCAACCAAAGATCCAAAAACTGGGATCTTCACATCGCTGTTTTGGATTTTGGAAATACCTCTGACTAAACATCAGGTCATGTCACTTTTGCTTCAGAGTAAGTGGATGTAGAAACAGCTGGGATGGTTTCCCAGGTCAGCTGCTACTGACTGTAGAGAATGGACTGAGGGAGCTTTGAGCCATTGTGTGGTGCACAGGAACTGATGCCTACAGTGAAGGCAGCTCAGGGTTTTTGAACTCATAACCCAGCTTTCAGACTCCAAAAAATATCTATTTCACCTATCCATACACTTTTTCTGTGCATCTTGCAATATATGGAGCTCTCCTTAAAGTCCTACTTATCCAATTTTTTCCCGTCTTAGTCACAGAAAAAAAGTTTGACTGAAGCATTTCCAAAAGCTCACAGAAATAGACACAGATAAAAGGAAACAAGGCATCATTCTTGGGGTGTGTTTCTATTTTCAGACCATGACTTTTTTAATCCTTACCTTAGGACCAGTTAACACACTACCCCCAAGTCTCATAATTTGTTCATGTGTTAGCAAGGATTTGTTAACTCACCAGCAAAGTATGTGTATCCATTCCCCCCTAGTGGAAGATAAAAGTCTTCTGCTACTACAAATTACTTTGTCAGCTTGAGTGCTAAACAGCTGTGTTACAAATTTCAAGAACACAGACCCACTGATGACCCACGTGAGGATGCACCACATATTGAATTGAATTGGAGGATTAAATGTTCAGTGGTTTTCTTGGTCTGATTTTTATTCCTGTGTTACTGCATTGCAAACTGCTTTAGGAAGCTGTGACGTGCCTCCCTCGTGCATTCATAGATACAACCAAAGCCCACGACAATGTAATTCTTCCAAGGGAAGCCAGGCCTTTTTTAGTGCATGGTGCTCAAGGCTTTCTGTTGAATGAGGAGAACTATCTGAGTTTTGCCATAAAACCTAACACTGAGACTGAAACACACAGGAGGCAGAGGGATGTCCTCAAGGCTAGAGTAGCTAAAGCTTCCCTTGGGTAAATTGATTCTGTCTCAGCCCCTATTGCAGCTCTTAGGTGCTGCTGGGAAAATTAAAGCATCTGAAATTTTCTGAAGTGGACAACATGGTTGCTATTTGTTGCGCAGCATGAAACCAGTCTGCAAGCACAAGTACAAGCAAGTGAACTCAGCCCTTACTCCTGTAACTGAGATCAGTGAGACCAAAGAGGCCTCAGGATGAGCTCCACTCTTCACTAACATTGCTCTTATGATGTCAACTAAGTTGTCACCCTGGCCACTTTACATTCTTTCACTGTTTTATCTACAGTCTGTCATAGTTCTGCAATAAAAATAGTCCTTATGGGACAGGACTGTCACTAAGATAAAATCATTCTGAGCTCCTCTAACACCCCCCTGTTTCAACCCAGTCTTGGAATCACCTTATCTCCATGAGAGACTCAATAACCTCACAGTGTAACATGAGTTTAAAATTCTACTTCTGCTTATTCACTGAGAGGTATGTCACTGTAAATAGGGTCTATTTCAGTCTAACATGCTCTCCTCAGCCTGATTTGGCTCTAGAAACTCCCATCTTTATCTATTAAAAAGCTTACTCCCACTGATTTCTGTTAAAACCAAGCTGACCAAGAAGGTGGTGCCGCCTGTTAAGCAACATTCTAGTCAACATGGCATTCCTTGGGGATGTAGGAGGTACGGTCTCAATTTCCCCTTTCTTCTGAGGTGAGTCATACTCAAAGCTTCCACACAATAGACTTTGGGGAATGCAAGGAAGGGAGGGTAGAAGCACTGGTTCCTTTTGAAACTCTGCCAAAACATGAAAGGATGATGTTCATAAACTTTCTGGACAAGCTTTAGGCTCCAGCCAACAGCAGGACTGGATCAGAAAGCCCTGCACTCCATTATAGGTTTTACATATTTTTTAAAGGGCTCCTCATTAAGAAAAAGCAGCAAAATAGATATTCCTTGTTTTGGGTAGCAGCTGCTCACTTCCTCCTTCATTCTCAACTGCATGCTCTAACCATTAAATTAAGGAGTGTTGGTTCACTTTGTCTTCCTTCTTGCCTCATTGAGTAGAATCTCACTATTGCTTTAGAGCACAGTGCATAATGGCTGAGGAGCACACTTTTTCTTTCTCTATAAGAGTGAGACTGAAAATAATGAAACCTGGATTTCTAAAACGTCAAGTGAATGCTTAACCAGTAAAATATTGCACGACCAATATCACCGTAAGAGTACTCTCCAATCCTTTGCTGCTTCCTCTTCTAGTAAAATTCTGAAATAATAATGTTCCCTGCTCTTTGTTGGAAGAAAGAGCTCAGATATTTCACCAAGGATGATGGCTAGACTTTTGTCCAAAGTGCAAGGATGTGTGATCTCTACTCTTGAGTATGATTTTTAAGCTTTGACAGTAGAAAGACATTAAGTGCATTTTTCCTTGTCAGTAACCCTCTATGTGTCATCCCTGGACAGCTCAACCTGACAGTCAATCCACACAGCTTTCTGAAACATCTTTACTCTCGCTTTACAGCACACATGGAGTTTGGGCACGTAACTCCATGTTTCTGAATTCCTGTCTACAGACACAAATCTTTTTGAACTGATCCATGGGCACTAATGCAAGAGCCCAGTAGAAATATTTCTATACACAGTAAAATTTCTATATTCAGGAAAGGGTTTGGATGGCACATGATAAATAATTTATATGGTCATATATTGAAAAATGAGACTGTGAAGAACTGCCAAATAAAGACCAATCTTCAATGAGCACCATTTGTCATAGTTATAGTCATTAACGAGGCTGGAGTTCTGTAGAAAAAGTGGGCTGCCTAATTAACAGTGCCATGTACTAAAGTGGCATCACATCACTTCTATATAAAGAAAGTAAATTTGAGTTGGAACAGCAACTTCACTGTTTGCAGTTCCTATTTTCCTCACACCCCTTAGTAAGGTTTTTTTAAGATGTCAGTTGAGACAAAGAAAGAGAATTGTTGAAAGTTGATATAAGGTTGACATGCAGACATAGAACATCTCCATATGTCTTCTGAGTAGGAAACAGACAACACTGCAGGTGTTTAGAAGCTGCCTTGGATTTCTTTTTCTTCCAATGATTCAAAAATATATGGGAAGAACCATTTATTATAATTACTGTATTGCAATAGGGTGTTGCACTACAATGATGATCTCACCCACTTCACAGAGTTTTCATGAAGCTTAATGAGTTTATTGTCCTGGTTTTGCTTCATTTATTTTCTTTTGAGACTGAACTTTATATATAAGTGGAACTTATGGATAGTGTAAAAAACATACACAACCAAGACATGAAACAGATCTTGAAATTTTCCAATGAAAATATTTTGAAAAGTACACTCCAACACTGCATACACCATGATTTTAGCTTAAACTTCAGTACAATACTCTTACTGCAATTTCTTATGCATTTTGCCCCAGTCCTGTCACTCCCCAGGCTATCATTTTCAAATTGAGTGTCAATGATTCCCAGTGGTCTTTATTAATTTTTTTTTTGAAAGACTGAAGATTAAAGCTGAATCCATGAACTATTATCAGATGGGAAATATTAATTTACTAAAGCATCTGAACATTTGGAGTAAATTTGAAAACAGAACCATCTGTTATATAAACTAATCCAATAGACTCCACACTTTGTATAGCCAGCTGCTGTCAAGTAACAGATTATGAAACCAAGTAATAAATCTTAATTCAAAAAATGCTTCTCCATTTGAAAGGTTTGAAAATTTGTTTTTCCTTTCTTATTTTAATGTAAACTTGATGCAAGCTGGCAGAATTTTCTGACCTGTTGGGACTCTAGCAGTCCCTCAGATCCCCATGGGAGGCTGTGGGTGCACTCCCACTGAGGGCAGCTGCCAGGCAAGTCTTGTGATACCAACTTCTTTTGTGCATCAGTTACTCATATCAGGACAAAAGCTGCTCAGCCTGGTTTTGAGATGGGTACCCCAGAGTGACAAAATTCAAAACAAGGATTGCATCCACCTTTTCTAGGCCAGTCAAAACAAGGAAAAGGATCTTTCCTGTGGCTAAGATTTAAATGAATAATTCAGAATTCCATTCACCCTGGGTTGCGATCTCTGCTGAAGACAAAGACACTTTGCAATAGACAGCATTCAAATGGACTCCAGACAGTTTCTCTCTTTCTGATATGATGATTATGGGTCCAGGTACCAGCCACCAGCAGATGATTCATACCAGATGCCAGGAACCACTCTGCTCATGGCAGTTGGTTCCACACATGGAAAGCAGCAATTCCTGCAGCTGACAAATCTAAGCCTGTCCTTTCCTCACCTCAATGACATGGCAGAGAACCCTTATCCTTCTAGTTTTTGGGAATGGTTTGTCCTCTCTACCCACATCACAACAAACCAAAAGAATTTGTGCAACGCATCCACCTTCTTTACTTTAAACTAATTTATGCATTCATGTGTTACACTCAAAGAGGGAAAGAATGTTATATATATACATGTGTATGTATATTTTTAATAAATTGAACAGAACTAGACCATCAGGATCCCAAACAAAGTGTGTTTCCCAAGTACAAGAAGTTTTTAATATCTGGTTCTCAATATCCTAATACAAAATTAAAAAATGTTTCTTCATATTGGAAGAAAAATAGTATTTTGCATTCTTCATTTTTGTCTTCAGAGTAGATCAGCCATGGATTTTCCAACAGGTACAAACACTTTCTTATGTACTTAACTAATTATGAAAACTGTGACAAAATGTGGGCATTAGGGCATGAGACACTGCAAATTCATTGGGATTTAAGTTGCTTTGGTTTAGCTCAGTTTGCAGCTCAGTGTTGTAAGCCAACAACCAGATTAAACAAGGAAGGAAACTTTACAAAGCACTATGCTGACATACAGTGAACAATAAAAGGAAAATACTGAAAGAAGCTTTTAAACTCCTTACCTACTATTCATCTGCTGCCTTCAGGTATTCCACCTGAAAAGTGACATACTAATTATCATGAGCAAAGTAAGTAGACTCTTCTCCTAATGTGACATATCTGATTGCATAATTGGACAAATTCTATGAAACATCATATATTTAAATGGAAGAACTCTACTGTTAGCAGAATTCCTCTCTTTTTTTTCATAATTTCTTTATTTCTCTTAACAACATAATCAAAGACTGATTAATCTATTCCAGCATTGACCAAGTCCATTAGTCACCCAGACTGCTTAATTCACTGTCCAAGATAGTCTTTGGAATACAGTGTACCACTGTTTTTCACGTAGGGGAGCACTTTCTGGTGGAATAACACCACTGACAATCTAACCGTGTCAGTGATTAAGTGATTCAGGGTTATATCATCTAGCCATTCGTCAGCCCTCCATATTTCACAATTAAGTACAAAATTCTGAGTTCCTAGCCTGCATGAAATCGGCACACTCTGTGCAAACTTTTCCAAAAGTTTGCATATTCTTAAAAATTTTAAATAGCAAGAAAAAATTGCCAGTGGAAAACTGCTCAAAGACATCTGTTCTCCCATCGATTTATTCAACAATCTCCCGTTAGCATGTACACCAAAGGGAGAATAGGCTCTGCAGAATGCAAGAAAAAGGCGTTTCACTAACTAAATAAATTCCTTTATATATTGTGGCAAGACAAATAAATAAACCCAGAGATTTACAGACAGCCACCTTGGCTGACATTTCAGAGAGCTGGAGCCTTTAGCAATATTTTTTGCTTAACTCCATCCTAACAAAGCCCTATCTCTTCTCCCAAAACCTCATTTCTCAATTCTCCCCTGCTCTCCTCTTTCAGGCCCACTTCCCAGTTTCTTTCTCTTTTTCTTTCCAAGGTGTGATTGCTCTCTTTGCTCCCCAAAGTCTCCTTCTTGATTGTTTTGCTCTGTTTTAATGAGTCCAAGGCTTCGCTCTACTCCAGAAATTGCATTTACCCTTTTTGTTCCCAAGCACATCTGTCTCCTCCAAGCTTTCTCTCCTGTTCTGACCTTCCTGCACTTCAAGACTTTTTTTGCCAAGTTTATTTCCCCTCTGTCTCTCTAGCCTCTTTTTACTTCTCTACTTCTTTTTCTACTCTCAGTGCACTAAAACCATGCCGCTAATTCTTCTTCTTTTATTTTCCCTTTAGCAGGGACAAAGTAAAACTTGAGTATTCAGATTAGTAAGAGCAATAAAATAGCAGCCATTTTCCTTTTTTTTTTTTTTTCAGCCTCGTATGTAGAGCAGAAAGGCAGCCTTTTAAAAACTGATCCAATCTGGACATGGCTAAAAACAATAGCAACTTTCAAGCCTCATCTGTGATATCTTATTCTTGGTCAGAAATTCATACAGGAATGCCATTTGATGTTAAACTTACATTTTCTAACCCAACAATGAAATGTTCCATGCTGAATGTAGTAATACCTATTTATATAAGTCAGATTCGATAATGTGGTATTACCTGAATGCTAATTCTCAAAAGTCTCTTGTCCTATAGGTTTGGCATTTCTTTAATGTATACTGTGGCATATGGTACTCTAAAATGAAAAGAATTTCTACCTTGTCCTTCACTGATGGACATTACTAAAAAAAAAAATCTATTGAGATTTTTACTATTTTGATCAAAAATAACATTTTATAGGCTAATTGCAGATTACTTTAAATTTTACCTTCAACTATCAAAGAAATTAATTTGTACCAGAGGAGAGGGGATCCTTCCCTGTTCTCAGTGATGCTAATAAACATTTAGCTTCCTAGTTCACTGGGGACAGGATTAGAATGTAGGCCAAGACAACAGATATTTCATATTTAAATTCATTACTTTCCTAATGCTCTATGCTACATTCCTTAGCCAAGCAAAACTCCTACTGACTTCCTGTATTAGGTCCATCTTTATTATTTAGCAGATTGACAGAACCAGAGTGGTACCATCTATTACTACTGGCAAATAACATTTGAATTCATCTTCCTCTTATTCACAGGATGACTCATTCTGTGTCGTACACACTTCATTTTTGATTTATGTAAGACTTACATTTTAACATCCTTTCTGAGACTCAATTATTTAAACTATTTTTGTCATTCTATTCATTTGCTTATTCAAGCCATTTTGCATTAATAATCAGCCTCCATTCTACTTCATTATTTAGTATTATTTGGTATAATGGAGTGTGTGCCAACTACGACTTTTGGATAAAGCTTCTGGATGAGTGACACATTTACTGCTGAAAGTTAAAACATGTAAAACTTCAGACAGCAAAAAAGCAAGATATTTGTAGAAGTACCGTCTAGTTTTGATCTTCGTAATTGTGACTTGAGCCAAATTAGTAATAACAGTATACTTTACCCAGCTATTTGACTCCATAGAAGAAAAAAAAAAATGTTATCCCAAATAAGTTAATACCGAGAACTACCAATGTATCTCTTCTCAATTTCTGAAATACCTTGTAAGGTATTTCACAGGGAATGGGAGCTGTTGCTTTAGCAGTAGTCTTATTTATTAACAGACAAAATATTCTCCATCTTCTTAATCAGTCAGTACATTTGGTCTACTTTTTCTGTAGGAATGTAGTTTCATGAAAACTGAAGAATGCTCAACAATTTCAGACTTTTGCTTTGCAAGTCCTGCCTCTTGTTTCCTGCAAACAACTTGTACTGCCAAAACTTTCTCATGGGCTAGAAGAGATAAAAAATGGGCTTCTTCCAAAACTGCTCTGCTACCTGTGTACACAACCAATTTGTCACAACCTCAGGAAAAAGGTTGTTTAAAGGTAAAACTCCTGTGCACTGTAGTTCACAAAACAACATTTTCCCTAATCAAACAGACTTTCTGACTGTTTTGTTCATATAAATCATGGCAGTTGTACACCGACATCCCAGACTTCATAGTTTGTGAAGAGTGCTTGGAAAGTGAAGTTCTTGCAAGTCATTTCACAAAATAATGGAAACATTGGGACTGGAAGCAGCTTCTGGATATTATCTATTAATCCTCTGAAAGTGTCAGCTGTTCTCCCCTTATGCACCACCCTTTTGGCTTGAGTAGGGTTAACTTTGTTTGGTACCATGTCCATGCTGGGCTTGAATATCTCCAAGAACGGAAACTCTGCAATCTCTGCTCGCAACTTCTTCCGTCCTTTGAACACACTTACTCTGAAAACTTTACCCTTATGTTTTACCCAAATATATTGTGTTTCAGTTTGTTTCCATTGCTTCCTATCTCTTAACAGGATATCAGTGAGAAGAACCCAATTTCTTTCTTGCTCCTTCTCCCCCAATCCACTTTGAAAATATCCCTCTAAGGCTTCTCTAGGTTTAAAAATTCTAGTTCTCTCTCATCCACATGTCAAATCATCTTCATGCCTTCTACTGGCATCACTTCAGTACAACAGAATCCTTTTTGTTTATAGGGGAGTGCAGGACTGGAGTGGAAAGAGGGAAAGGATTCCTTGCCTCCCTCCTGTGGCAATTATTTGGATAACACAGCCCAGAATTTGGAAGGCCATCTTTTCCAAAAGATCACAATGGCCCAGGGTCCACTTGTCCACCAAAATCCTCAGGGCACAAAGTTCTTTTCTAGAAAGTTGATTCCCAGCTGGTTGCTCTCCAGCCTGTCTTGGTGAATGGGGTTATTCCTTTGTCCTGGTTCTGACTAGGACAGGGTTGAATTTTTGCAGTAGCCAGGAGGGGGATTAGCCAGGACCCAGAGGTTATTCTAAACCTTGGGGGAAGGGTGTCTCTTCTGGGGAGAAGAGGGTTCTTCCAGTGGGGCACAGCAGGGCAGACGGAGCTGTGGGTAGGCCTGTTGGAGCCAGAGGGAGCAGTGGGGGGACATGGCAGCAGGAGCCACGGGGAATTGTCTATGTTCAGGCGTTGCTGCAGTGAACAGTAACATTTTCTTTTCTTCTACCCTCTGTCACTAGCTTTGTTGCTGTTACTGTTTGTTTACTAATGTCATTGCTGCTCCCAGTAAATTGTTCTTTCCTCAGCCTGTAATCTTTCCCTTACAAAAGACGAGAGGTGCATATCTTGGAGTACTTTCAGTGGGAAGAATTGAGGTGGAGAACACCATTTCTAAGCCATGAAGCTTCACAGGTATAGGACTTTATATTTCCTATTGTTAGAAATCATGAGATTTCTGTTGACTCATTTCTCCAGCCTGTCAAGGTCTTTCTAAAAGGCAATACAACCATTTAGTGTGTTAATCATTCTAATTTTGCATCATTCACAGACTTGCTGTGTGTGCACTCTGCCCCTTTATCCAGATCATAAGTGAAGATGTTAAACAGTATCAGCTCCCCTATCCCAGTCTTGGAGTACACAAATCCTGAGTACCCTCCAGTCCAGGTTCATGCTGCTTCCCTTTGATCCCAGCAGTTCAGCCAGTCTTCAATCCACCTCCCTGTGTCATCCAAACCTCACCAGTTTGTCTAGGCAGATATTACAGGAGACAGTGTTGAAAGCCTTGTAGAAGTCAAAACAAACAATATCAGCTGCTTTTTTTTTTCATCCTCCTTGAAAACAGGAGTGTCTTTGCTGTCTGCCAGTCCTTGAGAATTTTGCCCAGCTGCCATGACTTTTCAAAGATTTTTTTTTAGAGCAGCCTTGCAATGACATTGGATGGCTACCTCAGCACTTTTAAATGATTTGTTTCTCAGCAGTTTATACCACATTTAGAAAGCACTATCAAAGCATTTGATAGCTAATTTATATGTATATGTGCAAAAGAAATCTTGAATTGTGTCACACCTGTACTTTCTGGTTTATGTTGAACAGGTAAAGAATTTAAATTTACTTCAGATGACACTTGCACTAGCTATTCTTAGCAAAGCCAGTAATTGCTTATTATCCCTATTCTTCCCAAGATGATAAGAGCATCACCTGAGTTTAAATAAATCATGAAAAAAAAAGCCGAATAAAATTTATTTCACTGAATATGTGTCAGTTATCTTAAATTGCCTATTGTGGGAAAATATTAGCTATTTAAACAGTCAGTGAGAAGAGACTTACTTGGCTGCTGCAGGTTACACTTTAAGAAGGAAAGGAAGTAATTGAATATCATGTTAGCAGACTCTCACTTCTCCTAGAAAATGGTACACTTGGAAGAAATAGCTACTCAAATCTGTGATGCTCATTATAACAATGCTGGCCATTATTGGAGATTTCTGTTTGGCATCAAAAAGGTACACTCATGCACTCTAAGTTATCTGTAACAAGGTGTCAAATTCTAGCTAAGAGAATTTTTTTGGACATAAACATGTGTGAATTAGCTACCTAATTTAATACCTAATCCTTCATCATTAGCTTAATTCATACATCTCATATGCTTCATATTCCATGCATGATTGAGGTGTTACTAGGACACTGTAAGCTAACAAACACATAAAAATGTATTGAGATGTTTTAAAGTAATTATAAGTTACAAGATCACCCTTTCCAGTTCAATTAATTTTGAATATTCTTTTACTAATTTGAGAGGATTCTAAAAGTATTAAAGCTCTTAAGTTCTGTTTGGCTAAAATTTCATGGAGTGGTAGGTTAAACCTTTTCAATGATCTCAGGATTAGCCTTAGCTTTCAAAGCTCATACAAAGAAAAGTTCTATAGTCCTTTCATCTGAGATGTTATTTTCTTTAGGATTATGAGATAATGCATCTGGAACAACATTCATTCATCCAGGTTTGTGGTTTAGCTGAAAGTCAGTCCAAATTCCTGTAATCACAAGTGACATCTGGCTAAACATGCACTTGGGCCAAGTTTAGGCCACAGCCACTACAAAGGGCTGTGGTTAAGATAGGCTGCTCAACTTGACACCTCCCAAACAGTGCAATGCATGCTTAGTCCACACCAACATAACAAGTTAAAGTTACATCATTTTATTTTTTCGTTTGCCGTACCTCAATATTTTCTTTCAACAGCCTTCAGGATTTTTTTTTTGTCAAAAGATCTTCTGGTGGTTTTATGGTGCTTCCTACAAGAATTTAGGCTAAAAAAGGCTCAAAACCTACCCATGGTAGGTTTCCTAGTGTCAATTAAATAATGAATTAGAATTTCAGAGCATTAACTAGTAGGTCCAAAGGTAAGAAGAAAGTTCCAAAACCTGAAGAGGTAATTGAAGAAATGGAAAAAAAAGTGAACTAGTTTGGGGGTAGAACACATAGCAGAAAGTCTATATAATTCAAAATCAACAAAAAATTCAGCTATACTTGAATCAAGTTGTAACAAAACTAGGGAGCTACTTATCTGCTTGCACCAGGTGTTTCAGATGAGACTCAGTGACAGGACTTAGCCTCTTCGGTTCTCATTACCCATTTTTTGTATGAATGCATATTGACCTTCTCTCATGATTATTTTCCTTGGCTTTGAATGACACTGAATTTCATCTCATAGTTCCTCCAGGGCCTGGAACTGGTCAGTCTTGCTTACATTTTTAAGGATTCAGAAAGAAATATTACTCTTTCTGGATTAAAAACACTGGTAAATCTCTTCCTGCATCTTACATCACTGCAGAACTGACAATTCCAGTCCTCTCAGCTATTTAGCAATATTGAATTTAACACTGTTCTGTTGGGTAAACACCATGAGAAATGTAAAGTAGATAACTGTATCTGTCCAAAATGTATCTGTCTCCAATGTTAGACTTCCAGTGAATACCTATTCATGTTATTTAGCAGAAATTACCACCCATGGCATCCAATGATTGGACATCCCTCATAGAAAAAAGAAATTGTTTAATTAGAAACAAAGCTTTTTAAAGAAAAGTCTCTTGTATACCTCCTTCTACCAGAAGGATTATCCCAAATCCTCAATATGGTAGAGTTAGTAAATAGCAGTGAAAAGGAGAATTAGTGCTAAAGGAGGCAGACAATCCAAGAAAGTGGATTTGGATTAATAAAAGTGAAGAATAGCCACAACACAGAGGAATAACAAAACTTGTGGTGCCCTGCAAAATATGTAGAAGGAAAAGAAAGAAAACTATAGAGCAAGAGATAAAAAACGTGTCACAAACCTACTCTAGGAAGAGTAGAAGAGAAAATTTGATACATATTTTATTTAGGTTTTGTTCGGGGGGTTGAAACATCTGGTTCAGCTTGACTTTGGACAACGCCTAAACTATTTCTACACTTTTCTGCTTCTAAAAATCTGTTTTTGTTTTGAGCATGTATATTTTTTATTCCTAGTATGCTCTTTACTGCTACTACTATTTTTTAAGGTGGTCCCTCTTTGTTATTGTATTTACAGCTCCTCCCCAGGGCACTTTTTAAACTGCCTCCTTTTCCCTTTGGCTCTGAACTGAAAGTAACACCTACACTGTTGATGGCTTGGTCACGGTCTCATAATTAACCCCAGCTGTTTGTCCAGGAGGCTTTCTTTCTGGAATTATAACTTGTTTGTACATTTTTCTATTCGACAGATGTGGAAAAGCCAGTAATCTGAAATAACTGCATAGTAATTCATGTATTAACCAGATCACCTTCTGTTTACATATGATTTCCACTTAGCATTCTCTTACTCTCTCAAAGATAAGTCTCAAGTTAAACACTTTTTTTCATTAAGAATTTCCTAAAGGTTTTTCTGGGAGTTGGTCCAGCACCCATTTATAACAGCTTTCAGTATATTAATATTTGGTAATACTGCAAATAGAGTTTCACATGGAATAAAGACAGCCCAAGCAGTGTCATTGAGAATCACAACTTTTTCCCCCCCCCTAAACTTCTGCTCGAGTTCCTTGTATTGCTGGATGCAAACCAAACAGGTTTGTGAATGAAGTATTTCCAGAATTTTATCTAATAGTCTTGGAGTCATCCAGCCTACCCTATGGGATACATATATAGAGTGAAATGGGGTAGAATACTTCAAACTGAAATGATACAGAAGAGTTTTAACTTTGGTGAGTTAAAACTCTTCCCAGTAAAAATCAGTAGTTTACACAGAGTTAAATACCAACCATCCAACATTAAGGCTATGAACACATTCTTTAGCTCAAATTCTCTATCTTTTCTTGTCAGTATGATTAAAGGCT
Source organism: Petroica traversi (assembly GCA_025920805.1). Lineage (NCBI taxonomy): Eukaryota > Metazoa > Chordata > Aves > Passeriformes > Petroicidae > Petroica > Petroica traversi. Next base: position 2,407,723 of record JAHLSL010000042.1, on the reverse strand, counting down.
CAGATTCAATGTAACTGATGTCTAAGGAACTTTAATTTTCCTTTGATAAACTGACAAAAAAGTAATTTTTTTAATCTTAATCCAAAGGGCACAATGTTACAATGGACTCCTTGTGAGTTTCACCAAAACATGTGAAAATCTGTTCTTATCTGCAGAGCCCTTTACTAGAAGCCACTACAATGCCCTGCCACATACAGGGCTACAGGCAGTGGATTAGTCTGGAGCAATTAGCTACCAACACTTGGTAGTTGTTGCTGAGATGGGAGAGAGGTGTGTATATACATATATATATATATATATATATATATATATATATATAATTTCCCAAAAAGGTGGCAGCAAAATAATAATTGGTTCAGAATCAGCCTAGGAGGAACAGAGAGAATATGACAGTGATAGGGGAGCCCAAGGCCCCTGCATATGTTCTCTTAACCAGTGTTGGGGGGAGCATGAGAGAGTAGTGTTTGAATTTTGGGTTCTACTAATTGCACTGTTTTGCCTTTAAGTCCTGTTCCAATTGTCTGGACAGACACACAGTCTTAAAATATTTTGTGCAGAGTCAGGCTATACTGCTGCAACAATTATAAGGGAATTACAGGATCTGAAGTCTATAGCAGAAGTGAAAAATTGAGTTTATAATGTGCCAGTGCTATAATGTAGAACCACCTTTTTAGCCCTGTTCTCTTTCTTCTCCATACATGCAAATACACTCCTGAAATGTTCATACCCACATTTTCTGTGGAAATGTACATGGCACATGCAACATCTATCTATATTTTAATTTACTTCCTCTTATATTTTGTGCATTGCTTCATTTAAGAAGTAATATAACATGGCACAAGTTGGGCTCAAAGAAATTCATCATGTCTGTACCGTCACTGGAATGAAATGTCTCTTTCTCCTATCCCTTGTTCCCATTTTCATTCAAATTGGACGGAAGAAACAGTCCTAGCAGATTCAGCTTGTCAGCTATATTACTGGTAAAAATCTGTTTGGAAACCAGATTCCTCCACATGAAAATGTGTGTGTTAATTAGCCCCTTTTGTGTCAGCCTGCTTCTGAGCCAAGTCTGAAGAGTCATTTGAGGGCACCGAATGTCTGTTCTGAAGAGAGGCTTATGCGATTGAGAGTGTCATGACCACTTGAAAAACTTTCTTCAAGGATGAGAACTTTTCTGTTGGCAACATGTTATCAGGAACATCTAGTCCAGCACCATCAAGGATTTTTCTGTTTATTTTAAAAACATGCAGACACTACAACTCCCTTTGGTTGTAGTGATACAGGGAAATCAGAGCAGAAGAAAAAATGTTCAGAGAGATTGATCTAATGAGGTAAATGCAATTTATCATGAATAAATGCCTGGATTTAAATGCCATAAGTTTACCTATCCACTCCTGCTCCATCTGCAATGATTTTAGGCACAGACCAAAGCCAAGAAATACAGCTATGACTTAAGAATTTCAGTCCCTATTAAGAGAACTGGCAAGATAAACTGAGGGGTGTTGATCAACCTATTACTAGCAGAAAGAGTAAAATGCAAGGGTGTCTGCATGATGTGTGCCCATTTTTATTAAAAGGCTATACTTATATACATTCTCTTTTTGACCTTTGTGGCAAATTGGGACCAATGGGTTCTAAACCCTCCTGACTTCACTGGCTGATAGAGGGTCCCAATCCTCCAGACTGAACTGGAGTGAACAAGGCAAAACTAACCAATTTCCTAACAAACCCAGCAAGTTTCTTCATTCCCTTCCCCCACACTGAGTCCATGTACTCACTTTATCTTTCCCACAGCTCTTGTCTCAAAGAAGCACAAGGGTTATTTTTTCTCAAAACCACCCCAAACTGCATTTCTGAGAGGACACTACTTCCTTCCATTCTCAGCAATTTCAGAGGCTGCCAGAGGCTGCCCCTCTTCCCAGAAGTCACTCACAAAGTCAACAAGCAGTTTACCCTCTAACTGTTTTGATGTTGGCCTGCCTTCCAGCAATTCTCAGTTGGCACATAGTCTCCTGCAGACTATAATCAGCTTGGCACATGTTAAAACACCCATGCCAGGGCTATGGCCAGAACCAGTCAAGTCAACTGCTGTGTTGCAGTTACAGTTTGCCTTTTTACATTTTCAGCAACACGCTCAGGACCAGATTCTCTGGCTGCCCACATTGTCTAGCTCTTCACATCTCCTTTATGTGAAACTGAGAGCACTGCAGTTTTAATGTCAAGAAATAAACCTTAAGAGAGTTTTCCTCCAGCATGCTCTGAATTCCTTACACAGCTTAGATGATCTGCATTCCTGCCAGCCCACCCCAGTACTCCAAAACATCACGCCTAACACAGCACAGCCCATCCTGCCTCAGTCTCATCTCAGACTGCTTAACCCCTGTGGCTCTACATAAGATATGTCCTTTCCAAAGCCCTGCTGAGCAGAACAAACTCACTGGCAGGCACTTTTACTCTTTGGAGACAAGGTGTGACCATGATATCTGAGACTGGCAAGAAGTGGAACACATCATTCCTTGGGAAGGGAAATTCAGTGAGGCAGATACCCAGGTCTACAGTCACGAGGATGCAATGGAACATCTCTCCTGTCTACATGGCCACTGTTCCCTTCACGGGACATTCTGTTACAGACATATACAGAGAATGTGGTAACAGCCTTTTTTAAATGAGCACTCAGTGGAGAATTCAGCAGTCTGTATGACAGACAAGGCGAGTGGCCCTTACTCTTTACCCATTGTTCTTCCACAAACACATATAGCTGGTAAGGGATGAATTTTTTTCTTAAATATTTTGGAAAAAACCAACCTTGTCACTGCATGACTGGTATTTCAATTTTCTCGTTTTCCCTGAACTGCAAAATTCGCTAACACTATAGAAACATCAAAATAAGGCAGCCCTTCAAGGGCATAAACATGTTATAGTGCTTCTAAAAAAAGTCAGTGCTTTATCTGACTGTGCTTAATATGGGTAGCCTTTTTACATAGATTCTGTCTGTTTTGGCAAAAATAATTTTATGCCTTTTGGGGAAGAGTGTTTTTCTTTAACAATTGAGAAAAAAAGGCCTATCTTTCAGATTTTACTATATTTTACAACTCTTTTCTCCATATAAGGCTAATAAAATAATCTTAAATTGTAAAACAGAGGCAAAATTGCAAAACAGAAGTGACTTTTACACTTGACAAAAAAAAATGATTTTGCTGTTTGCAAAGAGACTATTACTTTGGCCTAATGCCCAATATATGTTGATACAGATGGTATATTTCCCTTACCTTGCAAGAGCAGTATCCACCAAGGTCAAGGTCTTCCCTGTATTCATATAAACAGCCACAATCCACACTCTCCCCACAGCATTTTGAAGGGCTCTATAGTCCTGAGTGATGCTTATAGCACTCTCCCCACTGCCAGCCCACCTGCTCCATAGGCAATGCCTTCGTACTTTAGCTAAATTGGAGGAAAGCTCAGCAGATGTATGGCACCTGTTCCATGTAGCTAAATTCCTTGGAGTCACCTCTTTGTGTTGGACCAGAAATACTGACAAAGCAGGCCCAGTAGGATTGGTGCCAGGACAGAATAATATTGCTTTTCTTCTGGGCTCCTTAGAGCCTCCTGTTTCCTTCCTCACTCCTCCTCAGTGCCATGACCAAGAACACACAGTCACAGAAAGGCTGTGCTGAAAAGCAGCATGATGGGTCACAAATGTGGTCATGGAATAGAGCAAAGAAAGGAGGAATGTCCTTACAAGAGGTGGCCACATGCCAAAGAGATCCTGTGAATGTGAATGGTGTGGCTGAAAGTCATCTCGTCATCTTGTGGTCATCTCATGTGGTCACACCTTCATTGTGGCCTTGTATATGTCCTCTGCCTGAGATATCTTTATTGGGAAGGTCCTCTGGAGCACTGCAGAGAAGTACAGAACTGTAGGAATCCAGAACTCATAATTAGCTCCCTTCCTTTCTTTGTGCTAATGCAGGAGAGTTTCTGGGCTCCATACCTATTCCTGTTTTATGCAGGAATGAATAGTCCTAGAAAAAGGTATTTCTTGCAGTCTACTGTAATGACTACAGATATTTTCCAGCTACTACTGCAGCATAGACTTACATGCATAATGTTTCACCACCTCCAGAGTTCCAGATTCTTTCCTTTCCTGCAGATTAATTCCTTAAGATCAATGTTTATTTAACATTAATAACAAGCCTGGACATATCTATTTATTGTAAGTCTAGTAAAATGTACCCTTCTTATCGATGAGGCATTGAATGTCAAGTTTATCTTGGATGACCCTTCGAAATGTAAGTGACTAATAAATAAATGCTTCTTTTTTTGTTAATATAGGTCACCTAATAGTTAGGTTTATCAAAAATCAGTCATTTAACAGTATGCTTGAATCTGTGTGTGGTTTGCTTTCTTTTTTTCTCTTTTGATACTTCTGGTATTAGCTAAATTTCAGAGTTCCTACAAATTTACTGTAAAAGATCTGTTTGACAATGAGAGAAGAAGTTGCCAGCCATGCCAATTATAGTGATTTTGTGGTGTGGGACTTTAGGCCACTGGGAGCTAGGGATCTGTGCCAGAAAAAAAGAAAAAAAAAAAAGCTTTTCTAGGCATCTATGTTTCTTTCACAATTGTATTCACATATCCAGTTCAAGCTATGGCTCAGTAGTATGTTATCTAAGGAGATTAGGTTCACATTAGAACTTTTCTGAGGACTTGATACTAAGCAGCAATATAGAGGAAATTTTTTGTCTTTCTTCTTTTTTTTTTTTGCCTAGAAAAGTAACATCTGGAACAAATAGAGTCTTTAACTGATTATCATTAACACAATTGTGTTGTGTTCTCAAAAAGCTATTAAAAAGTGTTAACATGGTTACATCATGAACTTCAGCTGGTTCTTATAACACAATCAACTCGAGCCAGACGTGTACACATAATGCATATTTAAAATACTGTATTGTAAGTCACGATTCTGAGAACATTTTCATTAATATTAGGATTACTTACAAGTTCACGCAGTGGATTTGAGGACAGATTTCACTACCCATCTAACACTGAACAGTATTTAAGTTCATATGTAAACATGCTAACAGTTCTGTAAGTAGTAAGGAAGCCAGCAACCACTTTGGATGGAAGAGAAATTTCTTTTTTCTTTTTGTCAAACCATTCTGTCTCACCTGTTATTAAAACAATGCCTTTTAAAAAGCGGCTCACATGATCAAAAAAATCAAATACAGACTTTACTAGATTTAATTATGTCAGAATGTTAAAAATATCTCCCTCTATAAAACCCAAGTGGAACATGATAGCTCTTTTTGCACAGCTTGATGTACCAATGCAAAACAAGAAGGAAAATACAAAAACAGCCATCTACAACCACAAGGATAATATTGGGGACCTATTACATGTCATTAACACCTGTTTTTGGCATCAGTGTATGCCTTCACACCTTTAAGGAGAATAAAATTGTTGGTTAAGCCTTTTTTTTTTTTTCTTTTTCACAGAAAAACCTCCTTAACAGAGCTTCCCAGCTGTATTATGAGAACACCCTGGTTAGTTTGTCACATGTACTAGTGAGATGGCTAAAGGCCATGTTCCTGTTGAGCTGTGAAAGCATTTCATGTGTTTGAATGAAGATTGAACTTCTCAGCTCACCTGACAGCCAGGAAAACCCAGTAGCAATTAGCATATACAGGTAATTAGTACACAGTGCATCTGGATCACATCAGATCTCTTGATGGAATGGTTGCCTCCAGGAAGACTGAGACACATAAAAATTATAGGCAGCGTTTCTCAGGCAATCTTTAGTCAGCGAGGTTTCCTGTGACCGCACATGGACAGTGAACCTGAGAGGGACTTCTGAGTTGCCCAGCTGAAATGTGCATTTTGAGCCTCGAGTCAAGGCCTGAGCACACTGTGAGACTTTCTCTGCTGTGATTTCCAAAGAAAGGTGGTGCCTGGGTCGTCTTCCCAGTGAAGAGTGGGCACAGCCCCCAAACCCAGCACTGCTGCTAAGTATGGCACTGAACACAACAATACAGGATGGTTTTCCAGTCTTTGGTCACTACATGCTGTGTGCACCCACAGAGAAACAATAATAATCTTACTAAAGAGTGATGAGATACAATTTTCACGGCAGGAGGAATAAAGTATAAAGAAAAATAGTGAGCTCCATGCTCAAAGCCCAAGAAATTATATGCTTGCTATTTGGATGGATGTTCTGCAAGCCTGGAAAGTGGTCTTGGAGATGCCAAAGGTAGCACTGAGACCATCCTTTTTAACCTATTACATAGAGTATTTCCCCCAAAATATTCAATTTTCATTCGAAAAAAAACCTGAATGCACAGTGGGGTCTCATGAAAGGGTTCAAATGCAGCTATATCTTATTCTTATCATATTCTGTGCTTGATTTTTCAACCATAAAATTCCATTGTTTAATTTAGGTTGAAAGGAATGCTATTTAATGCAGTAACAATGTTATGGATTCTTATGGTCAAAGAAATATTGGAAAAATAGACAAATGATTTTCCAGTAATAAACTGAACAATAAGTTTACATGTATTGTAATATGACTAGAATCATATATTGCTATTACAACAAAAATTAGACAGAAAAGCCGTAGCATTCTCTTTGTTTCCCTGTAAACAATGTTCCTGGAATAAGAGTAGAAGAAAATTATCAAAATTATCAGTAAATATTAAAATAAAAGAAACAAACTTATTGCATCTATCAGAATACTGTAATCTTCTGTAAAGAGTAGATAATTCTAGAACTTTAAAAAACCAACTGATTTCAAGCCAATATGTTCCAATCTTGCTAAAGCCCATGGTTCAATTTTAGTACTGAATTTTAGGGTTTCTAACCCTAGATAAAAATATTCCAAGCATACATGACACAAAGCTTCAAACAAAACTCAGTGTGCCTGTTGAAATTTGCTGGAGTTTTGACAGGTTAATTCTGTACCTGCAGTCTTTATGCCAGCTCACATAACAATTGCCTTACCCCTGTAATGTTAGAAAGAATGAACTACCATGCCTCCTTCTGCAACAAGCACAAAACCACATCAATGCTGAATTCTGCTCTGCCTTATTAGCTGGAATATGGTCTTGTGTTCTCAGCTGATCTGGCTCAGACATGTGCTTTTGTGAATGACCTCGTCCCATAAAGATCCACTATAATGGCTATAGGCACATAAAAAAGGTCTGTTAAAATATGAATCATTCACCAAAAGTATGAACAAACTCAATCCCAAATAAATAAAAGCATTTAGAAGTATAGGTAAATACTGTACATGTGTGTATGATTTCTTTTATGTCAAAGGGAAAAAGAATAGAAACAGAAATTCATTAAGAATGAGAAACCTTTAAAATCAAATACTAAGCATAGATTTTTACTCCACTGATAAAATCACACAGCCTGCTACACTTTTCAAATCTCAGTGTTTTGAAACATGGATGATGTGTGATGATCTCAAAACTGCACCAATATTGAGTTCTTTGCCCTAATGCCAATGCTCCTGCTCATAATCAAGAACTCTTTCAAACAGCAACATTTTTTAAAGGAGCAATAATAATCTCTGATGTAGAAAATATCCTATGTAATTAAAAAAACCCAAGAAAAATAAAGATTTAGGAAACTGAAATGATAGCTGTAAAGTAGACATAGAAACAGGAAAGTTCTGTTTAAACAGATAACACAGAATGTAAAGTAAATGTGTTCTCCTCTTAATCTTTTGTGAGAAAAGCCAAAATTCCAAACAATGAAACAAAATCGCTTAAGATTTATTTCTGTTTATCATTTAAACTTCTAGACCATGATACTCCTCACAGGGCTTGCCCCTCTTTAACAGAGTTAAAGCATTTTTTCTTACTTTCTTACTTCTTTTTTTTCATATATCAAAACCTTTCATATACATGTCATGCTGATGAGTCTGTTTGCAGAATGATTCCAGAAGCCAGTCATGAGCCTGTATTTAGACAAAGGATAAGTCATTAAATTGTTCCCTCACATCCTAAGTGATACATAAGGCAGGCATTGGTGTCTGCCACTTCATGGGATGCAGCTCCCTTTCCAGCTACAGTTCCCTGTTTTTAGATATGTTACTCCTCACTTACCCAAGTTTTTTAAGCTTTTTTAAGCAGCATAGTAATGAAGCATAAACTTTTATCATACCTGATTGTACTTGTATCCTACAAAAATCATTCCAGAAAAGGTTTTATGAAGTAGGTCTTTGACAAGAACAGTTGTTAATGGTGTAATAAAATAAAATAAAATAAAATAAAATAAAATAAAAAAGAAAAAAAAAGAAAATAAGTAAAAGGAAGCATCTGTTGGGAATTCTTCCAGCTGCGCTTAACACATTTGGAAGATGACAGAGACATAATATGTGCAAGGCTAACACAGTAGCTTGTCACTTCCTATAAACATACAGAAGTGTTCTTTCAGCCATGATAACGTTTTCCAAAAAATACATAATATGCCTTGCTCTGCTTTTCCTCCATGAGTCTCAAAGTAGCTAAAGTAACTATTATTCCTGTCTCACAGACAAGAAAACATGGAACTGATTGGAGAAATTACTCAAGTGGCTCAAGTAATTCAAAGGTAGAAATTATAATAAGAGCCGAGTTCAATGCAACCATACTTAAGATCAGTTGAGATCAAAGGTGCATTGTTGTTTGGTTTAATTCATTCACAAACAGGATACCCTGAAACCCAGAACCACAGGTTTCCAAAATTAGTCCAAATGGCCTAAGCTGCCACTGCCTTTCAGAAAAGCCTAAAACCACATCCAGTGACAGAATAACATTAGCAAAGCAAAGCAGATAAAAATAAAGGGTGTAAAATACATCAAGCTTACTAAGTAGATATTGCTCAGAACCACAAAATCCATGCATGAGTTAAAATCATTCTGCTACAGTTCAGGGTAGTAGGATGAAAAGAGGGAAAGGAGATCATATTTGGTCATTTGATCAGACAATTCTGTTCAAACTGACAGTGAAGTTTGTTAGAGAGAAGCACTCATGAATCAGAGTCAATATAGCTTTCATTTGGAGCAACTTTGTTATCCTGTGGGTTCTTTTTAGTACTTAAATTATTCAGTAGCTTCTTGATGAGAGCATAGTTGACCAAAATCTAAGAATCATAATTAGATGAAGTTGTTTATGTGTTTGGGTTAATTTTTTTTCCATTAGCTTTTAACGTTTTGTTCAAAATAAACCAGACTATCACTACATCAATAAACCAAAGCAGAGGTGGCTGATTTATCTGTAACTTCTATTTGAAGAAAATTTACAGAAAAATGTCACTGAGGGAGTTCTGTATTTGAAGGTGGAAGACCATATTGGCTTCAGTCCACAAAACACTGTATAAATTTAATGGGATAAGCCTCTTCTGAGTAGTAAATCATGACAGTCAAGAGAAATTAACCCAGAAGAAATGGTCCTAAGACATACAGTAAGAACCAGATTAACTGTAAATTAAAAAAAATCTAAATGGTCAAAGCAGATGTTCTCTTTTGTTTAGATACATCTTATTTCATCTCCAAAAAGAGTAAAATAAGGAGTAGTTTCTGAGGTCTCTAACTCATGCAAACACTCTTCAGGCAAAGTTAAAATAGACAGGCATTTTTGCCATGTCCTTACACTCTTTGCTTTGTATGGATATACACAATCAGCTTGTAATAAAATTTACAGTATTCAGTTCTCTTTACAGTTTTTCCTAAGTCAGCAAGTAAAAAAAAATCACATAGGCATTGGCATTCATGTGTCTAACTTACAGAAAAAGCAAAATACCATTAAACATATGTGCTAGGGCCTATTTTATAAAAATCTATGAGCACAGATTTAGTCTTGGTGCTAATGATGACTCAGGAAACAAATTAAATTTCCCTTAAATGTGGAAGAAACAGTCTAGGAAATTAAGGGACTGTCTAAGGTCATGCATTTTTCTTCCTGTGACAGAGGCACTTAAATGACTCATGGAAATCACCCTACCTACACAGTTGCCCATCCCAATTCCCACTTATATTACCTTCCTTCTATGCATGCAAGGTTAGAGATTATACAGTCATATCTCCTAAATGTCTTTCTTTACTAATTCTGACTTTTGGCTGCGTATAGGAATAAGAAAGTAAGCAAATTTTTGAGCAAAGATGACCTATTCAGGACTTAATATTGGGAAAGTGAGAGCAAGACTAGAAACAGCTAAAACTGGGAATTTCCAGTTTAATGGAAAATGCTGGTATTTTGATTATTCTGAATCAGAACAAACTATTTCAAAATTTCCCACAAAGCAGAAATTAAAAAAAAAACCAAAAAAAAAGCTTTCAAAAATGTTGAAACACATTTTGAGCTTTTTACTTTTGTTTGTTTAATATTAATTTTCATAGTTTGTATTTTTGTTTTACAGTCATAATTATAGGTCATCTCACGCCACTTAATTAATGTGTAACTTCTATAATATATTATCATTTTTAAAAATGTAATTGTTCAAATTGTGAACAATTATATCCAGTAGTTGATATATATCTAATTTGAGTAGGAAAACAAGACAAATATTTGGCTTTGTATTACTCTTAGCATGTTTTTTTCTAAAACCAGACAAAACCCTGTTTCAATACAAAGATATTAAAACAGTAGTTATTTTAGTTTATACTATACATTACAATTATGAAGTAATTCTATTATCCATCACAGAATTCTCACCATACACCTTCAGTTTACAAGTCCATGGATTACTTTTGATGTTACTGACACCAATTTTCCTACCACTGCTACCTACAAGCCATAATTCTAGACTGAGTTTCTCACACATCCAAACTGCTCTTGAAACACTCATGTTTATCTTGATCAGAAAATACAAAGGATTTCAATTTATGTGATCCTCTCTAAAACTTAGCCATGAAACTTGCACCTCTCCCTGTTTTGCACAAGTGAGAAACTATTTTTCGTGGCACTGCTCTCTCCTTGGTGTCTCTTCTACACTGACAAAGCAATGAAAACTCAGATGGCATGCCCTCATCCTTCCCATCAAATTTGCAACTTTCATTTAATCTAGTGATGATGCTTCTTCAGTCACCACTACAAAAGGTGTTTGAGGCTTTTTTTTAAAAAAAAGGTTCTTTACCTCAAATCAGTTAGCAAAATTATTTTTTTTCTTGACTTCCCAAATTTTATTTGATGAAAGAAATTTTTCACCATGTATTTGACTAATCACTAACTTCCTCACAGAATTCCATATTAATAAAAATATTCCCCTTCATGTCTTTCTCCAAAACCAATCTTATCTCTGCTATTTTATATAATGAAGGGCAGCTGTTTGCCAGCCACTGTGATTATTGTCTTCCTCTACCCTCTCCATGCTCGCTCCACCATCACCCTTTCAGTGATACCTATCATAACGTAACCTATCTGTTACAGTGGTTCTGTCTTGGTTTTCTATCAGAAAACTTGTAATCCCAGTGTAAAGAAACCAAACAACAGCTACAGATAATTGCATATAGGTAAGACTGACCTAACATAGAAGAATGCAAGACAAAGACACAGTGATTCGGGCATTGTGGCAATGTTCCTACCTATTAAGAAAGGATTTAAGTAGGGGTAATATATAAATTAGGATAATTGCTTATTTGAATATCTGTTATCTTGTATAAAACAGAGTTGTCCCTCGAAAATCTGACACATGATCTCTATAGCTTTAGAACATATTAGTGAAATCATGGGAGTATTGAAGTACTAAAAATGAGGACTGGGACACATAAAATCCTAAATAGCTGATTACACCTCACACATTTCATATATCTTTGTGGCTACTATAGTACTGAAGGTTATACTTAGGAAGCCAAGCAAGGATATAGATATGCTATTGCCTTTTAATGTACAATAGCTACATATACCAATCAGATAACTTTTTATGACCTGTACATCTTTTGTGTTATGGTACTTTGAAGACTACCATAAACTCTGGAGTTAACAGGTGCATTTTATTCAAGGGAATGTATGCATACTATATGACTGGGTACAGTCATACAGTACTTTATTCTAAGTGGTTTTAAAAGTTATTGTATTTAACAAGGGAGAAATGAACCAATCTCCAATATTTAACTGACTGCTATGCTGACTAGAATAATATTATCACCAGCAGAGAATCTGTATTTTAGGAAAGTAGTGATCCCCAGGCTGGTATGACCTAAGGGTTTGTTTTTGGGTTTGTTTTTTTGGTTTTTTTTTGTATTTAAAAAAAAATGGAATAACTTCTTAGTGAAGAAAAACACTGCACTAAACCTAAAAATAGAAACCTTTCTTGAATCTCTTCTGTTTTCCTGTGTTTTCACAATACCACTTTAAAACAAGAACCAAAAGAGAGAAGTGAAGTGCAACAGAACTTCAGGCTGGTCTGGGGCATTGAGGAGAAGTGTTGAGAATGGCTCTGTGGAAAGAACCAGAATTAACAGTTCTTTAGAGGCACTGTGATTCTCTGATTACCCTGGCAGCCCAAAGCTGAATCTTGCAGTGCTTGCTGCTCTCATGACCAAGAGATGCCTGGTGAAACCCAGGAGAAAGCAAGCACTGAGGAGTGAGAAGAGCATTTGAAGCCCAGCCAGCAGGGAGGTTGTGGAGGTTATGAAGTGTGTTCCTTCTCTTATATTCCTTCTCTTATTCAGGAAGAAAAAGGCAGAAGCATGTGCACCCCTCTGTAGTTCTGAAACAGCAAAAAGAAAGCTAAAGATTATCAGAGCTTTGCTAATTTGTCTTCCCACATTCTTCTCCAAGACTAGTGGAATAGGTGGTACATGTGCTACCAGTTGCAGCAGGCTTCATCAGGAACCATTCAGGGACCTCTGAAATCAGAGGGGAGAACATTAAAACAGACCAGAACATTAAAATACAGGACCTAGAGTACAAATGTGCAGTAGAATACTTGAAATATTAGTATTACCTGAACAAAGTAAACTTACCTCAAAGCCCCCTGTGCTCCTGCCATTATGTTACATTAGAAGAAATCCCTTCCAAAGATTAATCAGCTTAGCTACCCATACTCTGTTTAAAATTGCACAGAGCACAGTATTAGCAATTCATAGAGGATACAAATAACTAAATGTGTCCTTTCTGCCTGGCAAACACCCTATAGTTCAAGGTGGATCTGAAAACTGAGAGCAGATGTGGGCCAACATGATCTCAATTGTTATTTTCAATAATAAAGTACAGTTTGCACCTCAGCATGCAACTCTCACTAAGTGAACAAAATGCAACGTTCTGAACTAGCTTTTATGGAAATCATACACTGTTTGTGACATATGTTTGGTCTCTGGAGCTGCAGTCTTTTTTAGTCCTCTACTTTAAAATGCCACCTTCCAAACCCAAAGGGTAACAAGTATAAACTGTATCTATAAAACAACATCACAACTTTATTCTCAATAGCTAAGTATTGAAATGCAAGCATACATTATAAATAGAAAAACAGCTGGCTTGGAGCACATTGCAAGCCACTAACACAGTTGAGGGATTTGAATGACATCATAACCCGTGAGAGCATATTGCTGGCCAGCTGGTGTTATTTATAATATACTCATAATTGAGGAAAAAGAAAAAGGCAGAAGTTAGGTATTGCAGAACTAATAAAGTTGAATTCTCTCCTTCCCAGCGTCATTTAAATTGTTATCAAGAGAAATTCGCAGATTACTACTAAAAAGGGGGGGTGGGGGGGGAGGTTAATCACCTTATAATTACAACAGCATATTTAGGATAAATGTCATGGAAGACCCCCAAACTGGGCTACTTGTGTTACTATATTATAGTACTGTAAGTTCTAGGAAATTACATGATTTCTCCAGTGTGGTTGTTGAAAGATCACAAAGCTATTTTGCCCTATTTACAAGTAGTTCTTAACAATTCTGTTATTTTTAGCAAATGACAAACTGCTACTTTAGGGTTAATCACACAGAGAGTTTGAGGTTTTAATTGGTACTCAGCATATAGGTGTGCCAAGTTTAATAACATAAAGACACATTATGGGAAAAGTAGATAACTGCCTAGCTGCCTTTCTGTACTATTTAAATAAAATACCTATGCTGCTATGCATAAAAAAAAAACGTGCACATATATATATACATGTACACAAAGGTATGCATATATATATACACAAACATTGCCCATATGTTTTTAAGTTTTCATATATTTAAAATGCAGAGACACACACATAAATACAAATGCACACACAGCTACCTGAAAGTTAACCAGAATACATTTTCTTATTTTTCATGGCAGCACAAGCTCTTTTTGTCTGCTAACCCCTCAGTCACTAATTCACATTCTTTTAAAGGGAAAAAAATATGCTTCTGTGCTCTAGTTTTAAAATGCAAAGGTATGATGTTATTTGTCACCATGCCCAAAAAAGTCCTTACTCGGTAACTTTGCCAGAAGAGGGAGAGAGAGAGAGGCAAATGCTCCCCCAGCTGTTTCCTGTCTACAGTGTCTGTGTAATGTAGATAAATGTGAGGATTTTCTCTAAATCCCTCTTCTGTTTGCTAAATCTCACTGTCACTGCTAAAATCAGAGCAGATAGAGCCTGCGCAATGGAATAAAGTCCTCAATATTGAAATGTGACATTGCTCTCAACATCTCACATCTCTCTGGATTTCTTTTTTCTCATCATTACTGCTAACAAATTCATTTCCAGACTTTGCACTTTTAAGAAGCAATGGAAAAAATCAACAGTCTTTCAACACAATTAGTTAAGTGCTGCTTGTGTGATTTCTTGAAGGTAAATCTTTATTACTATTTCAAATAATTTTTTAGTTTTATTTTGCTGTGTATTGTCTGCTTCTGGCTTAAGGAGTATTGTGCACTTTTCAATAACATTATTTTAGAACTGAGAATTATTTATAAATTGCTGAACATGCAATTTTATGTGATCTGGAAAATGGCTGTATATAATAGTTGCAATTACATAGATAACTGTAAGGGTAAACTATTGCAAATACATGTCTTAAATTTCACTTCTATTCAGAGAACTTTGTAATATTTCAGTTATGTCATTATTAAAAGGTCCAATTACATCATTGTCTATATTGTTAATGAATGCTTCTGAAAACAAGAACTTTTAGCTATTTTCTGCAGGTGCAGCGTTTTATAGGAAGAAAAGGTATTATTCACATGTTAAGTTTCTGCAGTTTTATTATACACAATTATAGAGAAAATGTTCATGCTTTCACAAGGAAACTTTTAAGGGATGTTGTCACTGCAGCAATTTTCTGGCAGCATCGTACCATTTACTTGGTTTTTGCTTTCATAAATTAAAAGTAAATGAGAAGTTCAGTTTGTTTTCTATATTAGAAACCAGCTGCGACTCTTGCTGAGCTTGCATATTTGTACAGCTTAAGCAATTGTACATAAAGAAAATGGAAATTCCCCTACATGTTCATCTCCAAGTTTTCCCTTCTAGGGAGGGCTGTTTCAGGAAAGTTTGCATGTGAAGTTTGATGTTATGAGCCTATAATTTCTGCACATTAATATAAACTGTCTTAAGGTAAATTTGACTTCAGTAGGTGCATTGACCTCTCTTTCTGTCAATTGGCTCCAGTCCAACTTTCCATTATCTGCAAATTTATATCCTTTGAGAACTTTTTTTCTGTTAATATTTTGCAAGGACATTTATATAGTTGAAATAATTATCCTATTTTAATTGTTTAGGGCCTAATTATTTTTTTTAGTGGGTGTTACACTTAAAACACACTTATCTCATTCCTTAATGACCTAATTACATGTCTGTAATTGCAAGGGATGAAATCATCCCCTTAATGTATAAATGGGCATCCTTTCCAATATACTTGAAAGATGAAGGGTTGGTTTTTTAATTTTTTTTTTAAAGTATTGAGCAAGGCACTAAGAGACATAAAAGTAATGTGCTAGTTGCTCAGCTGTGCATCCTGCCAAGCTTCCTTGGAATCAATGGAACATATTGATTTAGGTTAGCATGTAGCCCAGATTCTTCACTCAAAGTTAACAGTATTTAAACCCTGATCCACTCTAGAGTATATATGCTTTATTTATATAACAATTACCAGTGAATACTGATATTTCAGTACTATAATTGCACATTTCTACTATGGCTTGATAATCAGGCCCCTCTGTAATAAAATGTAATTTTGAATATATAACTCTTGATTTATTGCTGTAGCACATACTCTCCAAAAAAATGTTGCCTCCTTCAAGATACTTAGAATTATTGCAGATGTCCTTGCATGTTACTAAAATGACCAAACATGTGAAGAATTCTTATGCACAACTTGTGTCAAGTGATAGTTTGTTCAATGAAGGGGATTTATACAGAAGAATTGAGAAGTAAAAGAGATGTAGAGTGTTCATATATGACATTCCTTTGTGGTGCTAGTCTTCTGGACTACTACAAGAGGAATGTAGCAAAAGCTGGGTATTTTACTGAAAAAAGAGGAAATTCCAGCTGTGAAAATATGGTCAGTCATTCTATGCAACTAAAGGGAGTGTTTAACCAGGCTCATCTTGAACCTGTATTCAATTTCCTAATGTAATTAGATGCTTCGATAAACCCCACCCACATGCCAATTTGTTTTCTCCTAAGCTCTCAGCTTTCTAGTCAAACTGGGGGTAATGTAAGTACTCTGCTTGATTGTAGAGAACCTGAAGCAATATTGGATTATAACTTTGTATTTTCTTAAGAATATTCCCCTCACATATAAAAGGGTGCTTTGATTTTATCACGAGCATATTGAATCAATTAATGTTGTGTTTAATTAAAATGATGAAGTAAAGTTCAAGTTTAAAAGTATGTTTTGGAATTTACTTTGATGGAACAGTACTTAATATATCAAATAATTGATTGAACCCTAGAAACATGTGAGTCTGTTTTCTTTTCTGCAAAGTTTTCTTGTTTGAAAGTTCTTGACTGTTGTTAAATTTGGAGATAAAGTTAGAAATTCTCTGTGGTTTATACTGTGCAGCCTGTTTTTGGCTTCCACTAAAGGAAAAACAGTAGATAATCTGTTTTGTCGTAGTTCGGTGCTGATATTTATCTGAAAATGCAAGCCAGCTGAGAAGTCTTGAAAAATAAAAAATTGTTAAATGTCTAAAATTTATGGTTTTTTCTGGACCAAATGTTATACGAGAACAAATTGTTAAAGACATAATGTTCTTGTATTTGTAATGTCTTTCAGCTTTCTGAGGCAGTGTGCTAAACAGCTTTCTGCTTTACCTCCTCAGAACTGGGAACCATCTTAAACTGCAGGTGCATCACATTTATCTTATAAATTCAAAAATATGGCAAAGGAAAAAAGAAATTGTTTTTAAGATATGGAATCATTACAGGAAATACTGCCTCATGTTGTCATCATTAATTTTCAAACTGATCTTTTTCCATCTGCCATTGAAGTCATGTCCATGAATTCGAGCTTGTTGGGGTTTGCATGGCAAAATTGGCTAAAGACACTTGCGAATGGGAAAATAGTTATTCTTTCTTTTTTATGAGATATCATGGGAATTAAAATTTTTCATTATTTTCACAGTGGAAATAAGGGACTCATCCTGCAAGGCACTAAGATCTCTTGCCAAGAAAATAAGAATTCTTAAAAATTATTGACTAAAAAAGCTCAATATCCCACTGGATTAGATCCCAATTGATCCGAAAATAGATAACTTCATCCTTTTTTCGAAAGTTCAGTGAAGAAATAGAGAAGATTAAATGGTTCCTGAAACCCTTAAAGAAACTTTAGGGAGGATTAATCATTTTCCTCCAATTACTTTGCACTAGACTGCTAACACAAAGCAGTTTTAAGCCAAGTTTAACTCTATGTGGAAGACAGATTTGTGTAACTCCTTACCTGACTGCAATGCTAATGTTAACCTTGAAAGAGATTGACATTTAATGCAGATTTACACCTTTCAAAACTATCATTTTTGGCAAGTGATCTAAAGAAGTTCCGAATATGCATTAAGCACATTACTCAGTGTCCTGCTACTATACATAAATAGCTTTTGCTAGTATTAAAAGAAAAAGCTATCCTCTTTGCATGTTGGGTAAGAAATTAGGTGGACATAAAGGGATACAAAAAGAAGTGGATAAATGGATTGGTGCAATTTTACACCCACTGAGGACTGTCCTTTTGTCAATCATAAGTACAGGAAAAAGATAATTTGTAACACAGTGTAAATGAGAAAAGAATCATCCCCTCTGTGTAAACCTCATGGCCACAGCTGCCTGAGAGTGTATAATGAAGGTCAGTGAAGTACAGCTGCTTGCAACAAGTTAAAATACAAATCTTTAATGGAATAAAACACTCCTGTTAATTTCTCCACTGTTTCCAAATGTCTGCCTGCTAGTAACACGGGACTGTAAGAGTCACTGAATGGGATCCTCTGCTACAGAAGATCCCACATCAACTCCTGTAACTTTAGCAAGTTGAACCTTGCATCACTTCTGGTTTGTCCTGGTATTTTCCTTTTTGAGGTGGCTGGAGAACTGTGGAGTACTAATAATGAGCTCTTTTTCTATTGGGTCAAACTTCCTTACAGCAAGTTTAGAGCCATTTATTCTTGTGACAATGTTGGTTTTAGTTTCAATAGCTCTTCTCCATCATATGCTGCCCCCATTTCCCACAGTACATTGGCAGGCACCTGTCATATTCCCTCTTAGCTTATCTGGTCTGAGACAAAGAAATTCAAAGTTGTTTTCCTTATTCCTGTTATCCCATGCTTCCCTTTGTCTGTCTATTACAGTGTTCCATATCCTCCTTTGCAAAAGCAGTTAAAAGCCATAATTATTACAGGGTTCCCTAACTAGATATGTTTGTGAATGTTCAACAGAATAAATAATCAGTTTGCAAAAAACATGGACTAAATCATGCAGGCAGTTGAAAAATCATGGTGAGGCATTTCCTGATACAATGTTTATTGTCCAAGAAATCACAGTACATATCCGTTCTCATTCACGAGGATGCAGGAGTCATTTTCTTTAAAACTCTTTGGGGAAATTCTGACACTGCTTCTGCTTCCTTGGCAGGTGAAGATGCACACTGTGTCCTACATCCATTTCTTCTACCTTGGCCTGTGTTTGCTTACCTTAACCAGTTCTGTTGCTGCTGGCCCGGAAACACTCTGTGGTGCTGAGCTGGTCGATGCTCTTCAGTTCGTGTGTGGTGACAGAGGCTTTTACTTCAGTAAGTCCACCCTTTCTTTCATTTAACTGCTCAACAGTTTCATGTAATCCATTGGAGTCTGCAGCTGCTCTAAATGAGCTTAGCTTTGACCATCAAGGCTGATGCCAACTAGGACTGGTATCCTATATCTGGAAGATGTTCAAGCCTTCAGTTACCATGAAGCCTCAGTAAAGAATAAAGTTGTGCCTGTGTTCAACCTCTCTGAGTTTCTGACAAATTTTCATTTTCAGACTTCTTGTTTTTCACCGCTTTCCAGCTGCCACTATTCCATCTGCTCTGTTACTGCTTTCCACTGACCTCTCAATGAAATTAAATGAATGAGGGCACACACTAAACCCAAGACATTCATGCGGGAGAACTACATGTACCTGTTGTATCACACTACTTGTAACAGTTTAAGTACATACTGTATCATATTATAAACACACTAAGCTTCAACATCTGGTTTGAAAAAAAAGAGCTGGAAGGCAACAAGCAGAAAGTTACCACATCCAAGTATCCACATGCTTGATCAGTTAAATACAGGTGGAGGAGGATTCATGCATGGTGAGATAATAAAGACTAACACCAATACAGGCAACAGATAAAATTAACTTTGTTAATTTTAAACTCTGCAATAGCTGAGGATCAAGAAATACTCAACTTTTAAGTAATAGAAATCAATTCCTTATTTCCAGCTAGTTACTACTTAAACAACAAAGTTAACAAAACTTTTAGCTAGGAATGTATTCATTCTGAATACACTCATTACTATACTTTTTTGAAACATGATAAAATTTGTGCTCTTATAGCCTCTGAACCTAGCATTTACTTTTAATAACAATATGCGCTTCTCTTAACATGCCTTCATGGCTGAAGATTCTTGTCTTCTAAGCTAGCATTTTTGGGTTTCTGATCATACCCACTTTATTCCTATTTATTTCTATTAATGAAATCATTGCTTTCAATATTTTCTCCTTGCTTGCAATAAAAATAGAAATTCAGATTCTTGCACTTCTAAATTATAGAAAATCCTAATTTCCTCAACATATAAATGCTAGAGATTTTCCCTATCTTCTTGGCACATTTCATTAGTGTTCATTTTTGAAACCGTAGTTTCATATATGCAAAGTAATCCACTATTCACAAAAGTGCCCTTCTTTTCCGAATTTAACACCTCAGCTATTGTTAATAAGCACCTACTCCATGATCATGTTTAGCTTATTCTAGTCCTAAACACAATATTAAAACTGCTGTAATCACTCATACAGGAATTTATCTTTTTCTACTAGCTTGTTGGGTGTTCATTTATACACCAAAGTCTGTTGCATTTATTAGCAGCAGAATTAAGGGTTATTTGAGTTTCCTACAAATATTTTATTGCTGGAGTTGATGTAAACAAGGTCATCTCCCCTTCTTGTTTCTGCACGACAACAATGAGACAACACATCCTTAGAGCAGCAGAGCAATTTTTCTATTACTGCATATGTATCTCAGGTGTTTCTCTCCCAGCAAAATCTTTGCTGCTGGTTCAGAAACCTCTCATGCTGGCTTTCCACAAGAGCAGCTGTTACTGCCCAGCAATCAGACCTACTGTTATGTGCACTTTGTGATCCTCAAGGTAAGAGGTCATGTGAAATGCTAATCATTAGCAATAACTCTCTTTGGTTTCAATCTCAGTTACTCTAAGGTTTCACAACCTGTTTTAAATCTCTCCCCTAAGCTAGGTCATCCTTAATTTAAAATACCAGGATGGCCTTCCAGTGTTTCAAAGGAGATCATTACCTTTGCAATCTTGACTTTTATCTGCTGTCACTTTAGACTTTCTCTCTAGCCTTTGTTGCTTTCTGACATTCTGAGTTTTCACTTGAAATAATGTAACGACACCATAAATGTTGACCTTGTTTTAAATGGAAAACTGTGGAAGGTTTTACTTATGAATGACCACCCTGTTTTAGGAAAGTCTTGCACAGTTGCAGTCAATAGACTTCAGCTGCATCATTCAATAGGAATGTTATGAAGCTGATATGTTTGTGGCCCCTTGGATGCTGAGTAATGTGTGTGCTCTACCTGGCTACTTCTTATTCGTGAGGAAGAAATTTAATCTGTTTTAACCTTCTCCCTCCTATTGGTTAGAGTTGAATCTAAAACACAAATCCAGAGAAAAGTAAGCCCAGTAACATGGATAAAATGAATTGAGAGCCTCATATCAAATATACTACAGAATGCAGGATATTATTGGAAGTTAAAAATATTGCTCCATTTGTTGGGACTTTTAAGAATATCACATCATTTGCAGAGGTTAAAAGCCTAGTGAAATTTTTCTTTTGTTGTAAAGAGTATGTCAATAAAAGTAGTACTTTAAGCCTCCTACTCTCATACTCTGGTTCCTTAAAATAAAATATAATCAAAGGTAGTCCTTGCCTCTAACTTGCACAGGAAATAGCTGTGAGGAAATTTTTTTTTCTTCCCTCATTCTGTATTTCACGAGAGACTCCAAATAGAAAGAATACCTTTTGGCTGAGGTAGAATTCCTGGTTCAGAGTCAAGGTCAATGCTTCTGACTATTCCTTGAGAGTTGTGGGTGGAAGTGAAGATAGAAATAATTGTCTTGCTTTCTGTTCAAACTCTCTACTTCCCAACCACAAGGCTTTATCTATGGCTAGGACTGGAAGAATTTCCTTTATATAGTCTACTCTGCTCAACTTTCTGGTTATAAAAGGAAACCCTTTGCAGCTTCTGAGGAGATGCCCCAGCAGCTTCCCACACCAAAGAAAAGTATTGACTTAAGAGGAAGTCAAATGTGGTTTCTACCACTCTCTTTTGCCTGAGATAGACCAACAAGGAGTGTTCTTCAAAGATTTTTAGGGAAAACACAGCACAAATCCCCAAATTGAGCCTGTACTTTTACCTTGGTCACATTTAACTCCAGCCAGCACTGGCTACTCCTCAGACAGCTTTTTGTCTCCTGTGACTTACCAGAAAAAGCATTTTTTTTGCCACCTTTTATCTAGGAACATCTCTCTAGGAGAACTTCTGCCCCTCAAGTTCTTGTGTTCTATGTTTTGTTAGGAGAAGGTGACAGAACCTGGTCACAGCTACACAGTGGCTACAGTTAAACACAACTTTTCTCACTGTTTCTCCTGTTTCTCACTCTCAAAACCTCTGGATCCAACAGTCACGAAGCCAAATGGGATGGCTTCAATGTTCACTTGAGTTTTAATGTCTAGAAGGATCCACCATGGTATGCTTATTACAAAACAATGGAGAGAGCAGAGGATGTTGGAAAAACTTAAAGGAGAAATTACAGGAAACTTAAATAGTGAAAGGCTGAGAGGGAGGAAGTTTTCCTTGGAATAGTCCAGTCTTATCACAGGAATTTACTTTGTAGATTAGTAAAAAAAAAAAAAAATAAAAAATTTCTTCATCAATGTTGAATTTTATGGACAGCCACTCATTCTTGCTCATACTGTGTTCTGAGGACCATTACTACCATGAGAAAGGAAAGATGAGGTAGCTTGTTTTAAGGAGAAAATGTTATATTCTTTTTTACCTAGTTCCCTCTTCTTTGAAGATATACACCATTTCCTTTTACAATAAATGCATAGCAGTCTGGCTAACGATATGCATAAGTGCCAAAAAAGAAACAGATTTCTTAATTCCTTGGACTAATTCTAACTTCTAAAGCACAAGTTAGATGGCAATACTTATTTGAAATTATGACAATCAATTTCATGATTAAAACTCCACCTTTTTTCCTGATAAAAACAGTGCTTTACTCTTGCGGTGAATCTTCTGAACCATCACTTGCATAAAAAAGAAATAGCTGAATTTAGACACCTGAGATACTGGAGTCCCTCTAATATTCTTCAGAGAATGAAGAATGATCATGCACATGCTTCCATGTGTAAAGCAGTGAATCCCATAAAAGATGGGCTTTTCTGGTATCCAGTTTAGTGGTCCTTGTGTCAGCTGCTTTGTGGAGAATTACTGCGGCTTTTTGCTACTTTTTTTGTCCACTAAGACAATCAAAATTGTGTATTGTCCTTGGGAAAATCCCCAGCTCTGCACAATGTAAGACTATTAGTTTATAATCATCTGAAAATCAGAATAAGCCCCTGAACATAATTTTGGGTAATGAGAGCTGTCATGAGATCTCATTGCTTTGTAGAACTAAGGTATATGTGAAGGAATTGCTGCCTTAGAAAAGAGGAAACAAGCAGCAATAGGCAATTACGTTTTGCTTCTCCCATTTCCCTCTTGTTAAGAGCTTCTTGTTTACTTCAGGAAGTCTGCTTTTAAGATGTTATTAAATTTTCCAGGCCTGTCAAACCTATCAGCATAATTACAAGAGATGGCATGGCACTCAGTTCTTTAAGTACTCCATACCTGTAGGAGCTATGAGTCATTAGCTCCTCTCTGCAGCCCTGATTGAAAGGAATGTTAATGCTGGAAGCCCAGCAGAGGCACGCTGAAAAGCTGCCACGGACACACACAGACTCTGGTGTCACTGACAGTCTCACAAATCTTTGCAAACAAATGCTGGTCATCTTGGCTGTGTTCACACAGCAAGATCTGAGAGTATTTTCAAGTTCCTTGGCCTGGCTATACGCCCCATTAATGTCCAAATACAGCATCTATGGAAGATTTGAGTGTATTCCTCTGTCTGTCCCTAGATTCCTTACTTCCTACAGGAAAGGTGACCTGAAAAGGAGCTCAGATGTGCTTTAGCCAGGTCTGCAGGGTCAGTGCACAGGGAGCACAACTATAGGCACAGCTACTGTTGCATCTCTGTAAGAGAGAAAACAGCTCTGATTTCTGGAATGATATCACCGTGTAGTCAAACACCTGACACAAGTTCCAGGTGTGCTTTGTTGCCTCTGATAGTAAACATTGAGGAAGTTCTCTGAAAATAAGCCTGTCTTTGAAAGAATTTTCTCTTTTTTTACCACATTAAGGACAAGTAAGTACTGTTCATAAAGGCTAACCTTAGTCTAGAGAGGTTAATCTCCTTAAGTTACCTCTTCAATAACAGAGAGAGAGATTCTGTCTTCTTTCTCCATGGATTGCAGAGTGAGTCTAGGAGGATTCAGCCTCCTGATATACACTAAATTTAGATCCTGCAAACAGGTCTTCTCTACAGCTTATTTCTCAGGTCACGAAGGATTTTTAAATTTTTCAACCTTTCCTTAAGTGGGACTGAAGTAGTGATGATAATTTTAATAAAGTGACTGGAAACAAATCATTGACCAAAATTTCAACAAGAAACATCTCTGCAAAAAGCGCCTGCTACCAAACCAAATAAGTACATTTTCTCCAGAGGTTCAATTGATATATGTCCTTATTAGCTGATAGATATTAGAGATGTTAATGCTTTTTATGATGTTTACCTTTTTTTATGCCCTAGACCAAGCTTCAAATTTGGTCTCAAATAACAGAAAGCTGTTACTTGACATTTGATTCCCTGACTGCTATATGTGTATTTAATACATTGTTTAGTCTCATGTTGGATAAAGTCACTCAAAGAAGCGCTTGGCAAGATCAACAATAATTCTTGGCATAGCTGCCCCTCTAACTTTTCCACTGAATCTTAAATACCAAGAAAAACCCTTCCCTGACTTCAACTCTGGCACATGCTTTATGCAGTTGGCTAAAACCTTTGCTATGGAGCTCTTTGTTTGTTCTGGTATCAATAAAGCGTTTGTGATTCTTGATCACCAGCAGCAGGAGTCACAAATCGTTCAGTTTGGCAGAACCACACACTCCGTTCATGAAAACCTTTTGCACTTGCTACCTGTGCATGAAGGGCATTCCATACACAGTGCTCATTCAAAGGCAGAAGTTAATAGAGCTGTTTCTCTAGGGCTTATTCAGCACTTTAGCTCTTAGGCGTGTTTCAAATGCTTTCACATCACTGAAAATCAAACAGAGACTTAAAGCCACCTCAGAGTTTTGATAAAAAAAGGATGGATCTGGAGTTGTTTATTAAACCTTACCCTAATGTTAGTATTCCCCTGTGATACAAGCTTAATTGTTCTAAAATATGACAACAAATGCAAGGGATAACCAACGGTTAGAAATCAAGACAGAAGAAGCACCACAAATATATACTTATTGAAGAAATTGTGCTAAATTTATCTCTAGTAATAACCACAGGAACTTCAATGTCAAGAGAAAGAAAAAGCCATTAATTCATACTCTCTATGTGATGCATTTAGTGCAAAACCATTATGAAAGATAAAGCCCAAGACTGGGTCTAAGTTTTAAGTAATGATAGGCATATTTCATGTTTGCATCAATAATTGAGGTTCTGAGAACAAAATTTTAACACATCCATAGTCTTCAGAGGGACATACCGTATACATACTGAGCAGTGGGTGAGTCCAGCTTATGGAAAGTAACTTGAATTCCTACAAAAATCCAACCCAAGTCTGAGCTACTTTCTGTGTTTTCTAATTGAATCCCACACACGGAGAAATTTTGTGTTTTCCATGTCCTTTCTCTTACATGGCGTTTGCTTGTCTCACATTAAATCCTTTGCTAAGGAAAACAGGAATAACTTCCTTTAATCAAAGAAATTTTCTAGGGCTCATGTGTCTCTTCCTTTTTTTCTTTTGAGTCTGCAGCATATTTAAATATTTCCCATCTTATTTTGAAATTCATCTGTGATCCCAGTCTTCCCATTTATGTAATATAACTCTTTTAGGGTAAGAGGATACTTCCAGACAGCAGGCCCTTCTGCTTCCTTATGTGCCCATAAAAGTGTGGAAGTAGGGAGAGTGACCTGTTAAAGCACTTCCTTTGGGAAATTATGACTCACACAAACCCGAAATTATATGATGTTTTCCATACAGAACTATTTGTTTATATTGTTTGTGTCTTTGTGTGTTGGACGGATACTTACATAAAGTTGAGTATGCAGAAAAAAGAAGGGGTTAGCTCAGATTATTTAGTTTTAATCCAGCTCTGTGAATTGTTTTCTTTCTGAAAATAAATATTCTAGGAATACTATTTCTATCTCCAAAAAAGTAAACATTTAATACCCCCAAATCCTATAGACAGCAGGTTCTAAGTAAAACAAATACTACTGAAAGCTGGTTTGACTTCAAAAGAAGGTTCATTAACAGCCATATCCTTCCAAGGCAATGTATAAAATCTTAAATTTTGCACACAAACTCTGTATTTCACAAGTCTGTATTGTAAAGACAATTTTAAAATGCAGTGTTTACGCAAAAGTATAAGAAGTCTAAGTGCTGTGAGGAATATTGTAGGGAAGATGTAATTCTGCTTGTGGATGAGTACATTCCTAATTATGTTTGATGGCTGTTCCAGACCACTTATAATAAATTCAATTTACAAAAGGGATTTTTTTATTCAGACTTGCATTAACTATACTGAAGGTTTCTTTTAACTCAGCCCCATCAAAATGATACAAGCTTCTACTCTTATAATGAAAGTTTTAGAGCTTCTTTTTGTATGTCTTCATTGATTACTTCAGATTACATGAAAGCTAATAAGGCTTTCTATTTTAGGTTAACATAGCAGGTTTAAATTTAATGGTTTTTACCTTGAAACTTCTGTGGACAAATAATAACATTGTTGTAATAATTTGTTTCTACATCCCCTGAATTCCTGAATTACTAGTCAACAGGTCTTCCATGAAAAAAAACTTAGTTTTTCCTACGTATTTCAAGTTTTATGTTTCTTTCCATTAAAGTTTCCAGCCTTTCACAGACATATTTAGTTTGGCAGGAAGAATCTGGTGACTCATAGACTGTAGAAATTTGAGAGCAAGCTACTGAAAATGTATCTAATTTCTTCTTGTGTAATTTGGGAGCAAGCTACTGATACTATGTCTAATTTTCCTATTTAATCAAATGTATTATTGGCAAATACATGTCCTGAATAAAAGCCATGTTTATTTCTGAAATATATAGCTAAGGTTAAATGCAAAAACACCATATATATTTGCTTTTAGAACACTTCTGGGGTTTTTTTCTAATTGTTTCTGGCATTTTACTCTAAATCAATGGGCACTGAATGAAAAGCAGAGGCACTACTTTAAACAATTTGCATTACAATCCTACTTATATTTTGGAATTCAGTAACATAAAAGCGTTCCTTATGATGTTTTTTGGTGGTGGTTTTTGTGGGTTTTTTTTGTTTTTTTCTAGATATGATAGAGGTGAAGAAAGAGTAGATGATGTTATTATGTTGCCATGATTCATACAGAGAATGATAGATGCATTCAAAAGGCTCTCATTTTTACTTTATGTTATTGCCTATATTGTTCTTCTCATGACTTTTCAGACAAAAGACTTTTAAATTGAGACCTTTCTAGACATATATAATTTTAATTTGTCCACACACAGATTGAACTTGCTGAATAATAAGCACTGAACAGAGTGTGACCTAAAATAAGGAGATTCTGCTTCAGATTCAGTGCATCTTCTTTTGGGCACTTAAATGAGGATTCTGAGTTAGGAGTCTACTCAAGCTCATCCTGCAGTCTGTGAGAGGACTAAAGAACTTTCAGAGCTCTCATTAAATTATGAATTTTCCCGAGGACATACTTTTCCTTCTCCACTAAATTAAGCAAGGAAGCTGTGCCAATTGTATTCTTATGCTTGTTAAGTCAGTTGAGTAAGGACCCTCCACAAAGAGCCTAAATGTTGGTGGAATTAATCTGTTTAAAACCGCACAATGAACTTCCATGCAGAGGTAAGGATGCACTCATACAGATCCCATTTTAGATCAAAGCAAATCCAAGCTTATTTTAGCTGCTGAGGTGTAATACAGTTAAGCAAAGACCCAAAAGCAACCCTAACAGGTAACACCAGTTAGGGTTGCTCCTCTGGCTCTTAAAAACTTCCAGGCTTTAGTCTGACTAAGTGTGAATCCTGTTGAAGAAAGTACTCCAGTTGGACACAGTAAAAGTACAAGGGAAAAGCTTATCTATCTTTTTTTTTCTAGATAGAATAGATAGAATAGAATATACTCTTACATGTTGTAGCAAGTAAAACTCCTTCATGTTTTATTCCTGCAAAAGAAGGTGCACTTTTCCATGCATAAGTAATGAAGCAGTTTTTTACACTGTGTTCACACAAGATCATTTCTATTCCTATGAATATTCCTCTGCCAGTAGTTTTTTAAGAAATATCTATAACCTACAATGACATCTATACATCAGATGTCATCAAAGAAGGATTTCCCCTCTTAAAGTGCTGTGCCTTCTGTCATGGTATCATCATAGAGAAAGGACACAGAATGATGCTTAAGTCCAGTTTTGAGATACTCAGGCAATGAAACATTTAAAGTCAGGTGTGATGGGGCTCTGAGCAACCTTATCTAGCTGGAAATGCTCTTTCTTTTTCAAGGGGGTTGGATCATGTGGTCTGTAAAGGTCTCTTTCAACCTAAATTACTTTATGAATTGGAAGATTTAAAAAATGGCTACTGCTGACCTAATGAGCTCACCTATAAAAGCAGAAATGTGACTGAGTCAAGAAAGAATCCCACCTGAGGCTGTAAACCATTCAATGAGTTGAAACAACACTACAAAGCATCTCTACCTTCCTCACTTCAGTACCCCTCTTCATCCAAGGCAATATAGAAAAGCACAGAACCTCTTCAAAGACATTGGCATTTCATGATGTCCTCTAAAGTGATCCCTTTGCAGGGAGCAGTAACCACACTAGTTAAAATTTCCAAACGATCTATGAGGATAGGAATTGTCCTTTAGGTTGTCCTGACATTGATAATCCTTTTTTGGTAATTGTATTGTTTTTGAAGCAGAGTAAAATCAGGCACTAAAACCAAGAAAGGATTATTTATATTTGCTATGAATAAATATGTAATGATTTCAAGGTGCTCTCAGTACTGTGCACTGTATTATTACCAGTTGGTTTAGCTTGAGGAATATGGGATAGAAATGAGGCTCTCATCTCAGAGTTATATATTTTCTTCTGCATTTAAAAGACATAAAAGGTGTTCTCTTATGAGATACGAAAATTATTTTCATACATTTAAGGAGTTCCATCATTTTTTCAGGAATTACACACACTAGATTTAATATAGCTGTTCCAAGATACACACATTTTAAAAAGTGGAATGGTAAAGAAATTCTGTTCATTAAAAAAAAATAATAATATATTTTGCAGTATTTCACCCTAGCCTTTAGTTTTGAAAAAAAAAAAAAAAGGAATGAAATTCTACAACTGCAACACTAATGTCATTAAGTCAACTACCCTAATTTTTCTTTCCTAGTCATTTCAGTTTTTGAAAGCAATAGGACTTGATGCAATAAAATACAACTATTTCCTGTTATCACTAAGATGAAGACTAATAAAATGAGCAGAATTCATAAGTGGTGATATTCATACTGTCTGCTGTTCTTTTCAAATAGAAATTTATACTCTGACATGAAACAGATGAAATTCAGATCTGTGAAAAAACGACAGAACTTCTTTAATAAACAAGGCTTTCTCTGCCCCCATCAAGAATGAAATAACCTGCAACAGATTTTGAATGCAAAATTATTACATTTGAGTTATGAACCAGGTGGAAGTGCCTTGTTTATTTTTAGTTTTAGGATGTAATATTTTTAAGGTCTACCTCTACACTTTCATGTGGAAAAGAGAAAATGTGAAGGAAAATCTGATACGTAGTATAACAAAGAAGGGACAAAACTGATGCCAGAGAGGGAGAAAATAGTAACGTTAATAATCCAGGCTGGCCCTGTCCAGGACTTTCTTCACAATCCAAATTTCTGAGTCCATGGATGCTCACTGAGGGTTATCTGTTAACTCCAAATGGCTTTAGCTCAGTTCATTGAGGATAGTGGGAGTTAGTCTGAGGAATTCTATTTCATGAGTTCTCTGTGCTATGCTCACTAAAGAAAATTGATCATTGATTTTCCTAGGTCTTTTGGCCATAAGTGTCATTACACCACAAATATTTTCCCTTGACTGGATTCCCATTGCTTTCTTCCTAGTCACCTGTTTTTCCTAAGAAATACCAGCTGAACTTCTGGTATTTTTCTTTCTGTGTATAAATACTGCAAATAAAGGCTCTTTTGAGCAATCAATAGATACTATTTGTTCCTGATTTAAAAAGGGTACATGCACATCAAAAAACTCCTCATTTTTAACGTTATTCAGCTCAACCTGAAACGTTTGTAGTGTAATTTTAAAGTTCATCTACCATTCACTTCTTCATAGAATCATATAATATGCTGAGTTGGAACAAACCCATCAGGATCATGGAATCCAACTCCTGACCCTGCAGAGGACACTCCAAGAATGACACCATGTTTCTGAGAGGATTATTCAAATACTTCTTGAACTCTGTCAGGCTTGGTGCTGTGACCACTTCCCTGGGGAGCCTTTTCCAGTGCCCAGCCACTCTCAGGGAGATGAGCCTTTCCCTAATATCCAACCTAAACCCCCTCTTACTCAGCTTCATGTTGTTACCTGTCATACCACCGCAAGAAATCGGTGTCTGCCCTTTCTCTTCCCCTCACAAGTACATTGTAGGCTGCAATGAGGTCACCTCTCAGTCTCTCCTCCAGGCTAAATAAACCAAGTGCCCTCATCTGCTTCTCAAGGTCCTTCCCCACCCCTGTGTCCTCTGGACTCTCTCTAACATCTTAATATGTTTTGTATTGTGGCCCCCAGCACTCGAGGTGAGGCCGCCCCAGTGCAGGGCAGAGCAGGACAATCCCTCCCTTGCCCAGCTGGCCATGCAGTCCCTGATGTCCCCCAGGACATGTGTGGCCCTCCTTTCTGCCAGGGCACTGCTGGCTCATGTTCAACTTGCCATTGACCAGGATCCCCAGGTCCTTCTTTGCTCTCCAGCCTCTCATTCCCCAGTCTGTTCACACAACCAGGGTTGCCCCATCCCTGGTACAGAATCCAGGGCCTACCCTTTTTAAACTTCATGCTGTTGGTGATTGCCCATCTCTCTAATTTGTCAAAATTCATACACAACTGCTTGCTAAAGTGCCTAAATTAGTCTTGATTTTGTGGCAAGTAGATGGCTACATCTAAGAAATTGAAAACTAAGTTTTTAGAAGTGTTACTCTATTTTCAAAAATCAGCAGTGGGCCTCATGAATAGCCAGTGAG
Organism: Petroica traversi; assembly: GCA_025920805.1. Taxonomy (NCBI): domain Eukaryota; kingdom Metazoa; phylum Chordata; class Aves; order Passeriformes; family Petroicidae; genus Petroica; species Petroica traversi. The sequence continues at coordinate 2,376,444 of JAHLSL010000042.1, read as the reverse complement.
ACCTTTGAATCTCCTAAAGGCATATGAGTCACATTTTCAGTGTTTTTTAGGCACTAAAGAGGCAGATGGACACTCAAGAGATTTTTCAAAAGCAGTCATGTATCTAATTTCCTCTAAAATCATTGATAGGTGATCCTAGGCAGGTTTTTTTTGTTTCGTTTTGTTTTTCTAATCCTTCTAGGCATATGCCTGTGTTTTTAGTTGCTTCAGCATATTTGGAAATACAAGCTAGGGTCCTTAACCCCTTGTCTAAATTTTGCTTATGGACCTTATTGACTACTTGTAAAAAAAACTATCACTTTTAAAAGCTCTTCAAAATAAGAATTGGCATAATGACTTGGCTTCCTCTCTGACGTTAAACACACTAATACGCTTAGTATGAAAGCTTCTTATTTCTAGCATAAATATGTAAGGCATCAGATGAAAGCTAATAATTTCCCAAGCGAGCTAAAAATAATGATGGCTGAATTTGAATAAATATTCTAAGAGGCATTCTGGAACAGACAGTGGTTAATAAGTACTGTAAATGCTACCTTTCTACTAACCTCATTTGCAAGATGCCAAAGCCTAAACATGCACCACAAACAATACTGGATGAAAATCAAACATGAGAAAAATTATAATCACTGCAGAAAGTTGGAGACAATGCATATCTTATTTTCTTTGTCTTTTAACCAGGAAAATTTAAGTTCTCACAAAATGTTTTAGGATGTCTCACTTAGGAGTTTCACATACTTGTGACTTAGACCTTGTCTTTCCTGCAGTGAGACTGTCTGACAGCACATAAATTTACTGCAATAATTCAAAGTATATTATAATATAAGGAATAAATTTTATTTAAAGTATTACATTCTGTAATAACAAATAATAAAGGAATATGTAAACTAAACTCACTTTTAACAATGTAAACAAAAGAATTTAATGAAAGAACCAGCAACTGAAGAAGTGTCTTTAGGAATTTCTTAACGTAAGGGAATACTGCCCTTAATTTTGTTCACTGGCCAATGAATTTTACATTGTTATACAATGTCTACGACTAAATGACTAAAGCCTTCAACAAAAAATTGTACTCATAGTTATGCAGAATACACACTTCTTGGGAGAAGGAAAAAAAAAATCAGTGTCTTCATTATGTAATGGATGGTCTCATGCCTTATTGACTTCCAAGATCCAAACACTGCAGACAATAAAAATTAATATTTTCCTCATAAACCACTCCAAAGTGCTCATCATAGAAGTATTTGATTCCAGCCTTCAGCCAAATAAATTATATTCTACAATATCCCACGAACTCATCTATTCCTCTGAACAACTGTAAGTTGGTTTTTTTTTTACCTAGTGATTGCACATCTAACTGGAGATGGCAAGAACTTTTACTTCCTAAAATAATTTTTATATTTCTGCTAGAACTTTGCATGTTCAAAATAGAGTAGAAATTTAATGAATTTAACCTAGTGATACAGTGAAGTAACCCTTTATACAGGAAGCAATGAAGGTGAAACCAAAGCTGCAAGTGTGCCCCTTCCTCAAAAGCAGCTTCACCATGTACCCTATCCTCCCTGAACTAACAAAGCACTTTTGCAAAAAGAGCTGGAAACAAAAGCAATGTAATCCTCCTCTGTTTTTGTACAAATCTAAACACCTTTCCAAAGGCTCATTAGCTTCTTTCTACTTTCATTGGAGTGAGAGAAATTGCCTCATTCTTGTGAGCTGCAGAAATTCCAGAGCACCTCCTGTGCAGGACAGCAGCAAAGCTCTGACCAAGAACAGCATTTGCTGCTGACTGCTTGGTGATAAATAGAATTCAATACAAACACATTTAAAATTTTAAGTTATTGAAATCTCTTGGTAAAGAGATCTGATTTTAGACGAACAGGTTAAAAACAATTAATAGAGAACACAAAATAATTAAATTTCTTTTTCAGCTAATGAAGGACCCCGTGAAGGTGGTAAAGAAAACCCCTAAATCTGTTCACTAAAGGTTCATCAAGTACTGTAATTGTACTTCACACTTCTCTGAGTTCACAGACTGACAGAATTGTTAGGGTTGGAAGGGACTTCTGGAAATCATGTAGTCCAAGCCCCCTTCCAAGGCAAGGTCACCTAGAGCAAGTGACACAGTAACAATTCCAGGTGGGTTTGGAATGTCTCCAGAGAGGGAGATTCCATGACCTTCCTGGGCAGCCTATTCCAGTGCTCTGCCACCCTCAGTGGAAAGAAGTTCTTCCTCATGTTGAGGTGAAACTTCTTGTGTTTCAGTTTATGGCCATTACTCCTCGTCCTGTTGCTGGGCAGCACCAAAAAGAGTCTGGCACCATCCCCTTGGCACCCAGCTCTGAGGTGTTAATAAGCATTAATGAGATCCCCTCTCAGTCTTCTCCAGACTAAAAGGCTCAGCTCCCTCAGGGTCTCATAAGAGATGCTCCACAACCTGCATCATCTTTGTCACCCTCCACTCCACCCTCTCCAGCAGCTCAGTGTCTCTCTTGTCCTGAGGAGCCCAAAACTTGTCACAGCACTCCAGATGTGCCTCACCAAGGCTGAGCAGAGGGGAGAAGATGTGATCCCTCAACCTGTGGCCACACTCTTCCCCCATGCACCCCAGGGTACCATTGGCCCTCCTGGCTGCAAGGGCACACTGCCAGCTCAGAGTTGCCTTCTAAACCTTCAGCAATTTCCCGTCTTTCATAGTGACATGAATTAGGCTTCATCCACATGGGCAGGCAGTTGAAGCTACCAACTGGATGAGAATCCGTCCAAGCGATTTTATGATGTGAGAGTTTAGCAGAGACCACCAGTGCATTTCTCAACAGTCACAATAAAAATTCAATGTTTTTCATGCATCAAGCCTTGTTTGCAATGAAGCATAATCTGCTAAATAAAAAGCTTTGTATGACTTAGTATGTCACCTGGTTTCCTTCCTCCTTTTTCCATTCTGCATCACAATCTTCACAACACTTGTAAAACTGATGGTTCTGAACAACCCGAACAGATAACTAAGATTTTTTGGTCAAGTCTGTCTTAATTGGCCTCAATTAGTCTTTTTTTTTTCCCCAGACAAAGGAATTGATAAGTTATCATTGCCAAAATACCAGTATATATTGATAGTATCTTGCTAAAGTTTTTATTTTGATGTTTCCCTGTAATCTCAGGAGGAGAGACAACTTGGAAAACTAAAACCTTATTTGTAGCAAAGGTAAATTGTTTTCTTGCTGAAACAATTACAATCACAGAAAACTGAAGCATGCAGCTGCAATCTGAAAGTCCCATCTTTTCTAATTTTGAGCCAGTGCAAAAAAAATCCACCTTTCCTTTGAATGGCCCCTACCTCTTCAGTTTGTATTATATCCTCATGCAAAGTTAAAAGCACAGTCATAATGCTATCTTAAAGGACTTTTCTGAATTCTTTTTAGACACATTCAAGCTATAGTAATTTAGCTGATGGCTGCTTGATTTCAGTGCAGCCAGTGAGAAAGCAAACAATCCAATGACCCCAAGTTCACTGAGATTGCTGGAAAATGAAAACAAGGGTTTTGGAAGGCCAGGGCTTCAACACATAAAGAAATATATTGAATACTTCAAAAGATATAAAATTCTTAGAACTGTTGGACAGGCTTCTGTGTGTGAACTTTCCTGTCCAAGTGGCATTGCTAAATACCATGGCACCAATCAGAGGGCTGACATCATATTGTTGTGTAACTCATAACCATAGCAATGTCACTTCTTAAAATGCATTATATGTGCATTCAGCTGCTTAAAATCTCAGCTGTGTTAGCTGTTAAATAAAGAACAGTTCAGGAGATTTATTTTGAAATATGAGCTCTTTGTATTTTCTTTTACAAAGGAAACAGAAAATGTAAAGCTTGTTAAGCCAATGTTAACACTGAAAGTTTGGATTCAGACAACAGACACAGTAAGAGCAGGTTTCATCACCAATCTAACTCAGAGTGATATAGTCTAGTAAAAGAGCTAATAGTGACCACGTTAATGGACAGCAATACACTTGGGCTTTTACATTACAAATGGGCCAAAATGCCCCAAAATGTATGCAGTCAATTAAAAGAAGGAAAAAACCAACACATAGCACACCCATATTGCAGGGTCAATGGTGTAGCTCTCAGCCTGAGTGAACTCAATACAGGTTTGGTCCAACAACTACAAGCAACGGAGAACAACATGTAACAGAAATTGGGAATGTAATCCCCCTCTCCTTTTTCTCAACCCTAAGCGCCCTTCCAGAGAGTCATTCCTTCTATTCCTGCTCTCACTGGAACAACAGAAATTGCCTCATTCTTGTGAGCTGCAGAAATTCCAGAGTAGCCGCTCTGCAGGGCAACAGCAAAGCTCTGACCAAGAAGAGTCCTTGTTGCCAAGTGGCTGGTGATAAACAGAGCTCAGCCCTGCCAGGTATTAGTAAAGGGAATGACACGTACCCTCTGCCTCTGGTGACACGTGGTGCAGAGGGGCTGCTGTTATCTACTGTCCGTCCTTTTGGAACGTCAGCATTTTGGAGCTGCAAGCCAGAGGAACTAATATCAGCCTGATTGTGCCTTCCTGTGATCACAGTCAGCAGCAGTGGTGTAATGCAGCCTTTGCCCTCCTGATAATCCACCAAGGAGAACACCAGCACTGTCTTTATGATGCATAAAAATATTAAATAGAAGCTCACTGTGCCCCTTAGGCTGCCCTGTGCTCGGTGAGTTTGAGGCTATGTTTTCAGAAGGTAAGGGATGATATGCTCCATGCAACACCATCCTCAGGGGTAGACAGCATTACAGCTTCTTTGGCAAAGATAAAAATACCTGAATTTCTCTGGTAACGAGGCCGCCATCTTTCCTTTCAACACCAGGCAATTACAAATGCTACCTAAAGTGCACAAGACTTGTGGACACAGATTACTTAGAGAATCAAACCCACAGTCACTTGATTGATTTGCTGCATAAGATGATCTTGTTGCTAGCCAATTTCTCATATGTACAGAAAATTTAATTATAAGCTTTGCAACCATAAAAAAGAAATTATGAGATGTTGAAATGTAGGAGTCCAGCAGTATGCAATTATGACTAGCACAGTCCCTTTCCGTGCTTTTCAAGAATCCAGAAATTAGACTTTCTGGTATGAGAAGCCTAATTGGTGTAAACCATCTCCCATTTTCTATATTTCAGAGGACAGGAAAAGTGTTTCTTTAGATAGAAAACAGATAAAGAGTAAGCAGGTGGGAGGGCTAGGACTATTTCTGGCTATGGGACTAACTGGTTTACATAACCTTGAACCAACTAATTTTATCTGTATTTGTTTTACTTTCACCATGTGTGAAAATGAGGCAATGATGTTTATTCACCTTTTAAAACTGCTTTTGAAATCCCCTGAGTCAGGTAATAATTTAGGTCCAACGAAATACTACTTTTGAGAAGCTCATTCACATATAACCCAAATACTGTGTCGGGAACGACGGGAGACAAGCACATCCGATGATGATCAACAAGTCTCAGTTTATTATCAACAACTCTGTTCTTTATATAGATACAATAATGAGGCTCATACATATTGCAAGGCTAAGCTCATCATTGGTCTCTTAGCTAAAAGTCATCTCCGCCTATTGGTATTATATTGTAGTCTGCAGGTGTTGAGTTCTCTCCTTTTTCCCACACATCCTGTTTTCGCTCTATGCAAAGATACCTTGCCCAGTGTCCTTGCCACTTATCGCTTAACTAGCTGAATTCCATTACAGCCGTGCTCTGCTAGCCAGCTTCCCACACATCTCTCCACAATACTGCAAGGGTTAAAGTTTTGTGCAAAGTGTCACATTGCAGTACTGAAGATAAATTAGAGGTAATAGTCTATCAAACGTAGGAAGACAGTTCAGCAAATACAAAAAAAAATAGATCTGTTTACATAAGGGATACAAATTGGCTACTACTTTCAGTCTGGAAGTTAATATGTGCCATATTACTGCAGAGAATCCTGCAAACCATTTTTAAACAATGTTATAACAGTTTACATAAAACTTAATGGCAAGTTAAGTAGATCACCCCAGCAGGCCCTCTGCTTACTGCAGGAATATGGCACAGAGTTCATAGGTTACTTGAGACCCATTCTCCCAGCCAAACGAGTCAAACAATAACACTTTTAGGCACTGAAACACTTTTCCTTGGTTTTCAGCAGAAGCAGATGTGGGGCTGACTGCACAATGAACAGAAAAAAAAAAAACAAACCAAAAAACACTTTGAAAAGAAAAAGACAGCAGAAACATAAGCTCAGCTTGCAGTATATCTGTAATCATCCTTGCCTTTCACCTTGACACTAGCTTTCTAATATTACCCTCCTCAGCTGAAGATCTGTACAAAGCTTCAATAACTTGAAGGAAGCTAATTTTTTTTTGCATCAGATTTCTCTGCTAAACAAATTGGTGCAGTGTTTCAATCTTCATTTTACTTTGGGGTGTAAGTTCTGAGTCATCATCATTTAATTTTCTCCAAGCCTCCAGCTCGTGTTTTCTGTTTTTCTTCCTGGATGTGTCATAACAACTGAATTGTACCACCCCAGCAAAATGGCGAAGCCTAGCACACATCTGCCAGCAACAAAATACTGTGCTCTCACTCTAATTCCCCACACATTCCACTTTTCACACTTCCTTTGCATCCTCTCAATAAAGTGGTAGAGCCTAGTAAGCAACTTTTTTTATTTTCCGCAACATTCTGCCAATAAATCAAAAGAACTACCTCAAGGAAGAGCACACTTGCCTTGCATGCTCTTTTCCAAGTCCCATTTCTATCAATATTCCCATGTGGTTAATTTTCTGAAGTCAGTGACTTCCCCGTAGTCAGGATATCTGTCAGTTCTGGGTCAATAATGTGCTGATGAGCTGTGAAGGCATTATTTTTCAGAATTGCTAAGTAATTTTGACTTGGAAAAATAAGTTGAGAAAAGTTTTAGTCTTTCAAATTTAATAGAAACTCTGGTGAAAAGTTTCCAGTATTCTTAATGCAGAAACAATAGAAAAAAGAGTCTCAGCTTTGAGATATCCATCATGAATTTAAAGGGGTCAATACTCTAGTATATTTCTTTTAAAACATTCATTACACTACAGAATGGCATCAAGGAGAAAAGAAGGTGAAAATTAGCAGTAAGAGAAAGGTGTTACAAGAAAGGCAGAAACACCTCATCTAGAAAGAGGTGAAAACGATGAGTCAGAAGAAAATATAATTTAAGACAGAGGAGCCTTTAAAAGTTGCTCACAAAGTTCTGTGTTTGGTAGCTACCTTACCTGAACTAGGACTTTGACTCCTTTGAGGGTGTTTCAAGGACAGCTCTCCTCTCACAAACGCGCAGCACATGCAACCTTGTCACATTTTGGTCACCAGATCTGGGCTGGGCAGTGACTGCCCCATGTAGTAGCCAGACAGAAACATAAATATCGATTTTGCAGCCCTGGTTAGTGCAGGCTCTGAAGCATCTCTGCAGAAACACCCACGCTGACCACAAAGCTGTGCCACCTTGTTTAACTTCAATATCAGTGGACTCCAAGAAAAAATGTTTTTAAGAGAAACCTCATGTCAATGTTCAGATGGGGAAATGTCAATATCTGACAGCAGGTTCACCTACGGCAGCAGTAACAAATGATAGCAGCCACTCTATACAGCAGGAAAGTTTCAAGATGGCAACTCCTTGAAATTATCAGGAGAGGATTAGAATAAGAAAAATATCTGAACCAAAGTAGTCTCCAGAGGGGTTGGAACTAGAGGATCTTTAAAGTCCCTTCCAACCCTTCCAAACCATGATTCCTTTTTGCCTCTTCCCCAAATTTCAGCTTCATATGATGGAAGCACACAGGTTATTCAGTAAAACAGCAAAGAGGGGGATACATTTTAACAGAGGCAAAACCATATAGCTTCCAATCCTACTGTCAGAAATGACTCAATGGTTTTAGCTGCACCTTTTTCTTTCTACCCCCTCTGTAAGAAGAAACCAAAACGCCCCAAGAACCTACAGAAAATGCACAATTCACAAAACCAGATGGTTAAGTTTTGTTAAGTTACAGCAACATTAAGGCAGAGATTAATATTAAAAAATTGCAGGCAATCTGAAGATTAGGTGTCATTACCTGCTCAAACAATTAGTGGCAATATTACCGTGCCAAAAAATCAGAATTTATATGTATGATTACCAAACTTCGTGCAATGTTGCTCAGTTGATGATGGTGTTCCAGGATATTCAGTTTGCTTTGCAGAAGTACTTAATTCTCAAACACTCGTATGCACTTTGCGCAATAAGTCAGGATGAATTGTTCTTTAGGGATTGGGCTGCCCCCCACGGATCCCAGTTTGAGCTATAGCAGATGCCATATAGCCCATCCAGAAGAGCTAACTCTTCTTCTTTCTTTTTCTACATCCACTAAACACAACTTCATATAATTGTGCCAGAGCAATGAGACAATAATGAATGAATTGTCCATTAAGAACGCTGGACAGTTTTCAGCAATTTCTGTAAGGAAATGAGTCAAAATGAATCTGAGCAAAAAGCAGGATATGGTACAATAATATCTGTTTTCTTTTGATTAAAAAGAAAGAACAAGTGTCCTGTTACTGATATCTCTCTTGATCCAGTATGGTGTCTAATGTGAAAGTTTAAAATGAGAAATTATAAATTTAAAATGTCTGCTCTGTTAGGAAACAAATGCTCAATTACTACTACCAACTTCAACATGAAAAATTTAACAATATTTTGAGTTTTTAAAGACTGCATTTTTAGCAATTTTACAGCATATCCCTTTGAAAGACCTTGTGGATACTTGCCAGATGTGATACAGTGGTAGAGGAACTCTACAGCAGAGAGCTTATTTATCCTTAGATCACCCCACTCTTTTCCTCTGCAACCAGAGAAATGATTTCTGAATTTCCTAACAATCTTGCAAGATAAACATTGAAAATTAGTAGAGCTAGAAATTACGATATTAAAAGGAGCATTATATTCTTTAAATCTAGTGCTAAGAACATAAACCTTTTCTAAGTCCTACTTATCAGTGCAGTGACGTCATCCTGGAGTAGGAGAAAGATAATCTTCCTTGTCGCTGCTTTATTGAAGAATGGCAAGGAGTCCTGACAAATGTGCTGCCCATCGTGCACGGATGTTTAAATGCACCCAGCACTCTTTACATAGGATGGAACACGCTGTGCATATCAAAACCCAAGTACTGTTTTCTTTATTTCTGGCACATTTTCTCCCTACAACACAGAAACGCATTCCAAGTGGGTTTTTTTTGCAGTGGTTTGTCTCTGCTCTTTGCCTTTTTCAGTGCTTCTTCTCTGCTCTTTGCCTTCACTCCACCAGCTGTCACTCCAGTGATGTTTCCCAAGCATGAAAGCTGACAAAGAGCAGGGCAGAGCTGAAATGCCGAAGCTGTGGAAAACAGTAGCAATGTTTTAAAATATCAACACAACTCAGTGTTTTGGGAACAATTTCCGATATTGTTACTTGAATGGACACTGTTTACTGCACAGTGTCTTGCACTGAAGAGAATTCAGTTGTGTTAGAAAATTAAAAGGTTATTGAACTGTAGCACACAGCTATTTTGTCAGTACATTTCAGGTTTTTCTGCCATAATACTTCATTTAAATTAGACATCAAGAAAGCCCAATCTGATTATTACTGGGAAATTTCTCTATAGACAATTAAGAAATTTATAAATGTTGTGAAAAAGAGGACAGGTAACAGAGAACAGGAAGCGTTTTTTGAGAAGAGTTTTGCTTCCTGATTTACACATCTTCTCTACCAACTTATTTTTCAAATTTCAGAGCTGTATTTATATGTCAAAATGATCTGAAATTCTAGTCTAAGAAAAGGACAAGAGTAGTTATCACATGGGGGTGCCCTCTTCCAACAGTTAAGCTTTCTTCTAATTATCTAGTTATTTTCTGTTTTCTGAGCTGCTGTAGTCCAAGAGCCAAATACTGACAGGAAAGACTACTGCAACATGCAGAGTTGGCACAAGCATTTTCTTCAACCCGTAGAAACACCAGTCCCCACTACTGAAATCAAATCAGCTCTGCCACTCCAGAGGCAGAAAAAAAAATCCACATGATTTACAATAGTCTCCAACAATCTTACCTAATCTCAGGAATCATTTAAGGTAAGATTTCCAGTTTATCAGCTGGCTTGATTATGACATTTGTTATTCTCATGAGTAACTTTAAGTTGAACAGGGAGCAAATCTTAACTTCTCTGTGTTCAGAAATAGCTCTGTAGTGTTCTGTTCTTGTAAATTATCACAGGCACTTCTGACACTGCTCATGAGGGGACAGTGCTACAATATGCATTTTCTGGGAAGGGAAGACACAGGAGCAAAGCCTTGCACTGCAGCATATTTCTACTGCTCTGACCTGATGGTGCTGCCACACTGCTAAGCCAGTATGAAGGAGCCCTCTAGTGTGAATAAGAAATGGACCTACAGCCCATAATTTGCACACAAAAAACCAGTGACTAAGAAGTGTCACTGCTAGTCTCCAAGCATTCCAACAGCACATGCGCCCCAGGACATCCAACAATTACAAAGCCTCCTGGACCTCAACTCTGAAGTCAAACAAACAAATATATATGTCATAATGTGATTTCAGGACTAATGTTTGACTGACCATAAAGACAGTCTAGAAGGAAAAATGTATCCAAAACCTTGAAAATAATGTAGAAGTAAACTGCAGCCCTTGTCAGATAAATATTTGGTTTAAATTTTCCAATAGACTGTGACTTTAAGAACAATTGATACGAACCATTTAAAGGAGAGAAAGCCTTTTTCTAAACCTTATGTACTAGGATAAAATTTATCAGTTACCACAGAACCATTCAAACCTTCCAGAGACATAGACAGTTTGCACTATAATATAACCACACTCAGGAAATTGCAGTGATCAGATCTATTTGCAAGTGGTGGCAGAGCAGAAGATCACAGCCAGGCAAGTAGGGAGAGACAGACACACAAAGAAAGAAAGATATTCAGTCCCACACAGGTCCATAATATGCAGATATTTCTGCATAAAAACCTTTTGGTTTATGCTTTGTATCACTAAGATTTAAAAAAAAATGGCAAGGATGTTGTTTATTTTATTGTCACCAATTCTAAATGAGACGTACATTAAATTTATCTGGTTTAAGCAATACTGTTCTGAAGTGACATAGAGAAAAGCATATGCAATAGTTTACATTTTTGTGGGTTTTCTCTTTAGAGTGATCACAGTTGATTGCATAGCAGTTTTATGATGCTGAATGGAAAATCAAAACAGCTATGAAGTTTAAATTGATAGCAATGTATTTAATGCCCTGCTGTCTAACTGCTAGAGGGATAAACAAAGAACACCTAGAATGCTGGAATGAGGTTGGGAAATCCATTAGAAAAGTTATGAAGTGGTATCAGAAGAAGTCAAGAAGGACCACATGAGAGGCATAAGCAACTAACAGATGATGAGAAATTACAAATTACTAAGCCAAATCACAAGAGATGCAGTTTAGGTAACCATTTAGAAATAAAGAAGTGAAAACTCAAACCCATTTCAGACAAGAAGAATGGTGAAAGTGACTTCATTATACTCCCATTTAGGATTTGATCCTGGATGCAGACATGAAACTTTTCTAAATTTCAAAAATGGGGAAAATGAGAGAACAGCCATTCTCACTAAACTTGCTGAACTTCTCACTTCTGGAAAGGCTGCACAGACTCCTTGGGTTATTTTGGCACCTCCTTTTCTGGCAAGCAACAAGGAGTTTAGAGGAATTTAAGAGAAAAAACAAGGGAAAAAATTAATCCAACCTTCCCAAACCACAAAAAAATTCAATTTAATTTGGGATACATTTTGCCCAAACTTTCAGTCAGAGCAATGATCATATTTTATCCAAACAATCACTCTCAATGGAAAGAACTCTAAAAGGTTTTGCTACACAAGACCTTAGAGAATGAAATATTGTACTGCTGGCTTCTATATCCTCACTAAAACTGTATAAATATTAATAGTGCAAGAGATTGCAAGTATTATTTTTCATTTTTTCAATGACATTTGAGTGGATAATGACAAAGTTAATTTGGATATGTAATTAAATGAAAATTTCTTCACCTGCACATCTGAAATATCTGGAAAATTACTTAACCTCCCCTGGACATTCTCCCAGTCCTTTAATTGTACCAAATCAGATAGAAGAAGCAAAGATGAAAAATTTCAAGGATTTTGGTGTTTAAGAGGTTTTCTTGTGTGCAAATCTTGTTTTCTGTCCCATTTGATTCAGTTTATGTATATCAGTACCAGATTTAATTGTAGGATTAACTACAATTAACTACTTAGGGATAGTTATTTGAAAATATTCATGATCTTACTGAGTCAATTCTGGGTACCAACAGGGTATGCCTGAACATGATTTTCCTTTGTACATCTTGGCTTTTAATTTGAATACTGGATTCTTGAGTAAGTTAAGTAACTTGTAACTACAAAACTAAATATCTAAAGACTCACACCAAAGATACTCATACTGATGCCTATGTCCAAGACAAAGTCCAGGATCTCTGCTTCCAGATGATCAAAAACTTGTTCAAAGTCCTGCAGGCTTTGAGATTTTTTAGCGTGCAAAGGAATAAAAAATGAATGACAGGTGTTGAAGACCTGAGAATTAAAAAGGGCTGTGATTTTTAATAACAAACAAGGGAATAAAAGAGATCCTCTAGAAATGCATTTTATAGGAATTACTTGGTTGCACTTTCTCATTTGCTCTGATGCCATCTAAGCCCTCCACTGGCCAGTGATGCCTAAGACAAGCATTTTTCCACAAACTGCCTTTTCTTTTTTTTTTTAAATAACCATCATAGATCCTGAGCAGGGGCAGGCTCAGACTGATGAAGCAGATGACATGATGTGAAAAACATTGGCCCAGAAGTGGGAAAAATTATTTTGAAAAGTGCATCTAACAGTTAGGATTTACAGAGTCACCTTTAAGCTAACATATAATGGCGCCTATAAGAAAAAATTTAAAACTCGACACCGTTGAATACTTATTCATCCTACTGCTTTTCTGCTGAACTGGATTCACTTGCTTAAATAATTGTGGATGCTGTGGCTCAAAAAAATTCAGTGAGTACCTAAAATTTAAAGGCCAAATCAACATAGCCACAGCTCTTTTAAAGTTTATGGTATTCCCATATGGCCCAGAGAAGAAGCCTAGTGAAGCAAAAGGACAGCAGGATTGCAAAATAAGAGAAGTCATTCAAAAACATTTTTAACTGATGCAAAATTTTCAATCATTAATCAAACAGGTTGGAAAGGAAATAATATAAGAAATGAATAATTCTGGTTACTTAGAAAAACTTCTGTTTTAATGGAAATGAAAAAAAATCTACTCAGAAACTACATTCCCTTTTAAAAACTGTGACTGCAGAGGGCATTGTCAGCCCCATAAAAGAAGGACTGCATCCTATTTCTTTCATGAAAAAGCTTTACTGCTTACAAGTACTTCCATTTTCAAAGATCCTACAGAAACTGTAGTTTTGGTACAAAACTGGAACTAATTTCCCCCTGCACTATACCAGTGTTCCCTTGTAATCCCCCGGCAGGTCTTCAGCAATAAAAAGGAGAGATGGAAGTTTCATCTGTTATTCAGCATTGTCTTCTTTTTTCTTTATGTCCCTTTCATTGGAATTGATTGATTGATTCTCCTAGCTCCAAAATTAAATCACTAAAGGATGGAGCTACAACTGGTAGAAAACCAGTGTGAGTGAAAGATGAATAAAACTATGTTTTAGCCAGGTTTAGTTCTGGTTTTGTTTCCAGCCACAGTGCACTGTCCCTTTCTCATCCCAATGACCTCATCCTCACTCCCTAATGACTATGTGCTCCTCTGGAAAGTTTCACTTTTCTTTTATCTCCTTTGACAAATTTAGCAGGAGCATCATGACCTCAAATGAATGTTTCATTTCAAGATTATGGTTTTACATGCCCTACTGACTCAAAAGTAAGGTTAAAGAATGACAGGTATATAGTTAAAGCATTGGCCTGGTGCTTATGTTGATGGAGGTTCAGTTTCTGGCACTGACACAGCCTTTCCTGTGTAAATAATTGATAGTTAGATTCCATAAATATTGCTTAAATTAAGTTCTTATCTTTCTCTGCACAGAGCTCTTGTAATTTAGGATACAGTACTGTTTAACATCACAGAAGATAAAAAAATCTGTCTCCTAATATTTGTCTTAATTTCCCTTCTGAATGTCGTGGTTAATTTGAACTTTCTAATCAGGAATCTTGTAAGTCAATCTTCACAAGTAAAAGTATCTCAATATGGCAAAAGTAGCAGACAATAAAAAATAATTTTTCTGGGAAATGATTCACATCTGAAGTGTTGGCTGTAAGAAAACTACATGCTGGACTTTCACCAAAAGCATGAAGTCATCTGACCGTGCTTAAAGTAACTTCTGGAGTAATTAATGTCATTCTGACTTTCACAGAAAGGTTCAATAACTGAATCTAAAGATTCAGGACTTTGTAGGAATAAAACTGAATCTTGTTTATTCCTTATACTCTGTTGCTGCGTCATTGTACAAGGTTGGATGCTTTTCACTGGCAAAGCCCTTGGAGTGATGTGAGATCCTTCTAGACAGAGCTTAGAGCACATTAGAGCAAACCCACTAAAGTTAATGGTGTCAGTGAGGACAGAGCCAGGCCCTTACTGGCCTTTCCTTCTTTCCACCTCCTACTTTCTCTTCTATTGTCACACCTACAGAAACATTAAGGTTGGAAAAGACCTTCAAGATCATGGAGTCCATCCTTTTACTGAACACTGCCTTGCCCACTAAACCATATCACAAAGTGCCTACATGTTTTTTGAACGCTTCCAGGGCTGATGACTGCACGATTCCCCTGATTAGCCTGTTCCAACACTTGACCACCCTTTTAGAGAAGGAATTTTTCCTGATATCCAACCTGAACCTCCCTTGGCACTACTTAAGGCCATTTTCCCTTTTCCTATCACTTTTTATTTGGAAGAAGTAAAAATCAACTGAGCCTCATCTCACTACAGCCACCCTTCAGGTGGTTGTAAAGTCATAAAGTCTCCCCTGAGCCTCCTTTTCCCCAGGCTAAACACCCCCAGCTCCTTCAGCTGCTCCTTATCAGATCTGTGCTCCAGACCTTTCCCCAGCTCCACTGCCCTTCTCTGGACACAACCTCAGTGTTTTCCTTGCAGTGAGGGGACCCAAACTGAACACAGCACTTGAAGTGTGGCCTCACCAGAACCAAGAACAGGGGGACCATCCCTGCCCTGTCCTGCTGGCCACACTATTGTTGATACAAGCCAGGATGCCATTGGCCTTCTTGGCCACCTGGGCTCAAGTTCAGCTGCTGTCAACCAATACTTGTTTCTAATAAGGGAATGAAAATTGTCACCTCTCTGGTAGGTGGCATTGGCCTGTGCCCATCTACTTATCCTCCTGTAAGGACTATTCTGTATAAATAAAAATTAAAATTGCAATGTGTGTCAACATGCACACTCCTGGATAATGGGAAAGGTGTTAGGTGGGACTTGGAACAGCCATTCCCACCTTCTGCCTCTAATCAGATGATGCCAAAATGCAAGAGCAAGAGTACCATGTTTGTCATTTGTTATTTGCTTTATTTCTCAGCACACAGCGGAGAAGGAGTAACTATAGAGCTAAAAATTCTGATTACAAAGTGCAAAGCAATGTACTACTTGCTATGTGGTCAATGGCATTAACCACATATCAGTATCCTCTTCTTCTTACCTCCTTCAAGGAATCTCATCACATCCATCCCCTGCAATCTCTTTAGATACCACTAAGACAGTCTTAACTTATTGAACTGAAAGGTTGGAGGAGAATGCAAGTGTTGAATAGCAGCATGTTGAAAAGCCTACTAAGGACAGTGGAAATCTTTCCATTGATTTTAGCAGACCTTGGATCCGGTTATACAGAAGTAACTTTTGGGATCTAATTCATCAAGGCATAATCCTGACTGCAATAAAAAATTTACCAGTGATTTCAGCAATGGTACAATTTCGCCCAGTTCTAGGGTTTCATTGTTATCAATTTGGTAATCCAAATAAAATGCAGCTTTACGTTGGCTTGGGACAAGAAGGATATGAAAGGTTCTATCATGACTTTTCCTACTTCCACCACATATAAGGGTAAGCAGTGATTATTTCCTGAGAGAGCATGTACAAGAAGGGGAGAGGATGTGTTTTCATTATGGATGGAAGTCTGTATTATCATTGCCCTCCTCGAGGCACTCTAAGGGGCATTATTCAGATGTAACAATGACCTACTGGCTCCTAATTATCTTGTTCTAAACCCTGATCAACCTGGTTATTCTTGCAATAGTGAAATTCTCTTCAGCAAAGCACTTCCCTTGCCAAAGTATATATTTTTTGGCAGCATCTGGCACTTTCCAGCCCTGGAATCTGATGTAGGCTGGTAAATTGTGCTAGGTCGGCAAGGTTTTCACCCTCCAGAGCACTGAAATGGTGTAAAATAAGACATTGTTTCCCATTCTTTTTCCAATTTTTTATTCCTCAAAAGTACCTAAACTGCAATTCCTGCTTCCTATCCCAATACAGCACTCAAAAGTGTAGCTCTTTATCTTCACACACTGCAAGTGTCTTGGGAACTACTGTAAGGAGCACAATGACTCCATCACGTGCTTGATACCCTTGATGGCCTCCAAAGCAGCTATTCCATAGCAAAGACAGAGTACAGCACTGTATGTGAGAGGAAATTGTTACAAGATTGCTCTTCTTTGGAAATAAGTTTAGGTGAAGAGAAGAATTTCTTCCCAATTCTATACAAAATGAAGGAAAAATAAGTTTCTGAAAGGATATTTCTGGAAGAAAAAAAAATTAACTCTGTGACAGATTAAATTAACAGAGACAAACAAATTACAAATCAAGGCATCTTCTGGAATAAAGCCATGCTTGTCCTACTGATTGCAAAGAAGTGAAATAGTTATTTTACTCTGCATTTGAAACTTTTTTTTTTCAAATGGTGAAGCTTATAAATCTCATTTATTCAGGCAAAACACTCTATGAAGTCTTGATAGATTTCTCTTATAGATCAATACTCACTGAGTGTTCATGTTTTCCCAGTCTTGCTTGCCTAGGATTTCAGAGCAAAGAGCAAACAACTTCTTGGACTCAGTAGTACAATCTAGTATTCCACAAAGCAGTAGCTGTAGTGCAATCTCAATAATAACAAGTGGATATACTTTCATAAAAATTTTACTTGTGCATTCTGATAAAGCTTATCCTCTATTCTCATGCATATTAAATTAGACTTCAGAGCTAGGGCATCTATTCATTGAGCATTTATAAATGCTAATATATGCTCATTTTGATGAATACAAACAAAAATCAGTCTAAGCATAATAATTTTTTTGCGTTAACAAAACATTGAAGGAAAATGGAAACTAAATATTAAATAGTGTTACTTCAAAATGCATGAAACTTATTTACATGAAAATCGGATCGACTGCTTTGCACATTTAAACCTTGAGATATTTCTGGTAAGGGACTTTACAACAATCCCCAAGATTTGTTATTTGCTTGTTTGTTTATTTTCTTGCTTGCTTATTTGCTTGTTTGTTTGCTTTAACACTTCATAGAAGTATCGAAACCCAGGCATTTCCTGCTGATTGAACATTGACTCATAATTTTTCAAATAGAGATGAGAAATTCCACAGCACCCTCAAGAAGTATTACCAATATAACAGTAATCCATTTTTTCAAGATTGCAAGGAGATGAAAAGTGATATCAACAGTCTCTTATTTTGCATATTTAGGCATTCATAATGCAAAAATAGACAGAAATACCGACTAACATACAGAATGTAGTCAAAGAGGTACAGAGATACATAATGAAGCAACACATTGACTGGCATGTTCTTTAGAACAATTTCTCTTGGTATGTAATTGTTAAACTGGAAATGAAAGAGAATGACTTTGTACTCCACCAGGTGCATACATTCTGGGATTTAGGACAAATAATTTCTAATTTAATTAATTTTCCTTCAGTTCAGTTTCCTAGAAGAAAGCTGTGCACGTATGCTAAGACTAGATCAATTAGCTCAATCTGTAGTTGATGAAAGAACAATGTTTCCTTCTGAGGTCAAGAACAAATTTATTTTTAAGCCAATCATTCAATAGAGGAATAATTCACTCTCTAGACACACCTGCTTGTTGACTTCACTATCTTAAACTAGACCCCTAATTTTCAGACACCAGACAAGAGCATGATGAATCTCAAACTCAGCCATCCTTTTGTGCTACCATGAGGCAGACAGCACATGCAAGTCAAAACCTCTCCAACCAGCAGCTCCCAGTCTGGATCCAGAATACAGGATGTGCTTGTACAATTACTCTTTTGTACCATAGCACCACAGACTCTCAGCCTGTTTTTCAGGCCACAGGAAAATCCTGTTTCACTGACCTGCTGCCTCACAGAATGCTCCCATACATCCTGATACTGAAAGCTGCTATCAAGGCTTCAAATTGTACCTTACCCCGATGTTTTGATGGAAACATTTTGAGTTTCTTGCTACAAGACTGTAGCACTCTAATAGGTGGCCTTTCACCATACTTTAAAAGGTGCAGTTGCAGCTGAAGATTGACTCTAGGATTAACTCCACTGTTTTTCAGATTTGTGATGTATTTCTGAATTACAGGCTACATGGCACTCATGAGTTCTACTGCATGGCTGAAAAAGACAGAACAGCAATTACAAGGAGTCACATAAAAGTTCCAGAACACATAACCCCAGGTCTTTCCTGGAGTCCTAGAGTAGATTAGCTTTGCATTTATCCTGGGCTATTTCTCATGTAATTTCTAATTTTAATACTACACAGAATGCCTTGATAACTTGACATTGGAAACTTCTGTAGTCCACCTACACCAGTGCTTCTCACACTGAAACCACTGTTGGAGCAGAACCAGTGGCAGCAACAATAGGAGATTTTGGAGGGATGAGGAGGAATAGAGAAACCAAGTGTAAACAAGTTCTGCTGAATTACTCCATTGACTTTGCATCATTTACAGGGAAGTGTTTTTAGTGCAGAAGCCAGGAGGTTATTGGAATTCTATAACTTGGCCTGCTTTCAGGGGACCTCGGAACAGTGTGACTCGACTTTGTATCTGCTTGTCACACACAGAAAAAAACATCCACAGATTTGACAAAATAGATTAAATAAGAGTCAAATATTCTATTAGATAAACTTTGACCTGCATGATATGAAATTCTTTTGAGCTAGCAACTGACAAAAAAAGGAAAGAGACCTCCAAGGAAATCAGTGTGCATCAGCAAAAAGGAATGCCTAGGACTGTTGTATGTCCACAGGCAGCACTTTGACGGTTGAGTAAATATAAGGAACTTTTGATAACAGCTGGAAGGCAGCACTCAAATTATGTCAGGAAGATGAGAAAGAACTATGTGGATTCCAGTATAGGGACACAGAAGTTGCAGTCCATACTGAAAGCAGAATTATGTTTAAAAAAATTAATAAGGAGAACTTATCTTAAACATACAGGACCAGCAGCCATGTATTTAACAATATGGATTTTTGTCTAGAAAGTAACTGAAGTGCTATCAGTCCATATGTTTAATACGTGATTTAATCCAACACACCATGTAGGAGCTTGAACGTTTGCCTAGATCTAAGTGCATACTGTGGTAACTTGATGAACTGGGACCATCTAATCCTGCAGTCCTGCCAGAACAGATGGGCCAAACAGTGATAACATCTGTACAAGTGGTGGTATCTCCTTGTAATTCTTTATCTCATTTTTCTCTGTGATAGCATCTTTTATACTGCAGCACTTAAGAGGTCAGCAGCAATTTAAAATCTACTGCTTTAAAATTACTTTAGTCATCAGATACTTCTCAATCATGATTCTGGATCATGATTACTGAAAAGGAATCTTTTTTTTCTCTTAATTTGCTCTCTTTGTTGTATAGCACTTCAGGCAATATCACTACATCACACAAATTTTAAGTATACTTGATTGCTTAGGTATTTGAAAGCCTTGAGTAAACATTTCTTGAAAGAAAAAATTCTATCTTGTCAATTCTAATGTTATATTTATATAAAGGATGAGGCTTTATTATGCCATGTGATACATGATTATTTAAGCCAACAAATAAGTTAATGTCACATTTCATAGCTGACACCATCACTGATGCAATAGAGATTCCATTCCCATCCAGTTAAACGCATCATACAGGCTTTTTAAAGAGCTATTAGATGTTATATAATCCTTCATAAAATTATTAACCTGCAAGAAAGAAAAATAACACATAGATTTTTTTGTCTGGCTATGTTAAAAATTATTTTGAAGTACTCTGAGATTTTCATCAGAAAGATTCCAGGATTCAGGATTTGTATTAACTATTTATGCATATGATAGCGAGGAAAAATGTTGCTACTGATTACTAAATAAAGCAGGCAGCAGGCATAGGTTAGAAATGGTATTTTATCAACTTCATTAAATTTGGACACTGAGGGGTAAAATGAACAGAAGGTTTTAGGGTATGTTTGCTTATAAAAGATTGACAGACTGATAAAAGAAAGGGAAGCTTAACTAATCAATTCTTGTACCTATATTCAGCTGGATCTTTTAGGAAGAGTTACAGTGGCATATCCAGGAACAGAACTTGCCCTTCCATGCTTTAAATGGGAGCAAGACAAAATGTGGCACAGCTGTGGGTAATCTGCAAAGTAATCACACTCCACACTTTATCAGGAGTGCTAAATTTTAAAAGTACTAGGCTGAAACAACAAGATTAATAGATTTCAGGAAAAATATCTGGGGAAAACCTTGTGTTTCATATTAAAACTCAGTGGGGGAAAATAGTCTGGGGAAAAAAACCCCAAAACCAAACTCCACATCTTAGTATTTATAATGCTTTACAGTGATACACATAAAACAACACACACACAGACAAACCAAAATATAACTGTAATCTACTCCTGGCTTGCTGTTCTGTTTAGTCTTACGAAACAAATAATTTAGCAGGCAATGTACAATATAGAGGCTCCCAGTGGGTTGCAATATACTAAGTAAGCATGTTTTTCTTTTTGTTTAATTTATAGTCCTTGGGAAAAAAAAAAAAAAAAAAGGACTTGTTTTTAAAAACTTGTTTTCTGGGTTTACAAAGCTCACAGGGATAGTTAGTTCTTAGCTGGCTGAATTGCTGGCTAAAATGTGAGACATACTGTACCACTAGAGGTCTTTTAGTTTACTGATGTTCTAAGGCCTCAAGGGTTCTTCATCAGTGGATACATCTTTTAATCTCAGGGAACAGTAAAATGTAGTGCTTTCTTTTCAAATTGACAACTGCAGGATGAACAAGTAGATATCAACCTAGACTTTGCTGTATAGGCATTGGGGCAATAATTTCCCAAAGAGAAACTGAATATTCATATTTTTTATATCCTTATCCTTTATCTAACTTGAGTAATTCTTAAAATGTAGACTCCTGCCAAGCTCTGTGAATAACAGATTTTTGGTCTCAGTGATATAACTGAGAATGAGAAAAGAAAAAAAAAAGGCAAGAAAAGAAGTTGGTAGAGCTGACTGAATTGAGTTACTTCATTTTTTTGGCTCTTGGCATGCTTGTCTTTTTTTTTCCATATTTTTCAGTTTTTAACCAATGTGGATCATTCTGTAAATGGAAACATTTAATGCTGAAAATGTCAAAACAAAACACTTAATCTTTTCAGAATTTTACTGTCTGAAATCAAATTCTATAAGAATTTTAAAATAGATGTTGTAAGTAAGCAACTACTTACTTATTGTGAATTTACTGTTCCTGCACTTCTCATTCATCATAACAGGGCAACTGCACATCTGACCGGCTTGTGTACAAACAATCCCAGGAAATAATGGGCCTTTAATCTCTGAGTAGAGAGCAGAGAATTCAGTAGTTACTAAGGAAATCATAAACCACACAGGGGAAAAGACAAAAATATAAGTGTGTAATATTTGTATGAATGAAATGTTGGCCTTTACTGGATCTGAGTGAAAAATGCAAAATATGTGCCAATTAAGTAGCTTCCACAGATGCCTGGTGCAAATGCAAAGCACGGGAAAGCTATGCTATGTCAGTCCCATTTCTTATCTTGTGCAGATCTATGGAATATAAAAATCTGCTTTTATCTGTTCCATCAACCCTCCTATTTCATCAGTTACTTTTTTTCCCTGATTCCTGCTTCCCACTTTTGAGCTTGCAAAACTTACAGGCTGTGCAGTTGTACAGAGTCTTATTTCCCCTTTGGAACACACTCTGACTTCACATAGAACCTCGGTGTAGCCTTTTTTATTGGGAAATACTTGTCTACAACCAGTCGTGATCTATGGTCTTTACACACCAGCTACCTCAGCTGGCTCAGCAATCAGTTTTCATACAAAAGCTAAATGGCAAATTTCCTTTGTAACATTTCTAAATGTCAGATTACCGCTTACTCCCTCTCCATTTTCGATGCTAAGGCAGTTCAAGAAAATATTTTAATAGTACTTTTCTAAGAAGGCATAGATTTTTTTCAAATGCTTAAATAGCAACTACCCATAGACAGAGATCAAAGCTGCCCATTTCCAAGAATATTTGGAAAGGAATATTCAAAGGTGTATCTGAGAACAGGATCTTAGAACAGATGCAAACAGACAGGCTGTACAGTGACCACTAGTGACTCAGTTAACGTAATACAGCTTAAATAATATGCATTTTCTTTCTAAAATCAAAACTTTCCCTTTGTGTTTTGCACAGGTAAGCCCACAGGGTATGGATCCAGCAGTAGACGCTTACACCACAAGGGAATAGTGGATGAATGCTGCTTCCAGAGCTGTGACCTGAGGAGGCTGGAGATGTACTGTGCTCCAATAAAGCCACCTAAATCCGCACGGTCCGTACGTGCACAGCGCCACACCGACATGCCAAAAGCACAAAAGGTAGGCCAGGATGGGAAAAACTCACAACAACCAAACCAAACCAAACCAAGCCAACAAAAAAAGAACCAACAAAGAAACCCTCACATATTCTAGGGAAGGAAAATTCTACCGACACTGGTTACATAGAAAACAATTGATGTCTTCTGCCTACTAGATTTAGTGGAACTTTGGGAAATAGCTGCCAAGGAGGGAAATAAGTGTGAAGTGGTGGGTTCCTTCTCATCTCTTAGAACACTGAATAAAACATGGGTTTGCTAAGCTAGTTGTTGTGAGGTTTTATCCTGCCATAGGGTAGTAAGTGGCAAGTACTCATATCATCCAGTAAAAAATATCACCTAAGACATCTTTCAAAAGAGAAACTAAACACTGGATGTTTAACAACTCATCTATCCAGAATCTCTTCGTTCATCCTCCAGTTTCAGGGAGAGGTGGAGTTAGTGCTCAAGAAGGAAATCAATCATTCTGCTATTCATTTTACAGTTAAATGAACAAATTTTTCTTCTTCTTCATTTTTTTTTGCCTTTTTTACAAATTTATCAGAGCTAAATTAAATGGATGGTCACTGCAACCGATTCTGACTCCATTTTACCTATTTAAAGCCCTATATGTATATTCTCCAAGGCACTTCCAATATTTACTGATATTATTTATATCATTTGGGTGCTCTAAGTATCCAGATTTTTGTTCCTCTGATACCAGATATGCACATATATGCATCCACAGACCCTACAGCTCAGAAAACCCATCTTAGACGAGGCTACAATTAAGCTCATGTCCAACTGTCTCTTCTGTTTGAGGTCTGAACATCTGTTTTACATATTATCTTTCTTCTGCTGTAAATCTCCTGTGATTTATTTTATTGCTGTTGACCCTGTCTGTCCTACACATATGTTGGTACCACTCCTGCAGTTATCTGAAAATTTTTGCTTACAAGACCTGGAACCTAAGATTTTCATAGGAAGTCAGGAAAGCAGTGCTATATATTAAAACGCTTAATATCAACTTTATGTAAAGAACTATTGTAATCATTCCAGCATCCATGCTTTTCCATAAGTCAATCCATAGAAGGGAATCCTTTTCCCCTTCTTCCTCAAGAGTTTTCCAAAAATCAGTGTCTGCATGATCCTTACTGGGAAGCATCACCTCAAGACCTCAAAGGACACAAAGGGTAGAAAGTGAAGACTTCTCTAGGTAGAGCCCAAGTGTAGGCAAGACATCCCTGGTTCATGTTTATTCCTATCTGAGCACACATAAAGTTAAGGCTTGCTGGAAAAGAAGAAAACAGGCTTGGCCAGGAATTCGTGTGCTCCTTCCCATGCTTGTTGCTAAGGCAATGGATAAAACATTGGAGTAAAGGAGACAAGATACCTGCCAGCTCTTTGATGGATCTCCACACCACTTTCCTTGGAGGACTAAGGAATGATGTCATCTCTAGGCAGCTGTCCTCTTCCCAGCTCAAAACATAGGCAGGAGAACAATTTTCTTGCAGGCAGGAAAGACCTTATATCTTTCTGCAGCATCAGGGGAGGTAGCACTCAGGAGGGGTACTAGAAGAAGGAAAAAAACAGAGGGATTATGTAATTGAGTAATTGAGGGAGCATAGCTGCAGAAGAAATCATCTCGGAAATTAAAAAGGGAAAAAAATCAAGACGTGAAAAGGGCAGTAAAAGGACAATGAGGAGCACAAGAAGAAACAAAAAAAGGGTGAGGGAATTAGATCAAAAAGGTTGAGAAGATGTAAAATATTGCAAAACTGAATGAACCAACATGCATCACAAATAAAGGATGGAATTTTGAGAAAACTGAGAAAAAATTAAATTAGAGACAAATTATTAATAAAGAAAACAACACCTTTAAAGAAACTGTATATGAAAATGAGTGTATTGAAAAGAATAAAAAAATATAAATGCCCCTTGATAGAAACTTGATAATAAAATAAATCTGATGGGAAATACAAACAAATTTTCATTTTTATCTGTAGATGGAGAAAATTAGATTGAGGGAATGAAAACACAGAATGGGTAGGAGAACTATTATTCAGATTTATGATAGATAAAAGGAAAATACAGTGGAGGGAAAAGATGCAGAATTCATTAGGAAAAACTGTTCATAATCTCATTTAATTTATTTTCTTGCTATTTTCTTTTTGCAATCAGTTGTACATGCCACCATTAAGGAAGGCAACTATGTTCAAATCTTTTTTGGGGCAGACTCTCCCAAGATGAATGTATTTAGCTAGTTCATAGTGTTGGTTAAAATCAGTGCCACTGATTTTAGCTAAAATAATAGATGGGCTTAAGCAAAATTATTTTTTAATTAAACAATTTTTTCCCCCTTTATATTATGTTATGTATGAGATCTAGATTTTATTCATAGAAAGTGAATATAAATATATACACATATGGTTATATAAATATATACGACCTCTTTAAAGTTTTCTTATTTATCTGCAAAATGTAAGGTAGGACTAGATGCAATATACAAGATGTTTTACAGTTCTTCTCAGATTTCATAGAGAATCAGTTTCTTATGCATTTCGTACATCTGATAGAGTGTTTAGCATCTCCTCATAATCTTTTTAACTGACAAATCCAGGATTTTTTAGAATCTTGGTAGAAGATCTTAGTTCAGTGGAGTAGGGATCTTCTTTTGTTTACAGTTTCAATATTTCTGTTGGAAAGCAAAGTAATGGTTTCTCCTAGTTGTACATTATATTTAGGTTTTTAAAGTGTAAAACAAGAGCAAGCAGGGGTGTTAAAGTTCTGTCTTCATTGTCATGGTACCATGTAACTTTTCCTTCATTGGTTTTATTTCCTCCTCTGAAAAGCACTAAAAGTTTATTCAATTATCCTTAAGTGAACTAAATTTTAACAGCAATTTGGAAAACTATAGAGTAGCACTTTGAAAAACAACTACACTACCAAAGGAAAAAACTGAACAATTTCCACAACTGTGCATATGAGGGAAGACTGTGACCTTTACAAATGATGCAATGTCACAGAAATAATGTCATAAAGTTCTTATCACTTTACAAGGTACCTTGAAAATTACTACTAAATGTGAAGTCTGGTAAGGCTGATTTTAAAATCCAGTAAAAAAGAATCATACAATGATTTAGGTTGGAAAGAACTCTAAGAACATTGAGTCCAGCCATTAACTCAGCACTGCCAAATCCACCAGTAAACCCTGTCCTTAAGTCCACATCTCCACATATTTTAAATAACTCCAGAGATAATGACTCCACAACTTCCTTAGGGAGCTTTTTTTAGTACTTGACAATGTTTTCTGTGAAGAAAGTTTTCCTACAATCAAATCTACACCAAACCTGGCCCAACTTGAACTTGTTCATCAACATAGTGCCCTGCCATCCCCTTGCAACCTGACCAAAATGGCAAAAGAGGTGCATATCTAGATATAAACTTTGCTCTTCCTCACGTTTTTAGTCCTTACTCTTCTTTAGGCCTCAGGTGTGAAAAAAATGTACCAAGAAAGTATGAATAGGAAGTGCATTCTCTCAAAAATACCTTGATGTTACCTAACCTTCAAAATTCAGATAAATACTGAGTGGGACTAAGAGAGAAAGGGAAAATATTTGCATTTTTATTGTAAGAAAATGCCATTAATAAAACAGAAAAAGCAAAAATTGCAGTATTTCTCAATTTTTCTCAGACTGGCAGATTCTTTTGTAATTGGCTCAGTATCAACTCACAGATACATATATAGACCAAAATATGCACCATGGCACCAACCCTAATTTCTGTTGAAGCCACACCACATTGCCAAACCAATGAGTGAACTTTTAGGTGTAACAGATAGAAGGACTTGGCCTTTTCAGTGAATTATTTTCTCCCATTGCTTACTTTGCAGCCCTATTTTTATGGCAGTGATCACACTGCCCACAGAACTAGAAAGCTGTCAAAGACACCCCAGAGAGTTCACGGCTGAACTATCATGCTTATTACTACAAACATTAGAATTTCCATTTATTACCAGTAGAGCAAGGGAACTTTCAATGCCAATATGAGGTTTGAATGCCTGCCCTAAGAGGATAAGAATGCTGCTGCATGCTTCCCAAAACCCTTCCAGCTCAGTCAAATGACCATTACCACCACTGAGGTAGCTGTTATCCTACTGGTAATGATGCCTTATCGCCAAAGATCCATGCTGAAGGGGATGGGCTAGAAGTTTGCTTTCCCTCTTCTTGAGCTGACTTATACATTGCTCATGTTTTGCATCTGTCATCTTAATATTAAGATTGTCTTTGTCTGGGTCTGAATATTAGCTCAGAGCAACTTTATTTCTAATTATCTTCTTCTCAAAGATTTGAGAAATGGACCAAATTTTTCCATACAAGAACTTAATTCAAGCACTCACACCTAGCTTTTGGTATGGAGA
Source organism: Petroica traversi (assembly GCA_025920805.1). Lineage (NCBI taxonomy): Eukaryota > Metazoa > Chordata > Aves > Passeriformes > Petroicidae > Petroica > Petroica traversi. The sequence goes on along the minus strand of JAHLSL010000042.1, from coordinate 2,349,078 downwards.
TTTTTCCCCCAGTGGTCTCAGCAATGCATACTTGAAAAAAAGGTGTCATGTGGGTCAAATGCAATTTTTCTCATGCATTCTATCAGTACACTTGTTCATCAAAATTCTGATTCTGGAGAAGGAAGTGTTCTAAAACCCTTCTTTTCCCTCAATTTTAAAGCTAGTCTGTGTCATGGCAACCCTTTTTCCAACTACATGTCAATATCTGTAAGTGAAACCCTCTTGCATCTTAGTATCTGCTTTATTTGGCTGATAAAGCCATTTTAAAGTCAGACAACAACAGTAGTGTTCAAAATTTCCATTTGGGAAACATACAGTTAATTTTCAATCTAAATATACTTTGAAAGTCACTGCAATGCAAAATGGCTGTTGTTTCATTTTAAGGTACTCGCTGTCCATTTTATAGATCAAGACTTTGTAGTCTTTCAGAATATATGACTTTTAGCAAATAAAATGTAGCATATAGCTTTTCCTATACTCTCTTCAAGAAGGAGCACCTAGGGTCAGAACTGAGGAGAATATTTTGTTTTGTTGCTGTGTAGAAAAAAAAAACTGGGCAGATGAGTAAAGAAATTCCTGTTTTCTTAGGTCATTGTAACCAATATAAGCATTTGTAGAATAAGGTGTTGGCAGACTCCTCTGAAATGCTGCAATGATGATTTTAATGAAAAGCAGTGAAAATGTAAAGGTTCACCCAGAATGAGAAGGTATAACATAGGAAAAAGTAAAGACAGCAAAGGCAGTTTTGGAAAAGCTGGAAGAGAAACAGCCAATGTTTATCCTTGTTTAAGGATAAACAAAATTCTGTTGACATTTCTGATCCTGTATTTTACTGATGCTGTTCTACAGCAATATTAGCAAAACTGGATGAAGACAAGCCAGTATCCTGAACTGTTCACAGGGATAGTGACTAGATGATTAATCTAGTCTATAATGGCAGATTCCTAACAAAAACATTTCTTCATTATTACTATTTTGCTGTTAACAACTTTGGCTTGCCAGTGATGATACATCCTAGTTTGGCTCAATGTTTTAGACTTGGTGGTGGTATAATTAATTTAACAATTACTAGTACTGCCTCTTTTTAGTTTCATGTACTTAAAATAATAATTCCAGTCATATCTATCAAAGCCAACACAAACTAGTGAAAATTAATAAGCTCTCTATGAGGTCAAGTTTTGTGATCCTTTAAAAGTTCTGATTTATTTTATTTTTAATTTAATTTCTGATTTTATTTTTAATAGACACTGAAAGGAAATGGAAAGGTTATTTATAGAACAGTATTTTCTAAAGGAAATCACTAAAAACCCCCATATAACCAATGCATCAAATTAGCTTCCATTTTATTTCTGTCCATTAGAAACAAGAAAATGTAATTACTTTTTAAATCTTAGAGGGTCCTTATTTTTAGGGCTTAAATAACAGCTAATGCAGCAGTACAGCTATATATACATGGTTTCACCTGACACAGAGATTTTTAAAAACATTTTTTTGTTTTTCTCAAGAAAAATCCCATGATTTCACTAAATTAAGAAATTGACTTCTGATTAGGATTATAAATATGGAGAGCCTCTTAACAATTCTGCCTTTAGCCTGATAAGCAATATGCAAAGTCTTAGGCCTGACTAATATTTACTAGTGTGGTAAACAAGGAAATCAAATTGAAATGTATATACCACCCCCATCACTGCTGCTGAAGACTGGCCTGAGCATGGAATGACAGGGAACTGAGGGCATTATTCACTCCAAAACTCTTTTGATTTGCCTGGCACATCACCTGGTCTATTTTGAAAATACAAATTATATGGCTGCAGCTCCTACAGCAAACCCACAATTTGTTTTCCTCCTCAAGGCATTATCCAACAAAATCCCCCATGTCTAATATGCCATTTATGAAATATGTAGTGAGCAAAGCAATTTTGAAAACACCTGGTACCAAATGCCAAGACGTTCCATAAATCCTGCAGTTACAACTCTAAAGTTCCCTGGCCCCTACACATCCTGCTTTTGCAAATGTCTTTGGGAAAGAGAGGAAATCTTTGATACCTACCTTATCCCTAAGCCCATCCAGGTTCCAGTAGCAGATGTCTTCTCTGCCAAGATCAAGGATGACAACAGCCCAGGAGAGCAGGGAATTTCGGGTACAGAAGTTCTGCATAGTGAAGTCCTCTGTAGATAACTGAATAATTGATTAAGACACAATTATCTAGCAGTTCCAGCACTGGGCAACTGTTTTCCCATTATTATAAGTTTTGTGAACATGCAATGTATTTAAACCTACCTGTAATAAATTTTTCTTTCTAAACTTTCAGGAAGTGCATTTGAAGAATACAAGTAGAGGGAACACAGGAAACAGAAACTACAGAATGTAAGAACATGCCATCCACAAGAATGAAGAATGAATGTGCCATCTGCAGGATACTTTGCTGTAAATAAATTATTTGTTAAACATTGGAAGACTTAAAAAAACCTTTGTTTTAAAAAGCTTGATGCAATTTCAACCAATGGGCATTCTCCCAGTGAACAATGCAACTAAACATTCCAATATTAAGTCTTTAGAGAACAGAACATTTTAACCAGCCCAGAGCTAAAAAAAAATTCTGTGGTTGATATATTGCTGTTTGTTAACCTGTTTTAAATGTCCTGCACGAAAACTCTTAAAGTCCTGTGCCCCTCAAAAGCCTACAAATTTATGGGCCTTTGACGGATCCAATTGCACTAAATTAACCTATGAACACTGGCTGCTGGAGTCATTCATCAGCCTTGTCTAAGTGGTGGGGTTTTTTTTTTATTTGCACTTCTTTACGAGCAACAGGCTGTTTGTTTTACAGTGTCTGAAAACATTGTTTGTCTACCCCTTCATATTTGCACAGTTTGACATTCCCAGTAACAACAGCAGTAAGGTAACATATACAGTTTTAAACATCCATCAATTCCACCTGTGGCATTTCGACAAAATATGGGTTATAGATGCATTTGTTTTAAGATAGTTTTATTCTTCCTTCTCTTGCAAACATGCAATTTTATTTTTTTTTTTCAATTTGTGAAACACAAGATTTTTAAAAGCAGTTAAAGCATACATAGGCTCTTGAACCAGTAATGATTATTCCAGGTAATTATTTTGCAACAGTATAGGTAACTTCTTTCTTCCTCCATATAATGCAGTATGTAAAATTTAGCATATCAATAATACACATATATCAAACAGTATGTAAAAATCTCTGTTTTATAGTACAACGGTGCTATTTTATAGATTGTTACATGAAAGGGTCTGGCCAAAACGATAATAGGTAAAAGCAAATATGGAAAGGCCACGCCAAAGATTAAAAAACAAAATACTTTCAAAAATATTCCACTTAAATAAACTAAAATGGCTTCACATTTCAACATGAAAATAACTTTACCGTCTTCAAAAGAAAATTCAAATACTTGTTTCCATTCAGGTGTTTCAAGGGTGGTGTTTTGACACCTGATTAATGTAGAATGCAAACTCAGAGATGTCTAGGCCCAGAGAAGACAATTTAAAGAACAGCCCTAAAGCGACTTCAAAGGGTAGCCCATGGCCTAAATCTTCCTGAAATAGCAGCATTCTATTCAATCATAAAGGGGTACTCAGGCTCCCCTCCATTTTAATTCTTCCCACAATTAGATGTGGCTCACCTGGCTGTGAGTTGGGCTGCTGCATCTCTCTGTAAATCCGAAAAGCTAATCCAATCACCAAATTAATGGTGTAGAAAGAGTCCTCAAGGAGAGATTAACCATAGCATCCTTACACCCTACTTACCCCTGCATTCATGTGCTCTTGTGGGACACAGATTCCCAGGTTCTCTCTGCCATGTAACTTTGATACCAGGCCCTGCACTGGTTCTACCTTGAATAACTCCATGTCCTCTCCTGTAAATCAGCCCAGTGTAGGTTGGCCGTGCAGTGGAGGGGGACAAGCAGCCAACAGAGTCCCAAAGTGAGTGTTAAACTTGTCTGTGAGAGAGGGGAAGGCAGAGGAGAACTCTGTGAGAGAGGGGAAGGCACTATTCCACTCAGTCCAAGAACTCCAAAGTTGACCCATCCAACTTTTTCCCCTTACCACGCTGCATATGGCAAGCTCAGGTAAGGGATGACGTATTTCTTGGCCAGCTCCAAAGGGGGCCTGGAAAAGAGTGGATGGAAGGAGCAGTCAGGGAGGTGGTAGATTGGATCTATAAAGGAAGAATCTCCTTTGGAAGGCTGCTCAAATCTGCCTTACTTTCAACTGCAAGAAAGGGGGCTGATAACTATTGACTAAAACACAAGAGAAAGTTCTCTCCAGACTGCATATGTACAGCTCCTCTATAGTCCCTTGTGAAACAAGCAGGAAAGGTCATAAAAGTCTGACAAATTATTGTAGTTCCTCCTTTATTCCCATAGAAAATTTGCGGTTTGTGTTTTTAACAAGTGCAATGTATTCCTATGCAACTCTTTAAACCCTCTGCTTTCTGTGAGATGGATGTCTACATGCACAATAAGCTGCCATAGCAATGTAAAAGTAGAACAGTAAATGAATAAAAAGAATATGTCACAGCTCTCACTGACTGAGATAGTTATGTTGGAAAAGGAAGAAAGTAAACAGAAACAGATGTGGAAACTAACCTAAATTATTTACCACCAATTCAATAAACAGAGTTAGCAATTCTGATATCTGTCACAGCTCCTATAGGCCTTTTTTGGCAGGGGGGATGGAGAGGGAAAGACTTTTACTCTAATGGCTCTAAGAATTCTGAAATGCAATCTAAGAACAAGCCATTATTTTGCTGTCACAGACAAAATACATATTTCCATTTCATGCCCCATGACCCTTTCTGTCCCCTGTCTCTTCTGAACTTCTAAGGGGAAGAGGGAAGAAAGGTGTGAGTGTAAAAAGCAATTTGCAGATATCTGTGGCAGCAAGTCTCTTTGTAGATAATTTTTTTACTGATGTATTGTTAACTGAATAACTATACATCATTTTGCATTAATTCCTGTAAATTAATTCAAATTTTTTGCCTTATCTTTGGATTCATACACTCACTTTCATGCTACCATATTTCCCCTGTTGAGAAACCATAATGAGAAAATGTCACTCAGAGACAGCAGTATTTATCACAATTCGACAACTATCTAAACAAATTAGAACAATTCTTGAAAGCATCTAAAATGAATAATGAATAGCTGCAAACTTCAAAGGCAACACTTTGCTTTACAAGTGAATAAATGATATCACAAAATGGAAAGTAGCTCCAGCCCCACTGAGGTGACAAATGCATGGGTGGGGAATGCATTTTATATAAGAAATCTCCAGTCATAAGGCAGGGAGCAAATGATAAACCAGTGGATAAAGGGCTGCATTAGCTTAATAATCTCAATAAATCTGCTACTTAAAGAAGTTGAAGTGTGAGCCAAAGCATCTCCCTCCCAAAAGTACAAAGTCATCTGTCTTGAAAAACTTCTAATTGGGAAAATTGAAAGGTTCAGCGGGATTTTTAAAAGCACTCCAGATATTTAGGAACTGGGCTCCCACCAGATGCCATTGATTCTTACAAATCACTGAAATGGTAAAGGAAAGCCCATTTCCCACCCTTCCCTAGCATGTAAGTCACATGACAGAGATCACAGATTTTTGCTTTCTAGAATAAACTTAAAACTCCATCTTTTACATGGAATGTCACTGAAATGCATGAGTAAAAAAGTGAACTAAGCTTCATCATGAAAATAATGACAAAGTCAGTCCAAAAAGCACTGCAGATCTAAACCCACTGAAGTTAGTATCTCTCTTTCATCAAGGTAGCAAAATTTAAGTCTCATCTCCATAGTAAACATAATTAGCCACTAGGAGTTTAAATGGAAAATTAACAAATCCTTTAGTCTGCTCAAAACTTAGTGATAAACCCACAGTCCCATTTCCATGACAGACTTGTATGAGCTCATTTGCAGCCTTCAGGCAAGAGAGACAAGAAAATGAAACCCTAGGATACTGCATCCAGTCCTGGTAGATACATTAAAATTGGCCCCCTTTTTTCCCCAAGGCAGCTTACAGCATTGATCCCTTTGGTAAGATTAGAGGGTGAATTAGTGGTAGGTTTTCCTTACAGAAGGGAATTCCACACACAACCAGGAGCCATGCTCAGTTGCCCCACAAGCTCCTTGTTCTCAATACCAATGGTAAAAATTGATTAATGAAGACTTTAGGCCAAGCACTGTGTCTTCTTGGCTCTCCATTCAACAAGCAAGTGCATGCTATGACACGATCAGAAAAGTGTATTTGTATATTTGCTTTACCTGTTACTGATTTGGCCAACCATGCCAAAGTGGTGCTATTGTTTTAAGGAAGTACTTGACTAAAATATAAAAGAAAGCATAAATATTTTTTTAATGTATGAAAATGATGATTACATAGGTATGGTTATTAAAATAGAAATAAAACTAGCCATAACTTTTCAACTTTTTGTCACTCGGAAAACAGCAAAGTAATCTTATATCGATGCAGGTGGGCAGGAGTAAGAGTCAAAATGCCACAAAAATTCATAGATTTTAAATGAAATTCTGAACCTTTACTCCAAGTCAGAAATACCGATGAAGAAAGGATTCAGGGAACGATGGATGTGACTGAAAAGCTTTCAGATTATGTGAGTCTTATATCATACCAGAGATTTTTAAGTCACACTCTAGCCTGAAACCAGTGTAGAGTTTGGCTTGGTCAGTGGCCTGATATGACTGAGATTTTCACTGAGCACACATTTATAGTTTTACCTGATTGCTTTCTCACTCATGGCACATAATCCAAAACTTAATATTCTTAAAACCCACAAAAGAGGCAAGAACATGCAAATTTAACAAGGAATTTTAAAAAATACTCCTAACAGGAAATTGATGGTTTTTTAAATTCTCACCCATTCCAAATTGTGAGAAAAAGTTGAAATATATGGCTAACAGTCTGTGAATTATTTTCTTTATTACTTTATGTGGTCATTATGAAAATCCTTATGTGCAAAATTTCACATTTCATTTTTTTGTTTTGAAATTATGGTAAGTTAAGCCCAAAAAGAGATTCTTGGAACCTATAGGCCAGATAGAATACTTAAGTCATTCTGATGAAGGTATAATCAATATATTTAAAATGCTTTCTTTTTAGTCCGAAAAGGAATAGTAATAATTTATTTGGGGGTGTCGACTTATACTGGTCCCTCTTTTTAGGACTGGTCAGTGGAAATTAGTCTTCCAAACACTCAACTTCTAATCAAAACCAACATTTATTCCTCCCTCTTGCTCCCCCCAGCAAACTTAGTTAAAACACTTTTGAAACATAATTTTATTGTTTGTCTGGTTTTTTGGGAGGGTTATTTTGCTTTGATTCATTTTGTTTTGATTCTGAGGGTGAGGGGTAAGGAGGAGGAGATGAGGCTTTCGAGTGATTTTTTCTCTCTTGGGTACAATGCGCATAAAATAAAGAATTTTTCTTAATGAGATTACTAATTATCCAATTCGTGTGTGGAAGAAGCATTCAGTAAAGCAACTAGATTAAATTTGTCTTGAAAGAAAGAAAAAATATTTCAACACTGTGTTGTTACCCATTCTTCTCCTACACTAAACCTTTGGCTTCTCACAGCATTGGAATATTCTACTGGACTACAAATGCCCAAACACACAGTATCTGATATACAGAAATTTTCTTTGACTTTTTTTTACACAAAGAGTGTTATGGGAATGTCTGAAATTTGATTACACATCACTGCAGTACAGAGATTTTGTAGCAGAGGTCAAAATGAGAAGGACGTCCCTGATGGTTACATTAGGAAATCTCACACCAGTTGCAACAAGGGTGTAGTTGTGTATATATACACATATATAGACACATGTACATATATATGTGTATATGTAGACAATGTTACAGTGTCTGCATGTCTATGTGCATGTGTGTGTGCACGTGTATATTATGCTTTTCTTTCTCCTGTCAAGTAAAATTTGAAATGCTTGCTTTTTTTCTCTTCAAATCTTATGGATTATACTCAGTAATCCAACTGAAATCTAATTTTAGAGGAACATTGTATAATATGGATGCCACAATTTAGATCCTCTCTCTGCTTTTCATACCTAAGGAAATGACCAGATATTTAAACCATGAGACACCTCTTCATTGTCAACAGGCAAATATCTGTTTAGACACAGATATAAAATAGTAACTCTGTGGGCCATATTGTTAAAACTTGTATCAAATTTTTATCTTTTATTTTTCTCCATAAAACTTTTATTAAGTGTGATTTTTTTAAGTGCAAGCATCTCTTCAAAGTAAAAATAATGGGTGATATAAAAGAGCAGAATGAAAATTTCTGTCATCACCTCAAATTCTATCATTTATATGTATTTTTGTAAGAATAATTTATCCCTCTCTACATCACCCTTAACTATATCAGAAGTGGAAAAGGCTTAGCAAATTCCCATATCCCAAATTATTTATAATAAGTCTTGATTTCTCTGTGTTCTTCAGTAACTTTTTATTTTGCCAGCTTGGCCCACAAAAGTCATGAAAAGCACCAATGTGATACTTCTGCTGCTAAACATTCTTTCCCACAAGTATTTAACATACACCACCTAAAATATCTACATGTTTACCCTTTATTGAAATTCTTATGAAACAAAATAAATACAGTCAAAAGATAATTTTTCCCACCATTTTTAAAATTAAATTGAAGGCATTGCATTTTATTGTATTTTCCATTCATTACCATAATTTCATTCCTCTAAAGCAGCAACAAAATATCTGCAGAACAAAAAGGAATTTTTCTTGACAAATAGAATCATGCTTCATGTACTCATGTCAAAGAAATTGGTTTAGCCAGATAACTAAATACACAACTGATTGAACAAAACTCATATTTTGCAGTGAAACATCTAACTTCATACATTTAAAAAACAAATTAATGTTCCACTCTTCCTGGTTTACTGGCATTATCCTGACTTATGAAAAAAACCCTCCTTTATTGATGATCAAAGACAAAGGATCCAAAAGAGACTAAAGTGATATCAATAGAGACGTAAAATGTCCTTATTTTGTGCACAGTGATGAATTCTGTCCTATCAATTATTTTACATTAGAATTTCAAATGAAATTTATATAAATACTGCATAAGAATTATGATTGTGTTCGTTATTTCCAGTTAAAGACAAGTTTGAATATAATAAAGCACACACAAGTGACAGTGCATGACAGAGTATATAAATCATAGCTTTTCATTTATTACTGTTTCTAAGGAATTAGTCCAACAGAACTCTATAGAAATCCTGTGCCAGGCGAAAAAATAATTCTCAAAAGTGTGTAATGAAAATAGTTGCCTGATTGAACTAAGTCTCATCAGACATGAGTCATAAAACACTCCACTGAAAGCCCACTGGTAATTCATACTGTTCTGAACAGCTTCACCTGTAGTCTGACACCTCACGTTGCTTTTATCAGAATGCAATGTTTCTGTTTCACAGTTTCTTAATCCTTGGAGTCTTAGGGTTGAATATTAAACATGTTTATCAAGACTAAGGATTTTAGGAAACAAAATGAAAGTAGAAGAAGCAGCACCACCTGCTGCTGATAATCAAATTGTGTATAAGCTTTCTTTTCTCCCAAATTGCTGCAAAGCCACCCAGAATGCTAAATGAAGAGATTAAAGGCACTTGGTTTTAAGGACAGCCTTTCCATAAGGAGTAACTGTCCTCCCTTTCTTCAGTGTTGGACCTCAGTTGGTATCCTGACTAAAACTGGGGCTTCCATGATGCAAAGCATGAATGTGGATACATGAATTTCTGATTTCACTACTGAATAATCTTACTATTAACATTTCAAGTCATTATAACCAAACAGTGACAAGTGTTAAGTGTTCATTTACTAGAAACCATTTAAATATCTATTAAAGTTTAACTGGATTTATTCTTTCTTTTTTATTTTCTTGTGCTTACTCATAATACAATGTCACTACTTGATGACAATTAATATTTCATACTGTGTATGTAACATCATTGTGTTGCAGAATCCCCCAAATACCTCAACAATGTCTTTGTTGCGCTATTCCCCCCATTTAGCACTTATTAGCTTTTCTAGTAACAACCAATAAATTAAAAATGGAGCTCTTGATATGTACAAATATTAAAAAAAATTCAAGAAGTTTTGCTAGTTTGCAGTTCATGTAATGCCATCTTGACCATTCTCTTCCCCTCTCTCTCTGAGCTGTCTAGAACAGTAAACTTTGCTCCATAAATAATAGTGTATTCATGCTTTTAAAGGCTTTTATATGCATTTATGGTAGGTAAAGGTTGGAAGAGGTAGTTGACTGATTTTCACTTTTATCTACTTTGATTTCAGTAAAGGGCTTTGTCACTCTGTATACATAAAGGCTAATGCACCCTTTGGTTTGTAGAATGTACTGAAATGTTTGCAACCCTCTTGGTATCAGGTCCAAAATGTGAAGCATTACTGTTAAGAGGGTATCTTTCTAATGTATTTGTATGTATAGTTTACACCTCTGTGAGGTCTAATAAAGGATTATGGTTAATAAAAAATGCGTTGAAAATTCATCATCCATGCAGATTCTGCAGCAATTTGCATTCTTCCTTTTTCTTCCCTAGCACATACATTTCAATTTTCTCAGAATACACCAAAATGAGGACATACCTTAGCAGGATGAGCAGGTTTCATTCATCTTAAAATAGAACTGGCACAGAAAGTGGCTCAAGAGCCTCGATGAAATGAAGTGCCAGCAGATGAAATTATGGAAGCCATAGATAAAAATCGATAGAAGTGAATGACCAGGAACAGACTGTGTTCATGCAAAGAGAAACATCAACTCTGGTATACAAAGGTCTCTCAAAAGCTCCTCTCTACAACATAACTAAGTGGTAGCCAGTGGATATGGACTATTTAAAAAATATCCAAGGGACATTTAAGGAATTATGAAATACTATGCCTTGCATCTCTATCACTTCTGTTCTCAAGAATAGAATCTGTGGGTAGGTGAAAAAATACGATATGATAAATATGGTGTCTTGCAGGAAGAGAATTTAAGCCTCAGAAATCTATTGGGAGTTCTCTGGGAAAAAAAAAGGAAAGAAGCTAGTCAAGGAAGATCAGCATGATCTTTTATTTCCTGAATTTTTGTAAATTGGGTCCCTCATCCAAAATTCTTTAAAACACTAAACTGTCACGGAAACAGAGGTGAGTTCTTCACACCTGCACACTGCTGATTAAAAAGCAGAAGACAGACATCAGCAAAAATGGCCAGTTGACAGTGGAGTGGCACCCTATGCGAAATCTTGCTGCAATTTGTTCCAGCACCCCCACTGCTCAACCTTTCCCTAAATGAGCAGGAGAAGGGGTGGGCACTAAAAACTCAAAGTTTATAGGTGATATTAAGGCAATCAGACTGATCAAACATGCTGATGGTAAATCTGTGCAGGCAGTTCCCAATTGTCAACTTGTCCTTCACGTGCATCTCCACAGATCATGGCCCTCTCAGATTGGTGCAGTATTTGCCTTTGTCAGTCACTAAATTCACACACTTACCTTAATCTTTCTAATGTGGTAGAGAACAGCCTCACAACACCACTGTGTAACTCCCTTACCAACCTCCTATCTAACCCACGTGGTCCCAAACACTTGTGTATCTCCATGTGGCTGAAGTGCTTCTTAATTCCATCTACTTTAGTGTTCCTCTCTGCCAGTGAACTCTGGTTTTGGAAGGCCTGAGGATGGCCTTTCCACTGCAAAAACTGATAAAAAATCCTCTGGCCCAGGAAGTCCAAAATTGTGAATCAACGGAGGGTAGGAGTTTCACTGTAGGCTGCCTTGTTCTAGTATTTTCCCCTAGATATTGATTTTGGCTAAAGGGCAAAACAGTTTCCTGGATTGGTTACCTCATCTTATCTTTACTCTGACTCCTTGTGTTTTTATCTTGCTGCTACAGTAGACATTCCAGATTCTAAATGTACAATCTCTAAGTGTACAATCCCTGAAGTAATATCCTTTGCACAAAATTCTCTGTATTTAAATATTTACAGGCAACAATGCTTAAACTCACACTGTCTTTTGGCAATGCTTGAGCATCTTAGGGAGATGTTGGCTTAAAAATATTCACCCAACAATATTCAACAAATTTTCCTTCTTACATTCCCATGATGAGATGCAATTAATAGAGATCACAAATTGTGGGTTTGGCAATGTGGCCAAGGAAAAGCTTAAAAATCCATTAATTTGTAATCTTTATCACAGTTTTTAGAAGTTGTTAATCATGTGTATTGCATTAAGACAAATTTTTAATCTTACAGCCTGTTGTTAATGAACAGCTTATACAACTGGATGGTAAGCTTTGCTAACACAAGCAAAATAAGAACACAGGGACTGAGGAATGTGTAAGAAATTATTAGTGGTTCAGAAAATATAAAAACTTCTGTATTCAGCCTCTTCATTCAATTGCGTACTTTGTCAGATGCAGAGAATTTAATTTAAAGGAATTTTGATCTAAGAGTTGCTGCATATTAACCAAACCTGGATATCCACTTACTTGGAAATCATCTTATTTATTGCCCTAACTTGAAACAGTTTTTGGATCACATCTAAAGAGAAAAATCAGTCTAGAAATCCATTGCTTCATGAAGGCCAGCAGGACTTGTGGAAGTTTAGTAAAAATTAGGACTAACAACAAGAGCAGTTAATAATGCCATGGAAGACATTTTTATTTTGTCAGTGCAGTTTGCACTGAATATGGAGAATTAAACTGATTTTTTTTTATATACATGGGCAACTGATTAAGCTACGTGCTCTTTTGTCCTATATTTTGGTTAAAAATACCCTTTATTCTCACTTGATTGCCTAATTTTTTGTTCTTACGACTTTATCTAAGAAGTGTGTACAAGAGATGCAATAAGTAAAAAAATGAAGTCGATTACTGGTGGTTTTAAGCCAATGTTTAATCTCTGTGAAAAGGAGTTACCTCTGAGAAGTGTTTTCCCAACTGAGAGGGTGGCAGAGCCATTAACATTCCCCATGGTTCGCAGACGTTGCTCGATGCATCAGCCGTACACAGATTTTCTGCAAAGGAGTCATTTGTCATCTCTGTATTTTGACAACCAAAAGGCTGAGGAGAAATTGAACAGATCAGGAAGAGAAGTGTTAGTCAAACTGAGATAAAACAAAGATTAAAGCGGGATTTTCATATTACCACTGGGCTTTATTTGTTTGGGGAGTGCTTGGACTTAATCTTTAATAAAACAACCATTTCAATTAAAATCCACTGTCTTTGTATCAGACTCCAAGCTCTCCAGGACTTGTTTCTCAGCATGTGCTCTCTCCACTAAGTAATGTTTTCACTCATTTTGTTTGCTTTTTCCTTCTGTTCCATGAACCACCTATTCTTGCTACATGGTGACCCAATGCAATAGGAAAAGTGGAAAATACCTTTCCCAGTCCTTGCAACAAAAAAAGCTGGTAAGTCTACTGATTACAGCATGCTGAGAGATAAAGTTTGGAATGGCATCAGGCTGTACATGGAATGAAATCAGATCTCCCATTGATTCTACACACACCTCAATTAGTTTAAAATTCAGGGTGGAGGAGGCAAAGACACCATGCCAGAATTTTTGGGGTGCCCAGTGCTACACCATTAAGCATGCCCTCAGCCTCTCATGGCACACAACACAACTGTAATCCCTTGAAGATATTTTGGGTTCAAAAGCATATAGAGTAGGGAAAATCAGTTATTTCCACCATTAACAGACCACAGAGAAGCTGCCAATTATTTTTTTTCAGTTTTTGTCTACGGTTTAGTATTTTAGATATAATTTTCCTTAATTCTTTCAAATTATTTATGTTTCTGTTGCATTCATCATTTGTATTCTAATTCAAATTACAGAAAATCAGTCTCTAACCTGTGTTTGAATTCATATGGTTTTTATTAAAACAACCTGCCTGCTGAATCCCTACCAGAATTGGTATTCATTCTGTGCAAGGGGGAGAGTTTTCCTCATTTCACATTCTTCAAACCCTTACTTTCCAAATAATGCTTTATATCATTGCCTTTCCTGCAGATCTTCATCTGGATATTGTTATCATTGTTGGTACGCCCCAGATTCAAAATTTTTTTGTACACATAACTTCTACAGCCAAATCAGTCAGTAAATTTCTTGGTAATTTAACATGTTGAAAACAATCCTTTGATGCTTTAAGCACATCCTGCTGTTTTAGTAATCAATAAATAAGCAATTGACTTCAGACAAATCACTTCAAGTAGCCTTTTCTGCAAATAACTCTTACTATTGAATATATTTCCTTCTGTTCTTGTTTTGTTTAAAAAGCATTTATAGTTTTTTATCCATCTTTTAATCTTCATTCAAATATTATATAGTCTCTGCTATGCCAGCCAGAACCACTCCACCAGTTAATATTAAAATATGTCTTCCTATACTTAATCTCATTTTTTGCTCCACCTACCTCGCCATCCATACTGTTTCTAATCTCGAAATCAAGATAATTTAATGACTGAACTTGCAGCATCCAGGGCCACCAGTGAGTCAAGGAATTTCAGCAGCATCCTACAAACTTAGATCTCACGTTCAAATGTGGGCACTTCTACTGCCCTCAGAGGTAACCACTGACATGCAGGGTTTTCCTTTATATGAGTTTACAGCTTGTATTTTTGTACCCTGTAAAATGCCAGTGGCCAGAAAGGCTGGCTCTGAATACTTCTTTAATTTTGAGGATAAAGTCAAGCCCCTTTCTAATCATTCTGTTCTGAGATAGACTGGAACATTCCTGAGGACCAAATAAAGGAAATCTCTTGTTTGAATGATTTTTTTTAATCTTTCTGCATTTCTATTTCCTTTCTGCAAGTGTCCTGGTTTAGGGCAAATATTTAGGAGGAAACCTCTGGGGGGTCT
>JAHLSL010000042.1:2266207-2334143 GCA_025920805.1 Petroica traversi | reverse complement strand
ATAAGCAAGGGGACGATTGGGGATACAAACAGGTCATATGGCCAACCCAGGACAGCAAGGAAACTGACTTGTTCTTTAAACTTACTTATTCTGAGCTTCAGTGAAGTAACAGAATTACCAGGATAGAAATGCCATCCAAGTCTTTGGCCAAGACTCAGTAAGGTATTTTAATCAGTACACCAATATATACCATAAGTAGGTCCAAAAATCTTTCTCAATAATGAAAGTGATATTGATACAATTATTAAAATTCTAACTCCAGAAGTATTTTTCCCTGTAATATAAGTCTATTAATATAAATATACTGTATTTTTTATGAACTCAATATATGTCTCTTGCTACTTGAACAAAATGCCTTGCAAGGAGTTTTATTCTTTTTTAGTTTCTGTCTCTTCTTTTTTCTTCCTTCACCGACATTCATCAACAGTATTCAATATGTGGTATATTTAAACTGTAATTCATTTAAGGATTTTAAATTACTATATGTCTTTCAGATAAATTTCAAATTATAAAGTTCAGGCTTCCTATATTTCCTATAGCACAAAGCCTTTCCCCTGCCAGAGTAAAAATCCCTTGACTAAATTTTGTTTGGCTAGTTGCCATTTATGCTCTTACTTTTCTCCATTCCTTTACTTTCTTCTATTCCCTTGTCCAATGCAAAAAAAAAGCCCCTAAACCCAAATCCACATATTCTTTCTTTGATTTTTGAAAGAGCATTCTCAAAGAGTAAGGTTATTCACTGACTCCTAGCAACACATAGATTTTTAATTTCCTTACACCCTCTGTTTTCTTTATGCAAGTGGATCTTTACTTTTCAGGTGACAATGTTAATTGAGGAGCTGCCACCACCAGTTGGGGAAGTCAGCTTCCCAGAAAGTGTCTATATAATTACATAAAGCTAATACAATAAAGAATCATACAATATTCTGACCTGGAAGGGTCACTGAAGTCCTGATTCTCCCCAGATCAACACCAAGAATGACAACATGTACCTGGCAGCATTGTCTAAATGCTTTTTGAACTCTTGTAACAGCTTCCCTGGGGAGCCTTTTCCAATGCCAACCACCCTCTGGGAAATAAACCTCTTCCTGATATCCAACCTAAACCTCCCCTGGCACTCATGGAGTTCCCTCAGGCGCTGTCACTGGAGAGATCAGTGCCTGTCCCTCCTCTTTCCCCTCATGAGGAAGCTGCAGACTGCAAGAAAAGAACATTCTGTATGTTTGAATTTTCATCTGAAAGTAATTTTCCAGTACCTTGATAAACTATTGGTTCAGAGAATAACATTTATTACATATCTTTTTTTTTACTTTCTGCTTGTTTACCAACTCTTGTGTTCTGTGGGAACAAGTTTCTCCATACAAAAAATTTCAGCGCCAACCATTCTTTGCCATCCCTCATGTTCTAATAATTATCTATCCAGAGAATCTCTCAGAAAATATTTTCCATACTATATGCCTTCTGTGTGAGAGTAAATCTAGGTCACGAGCACAAAACTTTACCATTCTCTTTTCAGTGCTTACTATTTCTTCAAGCTTCCCAGCAGCAAATAAACACAGTAATTTATTTACTTAAAGCCAAAAATTTCCAAATAATATTAAAAACCTCCTTCATTATGCCTCTTAAATCCTCAAATGTGACAAATAAATCACACTGTTTTCATTTTATTATGGACTGGAAAGAATAACTTCCCAAAATCACTCAGCACAATAGTGTCAGATACAGGTAAATTGTCCCTGGGACTTTGATAAAAGAAATCAGATTTTAACCCACGACATCACAGTGCTTTTCCATTATATTGTGGTTTCTTCCTCACTTGTAACATCAATTTCTTAAACTCTCTCAAGCACCAGAAAGAGCAAGAATCATTAGATGTATGCAGAACAAGCTTGTGCAGATGAGAGATTCTCCAGCTGCATGAAAAGCCGACTTAATGTGCAATATACAATTTGAAAAGGGTTTTCAGTCTATCAGTGCAAACAGTGGAACAAACAAATGCAATTTTTATTTGAAATGTATCTTCCATTCTAAAAAAATTTGTTCAATATTTGGCTAAAAAGAGTCCATGATAATTTACAGTGGATTCTTTCCTATCCAGCTTGCCCCCTTACCCAGAAACGTCTATTAATCACCCAGTTCCAGAATGTTCATACAATTACAGATACTGCTCAGGAAGAGAATAAATCTGCAAAATTTTAACCTAAAAGGTTTCAGGAAACTGAAAGGCCAAATGCAAAAATGTAAAAGCAAATACGTAACAGTAAATACATATAATATATGTATATAATAATAATATATGACAAAAGCCTCTCTAAGACTCCCATTTTAGAAAATTGTCATGTGGTTCCTGAGATTACTGAAGCCTGAACACATTAGCAAGGTGCTATGCCATATAATTTGAACATAAAAAAAAGCTGACAGTAACTAGTACAGATAATTATGTTATGAGATCATGGAGGAATAATTTTTTCTACTTCTAGAACATATCACAGTGTTTTTCAGAAGAAAATGAAGCAGAATTATCTTCGTTTTGCATCAGAAAAAAAGGGAAAGACCAAATTCTAGCTAATTTGCTAAAAGCTAGATAATTAATAACAAAACCAAGAGCAGTACTCAGAATTCCAACATTGGTTTTATATTCACTGTTAATACCAAATATTTTGCTATTGCTAACTCTATTATTCTAGAGTTGGGAAACAGCATCAACTGTAGGAGAGACCTGATGAGAAAGGTACTGAAACCAAGAGGAAGTGCTGTCAAAGCCTTTGACATTTTTACAGTGTCTTTATCCAGTCACAAAGAGATTATCTATCTTTATATTTTATGGGAAACTGCCAATTCACACATTTAAATTTGTTGCTTGTGTCTTTAAGTTTGCCTTTTAATCATTGCTAATCACCACTTTAAATTCTTTATTTGCTGAAGAAATTAACCTGTGTGCTAAAACACTAAGTCAACTCAGGCTTTTCAGAATAACTTCAAAGAAAAATTAAGCTGTTGCATTCATTTGATCATAGAGTTAGATAAACATATCAGACGTGTATACATATATATATGATATATTTATCTCATTGATAACATCCTAAAAATTAAGTATGAAAATCTGAGCCGTTGGAATCTACTAGACTGCAAATTCTGAAGGTGAAGGACAGTAAACTGCTGTCCTGCCATCAGCCTAGAAATCTGTCTGAAAACACCACTTGGTACCATCCTCAGATATCACAGAGTCCTTCTGAATAGGCCTGTAAACAAACACAGATACACTTTTCTACAACTATTGTAAACATTTACCCTGCATCTGTTTCAACTACAATCTGAACAATTTACCTACCCATAACAGGTTTATTTTTATTATTCTTCTGTCCAAACAGAGTCTCATTGGTCTCCTGAAATAAAACATAGATAGAAATTCAACTACCAAAAGAAATGGTAAGGGGATTTTGTCTCTCTCTAATAATCACTTGAGAAATCTATGTCTAGATGGGATCAAATCAGGAATGTAAATCATGGAAGTAATTAAGTGATATTGGAGAAACGAGAAATAAGCAATGGCTACATATTTCTCAACCCTTTCTTTGTCAGTAGGGATGCAAGCAGAGCCTATGCTGTCAAAATGGCAAGAACTTCAAAGCTGACAAAAAACACTGCAGTGAAGAAAAAAATGAAAAGGCTGTTCTATTTTGCACATAAGTTTCATTAATAAGGAGAACTATTCTTCATCTTTAGCAAACTAAATTTACTTAACTATTTATTTCACTTACAATGGAGACAATTCATAGTAAAATGCATATTCAAAACTAGTAGAGGAAGAACAGGAGATGGAAAGAAAACATAGCAAGTTCAGAAGTATCAAGGCTTTCACTGGAATGTTGCACTCAGTTTTTGCATCAAAGTCCATAAGTGGTGTTGAATGGAAAGTACCAAAGGGATGTAAAAATAACCACTGATCTAGGAAACATGACATACAAGAAAACATGAAAAGTTTGGGTTCTTTCAGTCTTGAAAAGAGATGGCAGAGTGAATCAAATACATAAAAATACCACTGCATTCCTTTAATTGCACTGTCTGACAGGCAAGTGATACCAAAGAATCTATACAGCACAAATTATTGAACACTTAGCAGAATATTAGAGATACGCATAAACTTAAGTTCATAATTCAGATTATGCGCATTTCTTTTTAATTCTTCAAGGAAGATGTTGAAATCTGCTTTTAGTGTAAATTTTGAAATCCTTTATGCACACAGCATTATGAAAATATACATAATTTACTGGAAATTTGAAACAATCTACCTATAATTTTTTAACTGTTCTTCTAAACTGTACGTGTATCTAATGCGGGAAGTTTTAGTTTACGTTTGACAAACAAGAAACTATTTCCTTTGTACAAAACCAATAGCTGAAATTTGAAGCAGGGAGAGATTTTAGATTCATGCAGTATCCTTTCTGTGGCTATATTATTTTAGGTTCTGTCTCAGCAGAGACTCAGAGTTATGCATAGCATGCAAAATGTTTGGCTCTAAAATAAAAATTTTTCTTAAAAGTGCCTATTTTTGGTAACTTATCTTTCAATATCACAAAAACCAAGGCAAGTTCCCTACCTCCATAGCAATGGAAAGCCTAGGAGTTTATATAGATTTATTACAGTGCCAGTGTGAAGGTAGTTACAGTTAGTAGAGCAGTTAGTATTCTACTGTTAAATTTGTTGTTGATTAAAACAAACAAAAAAAAATATCTGATTTCTCCCCTTGGAATTCCACAGATGTAAAGCAGCCAAAAGTGAAAATTTTTGCATAATACAGAACTAAGGAAAACCAGACGGGAAAGGAAAATCAAATATGCCAAGTAGAAACCTACAGATGAGAAAGCTTCAGTCTGCTCTGAGCAAGAAAGAGGAGCAGTGGCACCAAGGAGAAAACAGCCTGAGCAACTGAAGCACAGGGAACATTTGCCAGGGATGACTGACCAGAATATCTCTGAGGAAGCTTGTGCAGTGCACATTTGGTTTCTCTGCCCCTTGATTTTAACAAATTCTTTTTTGCTTGCTTGCTTCCAGCCCTGCCTCTTTATTCCTCTTCTACCTCACACTACCCCTGTTTGCTCCTTAGCTTTACTTCTCTAACTTCTTGCAGCAATTTTACCCTCAGTATATTCAGAACTTCATTGAATTTGGCACTCACCTGATGATTTAATGTGACAGACACAGAACCTTGAAAAGATTTAGAGAGGAGCTCCCTGACTTCAGTAGAGCTGAGTGTATGACAGCTCAAATGTGATGCAATTCTGACTAATGGAATAATACCACTCATATGTTATGTGCAGTAGATGACAGCAGCTCGGAATATTTCAATTATATGTTCCTTATATTAAAAAAACTAAAAATAGTTCAGCTATGAGCCTGTTGAAGACCTCCATCCAAAATAAAGTATGATCAGTTGAAAGCTCTCATATTAGTGGCACCAAAGAATTATTTCGGGTTGACTGGTGTTTGGTTTTGTTTGTTTTACTAGCAAGACATAGAGCATGACTATTCTGTAAAGCAAATATTTTTACAGTCCATCAACCTTGTAACAGATAAGTAAAAACACAAGTTGGGGAAAAAAACATCTACAGTCATTGTGAATGCATTCATGGCATTCAGTTCAGAGAGGAAATCAAGCCTTTCAGCTTTGATAACTTGTTTTAGGATTGGTTAATTGAACACATAGTGGCTCTCTGTACATTACCAGCCACAGGATTTGCTCCTACATATAACAACTGGCGAAGGCACTGTTAAAAGAAAAATCCTGAGCCTGTGCACAAGAATAAACTGGAAACTTCTCCTTCCCAACATTATGAAAAACACACTCATGATATGGCACTGAGATTTAGAGTGCTAACATTCCAAGGCTCATGCACCAGGCAACATTCCTGTCAGTCAATTTTACATGCCAGATGTCTTAGAGGAAATGAGATCCTGGAAGGGAGAAAGCAATAGAAAAGAATACTACATTTATTTCATGAAAACATGATCAAGTTCTTTTAGAACAGAGAAAACTACAGACCAAATTCTGAAGGTCTTAAATTGATCAAAAATCACTCTATAGTCAAGAAGTTTACTGATTATAAATCATAGATTTTGGCTTGATGCAAGACAAGACCTGTAGTATCATGCAGTTAATGAAAAATGTTACATGGATAATATAATATTTCCCACAATCACTAAACTCATAAACACATAGGGAATGGGAAAAGGGAAGCGGGTGGGGAAAAGAGATGTTAGGATTTTAACAATTATCTTAAGTGGGTTTCTAAATGAAGCTGTGTTCTATAAATGAAAATGTTACCCAAAAGTTAACATGAATAAGAGCACACAGGACCAACCAATATGAGGAAAAAACCCCTTTGTTTCTATAGCTAATAATAGAATGGTTTGAGTCGGATGGGACCTTAAAGATGATCTGGTTCTAGCCCTGCTCTTCTTAACATCTCGATGGAATTAATGTATCTTCACTTTCAAATCAATCTGAAAAAACAGCGAGGATGCCATATTCCTCATCCTGAGTACTTGATCAATACCTTGATCTATTACAGAGTAAGGTGTTTTATTACTTATTTTTATATCTTGTAAGTCATACTTCAATGGAAAAAAAAGTTTCCTACTATTGACTTTTTTCCTATTTTCATTTGGGTTTGTAAAATTTTGCTATAAAGTGACTGAAAGCCTTCCACACATTTCCTCAGAATGAGATTCTAAGATGCTTAACCAGAGTGAGATGCTTCCAAGTAAAATCCTGACTCAGAGTAAAAAACTTTAACATTTAGCATTCGTTACTCTATTTAGTCCCATGAAAAGAATTTTGCCTGTTTCATTTGAGGTTACATTTGTTGTCCCTCACTGATCTTTAGCTATTGAAAGATATTGCACAGAGAAAATTAGATACTAGTGCACAATTGCAACTCAAAAATATTTATCCTTAGCAGTTACAAATTAATTCAGGGGTAAGAAAGTTTGAAGAAGGAAGGCTAGAAAGAAATATGATAAGTGCTACTGAAAAACAGAAGGTAGAAAAAAACCACAAGTAGCTACTGTCAGTTGTTTTGCAGTTCAGAAAGGTTAGATCGAAGACTTTTTAATATTTATTATTTTCTAAGGTAATGCAGACATGCTGGAAAATGCAGAGGGATAAAATGCTTTTTGGCCATTTCAAGGGAGTGAGGAACCAAGAGGAAGTCTATCAACAAAAAGGAAATAATTGCATGAACAGGGTGAAAAGATAACACTTTTCTAGAGCTGGTTATGTGAAAGGACACATACTTCCTGATGGCAGAAACCAAAATACCTTTGAAATAAATGTACTTTAGTATTCCAGAGTATTAATAACAATCATTGCACCTTAAATGTTACACAACTGCAGACACTCACTGTAACTTTTTAAACTGTAATGAGAAATACTTGATTATAATAGACATTCTTTCCTCTTCCCTCTTTAAAATATCTCCTAGGACATCTGCATATCATTTTAGTGTGTAAAGTGAAAGAATGTGATGGTTTTAAGATCAGCATATCTATAATAAAATTATTAGGAATAACAAAAACACATCAATAAGGAAGTTGGGAAAAACTTTAGAATTGTATCAAAAAGATTTAAAATATGGTTTCCTCATCTAAATAAAAATAATTTTCAGTTTTAGACATATGAGGAAAGGGTGAGAGAGCTAGGACCATTTAGCCATAAGAGAGCTAGATATTTAGCCATAAGAAGAAAGATTCAGGGGAGAATGTGTATAACTCTCAGTTGCAAGGCAGTAGAGAAGGGAGAGCCAGGCAATTTTCAACAGTAGCCATTGAAAGTTAAAAAGGCAGCACAAAATAATGGAAGCTGCTCACATACGTAACAAAAAAAAACCTTTTTTGATATCAGAGAGTTGAACACCAGAACAGGCTGCCCAGAGAAGTTATGAAATCTCTACCCTTGGAGATGTTCAAGCCCTCCTGCAAATGGGCATAAACAATATGCTGTAGCTGACCCTGCTTTGAGCAAAGAGGTTGATCCCTTCCCACCTCAGTTGTTTTGCAACAACAGAATAAAATAAATTAAGTTTCTTTAAAAATTATAGTGGCCAATTAAAAATTACAGTAGCTAATTAATTATTTGAATTTATATTTACCAAACAAAGTGCAATAGATGTGTAGACACTTTGGTAAGAAGTAGATAGGTGGACAAATCCAAACAGCAAAGTTTGCTGTGACTCTTTCCAAGATGACCAGCTTCACTCATTCTAACAGAACTATGAAAGCAAAAAATATTTTGAATCTCTAGGTCTAACAAGTAGGACAGATGTCATCTTACAGTACGTTCAAAGCAATTTAGCTGGATATTTAATGGTATTCAACATCATGTGCAATGGGTTTGGCTTAGCTAAAGGAAGAATGTAACAGAGCAGTGATATAATCTAATATTCTTCTGTTCCCATAAAGTCACTCTTACAGTTTCTTATCCATTTTAAAACATTAAGTGTTGACCATTTTGTACCTGAACTTCCCCAAATTTATGCTGGATTATTATTAAAAAGAGTTTGTTGATTAGCTAAGACAGCAACTGCTTCTTCATGATACATACCTTGCACACAGTTTTGCCATAAAAATGGAATCCTGCTTTCACATAAGCAAAGGAAATGCCAACAGCATGATGCCTTCTCAATAGAAATGTCCACATTTTTTTGGTTTTATTGCCAAACTTCACAGAAGTGAAATATAGACTGGTAACTATCAATTAAGCACGATTAGTAGATGCTCAGCATTGAAGATACATGGAATTATAGGTGGCTGTGATGTGCCAAGATATCTCTTTGAAGATTCACTTGTGTTTGACCCATGTAAATCCTGAGAGTGAAGGGTGTCAATGTAGACATTTTATGTCAACATGCAGATTTGAAGGGACCAATTTTATTTCTAGTATACACAGGAAAAAAAAAAAGGTAGTTATAAAGAAGAAAATCAAAACGATCAAGATAATGGAGATTCATCAAAATTACAAGAAGAATAATCCATTGCTTCCAAGAGGATGTTTCATATTTGGATAACATACACCGTCCAACAGTGGATGAGCCTTTCCCAATATTTTTTAACATCTTACTTGACCTACATTTAAAACCAACATTGAAATACTCATATCCCCGTGTTTGCAAATTAATAAAATTCTCCTAGAAGTTTCTAGTCCAATGTCCTTGAAAGCACTTTGATGATGAAGAAAGCAGTAACCAGCTGCTGCTTCACAGATGCTGAAAAAGCATGGAACAAATGACACTGATTGTAATGATATGTTGCAAAAGCAATAGCAGTGGAGCACTTCTGTTGAAGACAGCCTTCCTGTTAAACAGAAGACCAAGCACAGACTCTTCCTCTTGTTCTGTACAATATGACTGCTACAGATTGCAAATCTCTTAAAAAGCCAACAGGGTTTCTGACTAAAACTGAAAAGAAATTAGAAGAAATCCAGCTAAGGGCCAAACAATATGAGCTGAGACTCTAGTGTTAGTGGAAATTATATAAAGCTTTCAGTTAGCTAGTAGGAAATGGGAATTGCAATCAGACAACATCCAAGTAAAGATTTCTTAAATTTAAGTTAATTTACTAAAGTTATTTTATTTTCCTTAACTTTAACTTGAGACTAATTTCTGCTGACAGCTACAAATCTTACTTACTTTTCAGTGTTCTAAAAAATACATCAAGTTCTCTTAAAACACCAAAAAAAAAATGCAAGGATATTTGATTGAAAACTGGAGGTTTTCTGCTGCCCAGAAAATGCCAACATCAAAACCAAAACAAAACAACAAACAAACAAACAAAAACACCAAAAAAACAAACCAACAAACCAAAAACCCCAGGAAAACAAAAATCCAGGTAAAAGAAATATAAATACCAATTAACAATTAATTACCAAGATTTCAATTTTCCACTAGAGGAAAAAGTGTTTTTACAAAGTTGTTTGTTGGCCCAGACTAAAAACATAATTTGACATGGTGCAGAATGAAGTCACACTAAAATCTTGGAGGAAATACAAGATGTTGGCCACCTTAGGAGAAACAAGTAATTGAATCTCTTTGCCAAATTTTATGCACTTGAAACTACTGACACTGACAATAACACTTAACTTATTTTAAACAACATTATTTACACTGCAGTAAACTCCTTAGTGGAGTCTTTCAAAATCTATCACATTTGTACAATGAAGATAAACATGGAAAAAGTTACTAGTATTGCTGCTGTAAGTGACAGTTTTCTGAAGAAATATGTAACTTACAAACCGGGAATGGTGAATTGTTAGCAAGCACAGATCTTACATTCTGTACAAAGGGAAACGAAGTTTTGAAACTGATTGAGTAGATAAATAGTTTTCTAGAAGAGAAATCCACATTCCTTGGTGAGAGATGATTATAAAGTTTGGACCATTTCTGAATAGTGAAGGACCATTGGCTAAAGCACAAAGAACTACATTTAATAAAAAAAAGGGAGGGCAAAAAGTGTGGATAGGTGAACACTTGTTTTAGCCAAATTCAAATACCAAAATCATGTCACCAAAGGGCATGTAAAGAATTCATCTGCCTATCACTTGGCCCCAAGAAGTCTAATATAAACTACAATCAGAATTTTTCATTTCTGAACATATATTTAATGCAGTTGATATTACACAAACCTGATGGGATCAGCTGCATGACTGAGCAACATCCTCACTGGGTCCAAACTTTTTAAGGGGAATCAATCTGATAAGAAGGGAAGAGCAGCATTTTTCTGTCAAAAAACTCCAGTTTTGAGACTACTGGCAAACCTGACAGGTAGTCTTTTTAAAGCTTATTGAAGTCCAAGATGCAGTTATTGTAGCAGTTGAATACGAAATCAAGAAAAGAACTCTTCAACCTTGTTGTGACTGAGCTATGTGACAGCTGGGGCAGAATCAATCTCTTGACACTTAATTCACTGACTCTGATAACCAGTAAAGATCAGAGACCCTTTGGGGTGAAACTACACTGTTTATTCCTGAGAGAAACATCACCTCTCTGTGCTGTCTGAGCCTGATTTCAGGTCATAATATATGAACCTCCCTAAATTAGATCAGTTTTGGTGGGACTGCAGGTATATTTCCATTATCACCAAGGCCAAAGGTGCTGCCAGATCTGCTTTATACAGATCTTGACAGAGACAGGCAGAAGCTGAGCCTTGATTTAAGCTATTTTAACTTTCTTCTGCTTCTTCGTTGTAAGGACTGCACTTGGCCATCATACTCCACTAGATACTGTTTGATGGGGTTCACTTGACCTTTTGTTCCTCCTCTTCCTGACAATTTTTTTTTCCATTTGGTGATTGTATATGAGATGCAATAAAACTTCAGTGACCTTAAATAATTTTGCTTCACTCAGGAAAATTCAACCTTGGTAGCTCCATACACCCACCAGCTGAAGGGCTCCAAAGCACAGGCCCCTCCTTTCTGAGTTAGCTGTTCACAGGGGGAAGTTGCTTCCTAAATTCTAAAAGGAAAACAGCTGATTTAAAAATGGAACTCTGATTTTAAACCCCATTACCTGCTTTCCTTTATTTAATTGGCATTCCCAGAGTGTATAATAATTGCAGAGCCTGCCTGGGGACCCGAATCCCCAGATTGCCATCCAAAATCAGATAACGCAGGACAAGCAGGTGGCCCTCAGCAGAAACAAAGAACTACTCTGACAAAGTTCTACACAGTAACTCTAAAGGAGAAACTGTCAAAGGTAGTTTATTTTCTTATGATGGTTAATTTTAAAGTGCTTTAAAATATTTCCTCCAACTTTTTTACTATGTTTTCACACAAGTCAAGATTTCAATTTTAAAAATTTACCATATATATATATATATATACACACACACACATATGATTAATTCATACTGCATCTGGAATTGTTTACTGCTTTAAACAATTCTTTAAACTTTAGGACATTTGCTTAGTACAGGTTATTGTGGGCAGACAAGACAGATACACTTCTAATGCCTGCATCCAAAATTTAAAAAAAAAGAGGACACAGTGAGTCAGAATTATGAAACAATGCAAGAAACTAAATCTAGTAGTTGGTTCTACATTCTAACTCAAGTTATTTGAATTATTTTGGCACAAAATATGGCTAAATATATTATTTATTAATTTTAATAACCATGCATTCATCTGGAAAAGAGATATTAATGTCTCTGGCACAAGAAGATTCAAAATCTAAGACAATCCTTCCCCTAAAATCTTTTTCAGTGTTTTTCCATCGCACTAAAATCCACATTACAGCAAGAAAACAAATATATTATTCTACTAAGTACAAACTAGCCAGACTCTGTGCAAAAGTCAGCTCTTCTGACTCTATGTTGTTTAAAAAGTAAAAGTTTAGATCTCAACAAAAAAAAGGAAAAGGAAAGAAAATAAACCTCTCTTACTTTCAATTTCCAAATTAAACAAATTTTTCACCATCATTAAATAAATAAAATGCTCAACTTTGTTGCTATCAAAATACAACCATGAAAAATGGCATACTGAAGTGATAAGAAACAAAAAACAGTCCATGAAGATCAAGTAGTCTTACAGTCATAAGTCATAGAACTTACAAAAAAGAAGTGGTTTGGATTTTCTGTTTCAGCAGCTATTAATATGAAAAACTCAGTATTTTAAGTATGTTTTTTTCATTCTTAGACTTCTAGTAACTTTCTAGATTTTTGACAGCCATCCAAATTCACCGGTACATAGCAGCAGCAAGTAGCTACAGAGATGTAAATATCCTTTCTTGTAAAAGTAATATATTTAAAAGTCATAGTAACTTCAGGAGGAGTAATTATTTATGCTTCCAAGTACCATGAGTTTACACAAATTCCAAAGACATATTTTGAGCACTTTTAAACAAGATTTACAGCCCAGTTTCAATACAGTATAAATTTGGTTTTAAGCAGCTCTGGTCTACCAAAGGTACAGTGATCCACTCTGAGCCAGTAAAGCTGGGGTTTTTGGGGGCTGGGTCACAATTTTTGTTTTCCTGTTTAACAAATTAAAATTGTTTTTTAAATAAACCAGCATATAAGCATGTTGTAAGAGATGTAAGAAAAGTATAACTTGTGTTTTAAGTGTATTGGCTAAGCTTAAAAAGCTGATATATTCCTTTTATTTCATGCTCTTCAGATGGCTGCAAGCACAAGAAATCTCCAGAAAAAAAAAAGAAGAAATAACCATGATAATGTTATAAACACTAGGCAGAATAAGAGTTCATAAAGTTTGGGGTAGAAATAACTGAGAGGAAAAAATTGGTCTGGGAGATATCCTCTCAGCTTTTCACAAGATGTGAATATGAAATATATTCCTATATAACAGCTTTCAGTAAACAAAACTTTAGCTGTAACTTTATCTAGATTCAAGATCCTGAACTATCTGCTGCTAAATCAGGTTCACATTTATTTAAACTGAATATTCCCCATTTCGAAAAAAATCGTAATATTTGGGGCTGTTACATCAGTTTCAGTGTAGCATAATCAAAACTTAGAACAAATTCTTTTGGCAATCTGTATTTGGCTAAAGTATTGTAACTTACTCAATTTACAGAAATTATATTTCCTTAGGGCGGACACTAATTTTTTTTTTTCTCCCTATAAATGAAATCACAGTCTCTTTCACTTCTTCACTCAAATTAAGGTTTG
Organism: Petroica traversi; assembly: GCA_025920805.1. Lineage (NCBI taxonomy): Eukaryota > Metazoa > Chordata > Aves > Passeriformes > Petroicidae > Petroica > Petroica traversi. The sequence goes on along the minus strand of JAHLSL010000042.1, from coordinate 2,320,466 downwards.
CTTTCTTTCTTTCTTTTTACTATATACATAGTAAATTCTAGGGAAATATGCATGTATATCAGAAAGCAATGGAGGTTATATTCTTCTCATATTCCCAGTTAAGGATGCCTAAAAAAGCAAACAGTAAGTCAGAAATGGAGCTATGCCCAGTCTCCTTAAGATGTTATCTTGCCACTTAAAGGAACCCAGGGTTAACTGAGGACTAACTTTATTTAACCACCTGCTAACATTGTCATCGTGATCACACCAGTCCAATGAGTCCATTAAAGCAACAGAAAATGGAAAAAGGAACTCTGACAAAGCAGCAAGAGAGGCACCACTGTGTCCTGTGGACCATGGAAACACTTGAGAGCCTCAACTTGCAACCCAGCCCAGAAACCGACATGCATTTATCATGGACCTAAAGTCATATGCAAGGTTGAACTGCAGGGAGAAGATCACAGTTCTGCTGCCTGTGCTACATCTCTTCACAGACACAAATTGCTGCTGCCTGTGCTGTGTGTCAAGGACAGAGAAAAGTTTAAAGACTGAGTCAGTACCTTTCACCAGCACTAAATTCATATTTTGAAAAACAAGGCATAAAAAGGCAATGATTATAATGCACTAAATGAGAGGCAGTACTCTAGGCCAACTATTATTTTTTCCTTCAGGCTGCAAATCTTTATGCCACTAAGCTTCTGGTGACTCACACCACCATATTGTACCAACAATGCTCTCAAAATGCAAATTGCTAATGGTTTCTTTTAGCCCAGTACAAACCTAGAAAACAACTGCAATTCAGTAGTCCCATAAACATCTTTGCACATAAGTTTAAACTAATGGCACTCAAAGTTTTATCTCATGCCTAAAGCTATTGTCACACTGAATAGCTGTGATATAATATCCGGAAAAAAGTAGCATTCTTGCATATGGCACACTGCTTCACAAAGTTAATAGATTCATGCACTTGGATAGGTATCAGTAGAACATTACAAATGCTTTTCATTTTGAAATATATTTCTATTATTTCATGACTCTACTGTTTTAAAGTATTTACCTTATTGTGAGCAACAATTTCTGGGACATCAGCCTGTACAGATACCTGCTGAATTGGGAATAAACACAAGGAATTAAGAGATCTGTGTGCAGTTGCAGGACTATGACATTGGATCATATATCCACAGTGTTGAAACAGATGGAAACAGGCTCTTTACTATGGACAAGCCATGAAGATGAGGCAGAAGAGTCTTTATGTGACAGAACATTTGGAATGCATGGAGGCAACAGAGCATTAAAGAGCAGCCCAGTGGCTGCATGGGTTGTCTGCTCTAGGCTAACTGGCAAGAAAAAATAAGCACCTGAGACCTTCTGCAGACAAGTAGAACAGGAGCTCTGATCAGGTGCACTATTTTCACTCAGCGAAAAGTAAAAGATATTCCAACAAAATCAAGCAGCCTGCAGATCACCTGACCCTTGGGCTACAGGTAGAAGAATAGCACCAGATTAATTTTGTGCCCTCTTCCCCCTATTTTCAGATCAGACAAGGTTAGGTAATAAATTCAGTTTTCAGATACAATGTCAAACCACAAGTACATTTCTCAGTGAATGATCTACAGGTGAATAAATTACTTAGGTCTAGTGAGGCACATGTAAAATATGCCGAGCAAATGTGCTCACTTCTCATCAGTTTCTGGAGCCAGATATAAACCTAAGAACTGAACAGGATGGTGGGTGCCAGGGAGAAGTACTTGTTCCCCAGCCTTCTGCTAAATAATAGGGTTTTTTAAAAATCAGTGTTAGATTACATTAATGTAGTTCTCTTCTTTTGAGGGTAAGATTCAGTGCCAGTGACAAGAATTACTATTCACCACCATTGCACTAAATTTCCCTGATTACATGTGAAATCATTAAACTGGAACAGGAAAAGACCTGTATTAATGGTGCTGGCAATACCACTGTATTATACTACCTGTCCCAGCTGCATAGCAGCTGATGAACAATGACATTAGAAAACTTTTGTAGGGACTTAGATGGCAATAGAACAGTGCCATAATTGTAACATGGAGAGTTAACACAGCACCACTGCTGCAAAATGCAGGAGTTAGGAGAGTTAATCACTGGTTCTGCTGCTGACATGAGTAAGTTAGAAATGGGGTTAAGAGCTTTGTTGATATAAATCCACTTTACTTTTTATTCTCTAAATAGGATGAAGCAAATGTGATTATTTATCCTCTCATTTGCAGCAGTTCTTTGTCACCCCTTTCATAAATAGTATTTCTGCTACTGTAGTTTCCCACTTTCAGAAGACATAGCATAAATACAGAATAAATTTTTAATAAAAACTATTTTTATGGCTGTGTTTATATGTATTTTACATGAAAGGTCACACTTTAGCAAGTGTTCTAGATAAAATGTGATAATTGTACATCTGTGAATGTTTCAGACAGACCTTATTTTGACTCTTTTATTTAGTGCTTAACTAACACATTTCACTTCTGAAAGTGACAAATGAACCCTATGAATAAATTACACAGAATCCAGTTACCTTATTTACCTCACCCAAGCCACCGTACACATCAGAAAAGTGAAGAATAAAAGAATGAAGTTAAATGATTTAGATCAAAGTTTCCCTTATTAGCTAAGTACAGGCCCAGCTCTTCTTTTAAACTTTGCAATTGGCAGTTTAAACTCCTATTGCTGATTTACTCATTGCAATATAAGTTCAGAAGGCATAATGCTCCAAACTCACAATGTTTTCCAGGACTGCAAATGCATTATGTGGTAGACAAATTAAATAAAAAAAGAATAAAATCTTTTCCACAATTTCCAAATGTTTTTTTTTTTTGTCAAAGTTATCCCCCCCAATCCCTTTTTAACCTATTTTAATTCATCATTTTAAAATCATCTAAATATTTGTAACCTCTTTTCCTTTAACTTAAAAATAGGTATTGTATACATAGGCAACCATAAAAGCCCATGTTTCTTCACTAGCCTAAAGCTAAAACAATCAAACCCCTATCTTAACATTTTTGAAAGTGAATTTAAAATATGCTAGAATAATGGCAAATTACTAGAACAGATACAGAAATGACAGAGAATTTAACAAACTTTATAACTCATGCAGAGAAAAAACAAAACAAAACAAAACTGCCAGAAATTATCAGGAAACCTTAAAACTACAATGCTTCTTATGAAAACTGGAAGAATATTGTATTGCAGATAACAACCCAGTTCTAGTAATAAACAATGCAGAAGTAGTGGACCACGCAACACTAATGAAAAAAATTACAATATACATAAAGAAAGATTAAGCTGTAGAGTGAAAGAATGGTTCTTAGCATCTGGAAACATAATTTTGTATGTTGTATGCCAGAAACAAAATCAAATGTAATACCTCTTGCATACCTACCTATGGCAGATGGAAAACAGCCAAGTTCAGGTTATTTCTGTTAAAATTTAAAAATATAGTCTCTATTCTCCTCACTCCAAAGAGTTTTGCTTATATAAGAACAGTCATCCTCTCAAATTTGTTGTCCATGAACCTAATCATCTTTGCAGATATGTCTTATGTTTACAGGATACATTTTCCAGTGGGTGAATATGCAGCCAGTCATGCTAAAGGAGGATTTTTAGGCAGCTACTTTGCATCTCAGCTTCTTATTTTAGTGTAGTCATTGGGATACTTCACAATCTAAATACAGGGACTGCACAGACTGAAGAGGGTTGATTTCTCAATTTTGTGACTATCAAGCACCACATGAAACATTATGAACCATACTTCATGCTGACCCAAGCTTTATGTGGCAAAACAGAGGAAAAAAAATTTCTGCATTTACTTTTCTTTGATTTTGGGCATTAAAGTTGATTTGCAAACTAAATCTCCTTTTTAACTGGAAAGCCTATAGGAACAGAAAATGCGTGATTTACCACAGGTGTGAAGATGAACCTCTAATTAAACTTTGACTTAGCTATCAAAGAAAGAACTGATATTTCACCTACTCCCAAAAGCACAAGGCCATGAACTTCCAGAGTTCACTTCCATGAACTTCCAGGGTTATCTTGCTCAATGTCAATTCAATGTCAGTTTGAAAAGCGCATTTCTTTCCCAGGTTCTGCAAATAGAATACCACTAAACAAGACAGAGCTCCAGCATTCTTGATTTTAATTTACAGACTAATCAGAAATATTAGGGAAGGGCATACCATTTAAAAGCAAGCTATGTTTATAAGAAAGGATTACAGAAAAATGAAGGAGGAGGGTAATTTTTGTGAAGGTGAAGAAGAAAGAAGCCATAGTCCTCTTTGCAGCTGCAAAAACGATGTCAGCCATGCAGGTAAAAGGTACTATCAGTAACTACAGGGAGGTGCTGTTTGCTCAACATGCAGAGGTCACATCAAGAAAGGACTTAGAGATAAACAGAAAAAATTAGCAGTAATGAAAGGAACCACTCTTATTCAAACAAGAAAAAAAACTAAATAAGCACTATTCTCCAAATAAGGGCAATATGATCAGCCCAAAAGGGAAAAGGCTAGATTTATTTCATAGTATAGCCTTTGCTCATCAGGAATACCTACAAGCCTCTCTAAATCACAAACTAACCTTACAAGCTCCTGACTTGATGCTTTCCCTCAGCACCAGCTGGCCAAGTGACCTTCTAGGCTTTCCCTTTGGAAGCCTCCAAGAACATGTTCTTCTGCCCAGAGTAGTGAATGTAACTCTTTCCTACAAACCAGAGTGCTCACAATTACAATCAACACTTTCATACTCATCTAGTATCTTACTCTTCTTTTAGAAAAGCAGTCAGCTGCCTCCAAGATTCAGTATTGCCAGACACTCAAATGGGATGCAATATAACAAAATTTATTACTGACCTTTGACTGCATTATCTACCTTTGAACACCCTTTGGCAAAACTAACATACTCAGCACGTGGAGATTTCAAAAATTGCTGCTATTAATTTCATAAATTGCGTGACACGTCTCCATGTGAATTTTCTCCCCCAAATACTCTGAGTCTAGCCTGAGTTCTATTCACTCATATGCCAACAACATTTGTTTTTTAAGCTTGTGACATTTTAATGTGCAAGATGAGATATTTCATTGTCTGGCTAAACTTGAAATGTCAAGGCAAAAAATCTCAATGAGACTCATTTTTCAGTCCCAGAATACTCAAAAAACCCTAACGTTACTATGTTTTTTAATATGTGTAGTTGTACACAGATGGTTTTACTTTAATGAAAAGCTATTGCTGGTCAGTACCAGAAGTATTTCAGATTTATATTCATTTTCTACCTATGAGGTCTTTTGGACTACTATTAATTAAATATTTTGTCTGCTTTTTTGGAATAGAAGAATGAAGCATTCCGATCTTTTAATTCTTAAAGTTCTACAGCAGATGGTACAGAGGGAATGCATTCACTGACCCTACTTATGTATGTCATGGATTTGACATTTGTGAGACCCCAAGCCCTCAGCCTCCAAAAAAATGAAATTTCTATGTCAGAGACCCACTGTGTTTGCAAATTATTGTAAATCTTGGCACATACACATAGGTTACAAAACAATGCATTTTCATCTGCAGACTTAGTTCAACATTTATCATACTTTTCAAAATAAACACAAAATTAAATACACCATCCACATAAATTTCTTATATTTGAATTTTAAACTATAATTCGCAATTACTTCTAACATTAATAAACCCTATTTCTCTACTTTTTCACTATCCTAGTTTAATATCTGATGGTCAAATTCTACTCCTTCCTAGAACAGGTATATATCTAGGTTTAATTGTAAGTTTAAATTCAGTCATCTCTTCTGGTTGACAAATTGCTTACTGATTTGACAAGCTTCATCCCTAAATTATTATAAGAGGAAACAAGTTAGCGTTTAAAATGAGAAGGAAATGTTACTCAGCTTCTCTTGGTAATTAAAACCAATTTTTCATTAAGACCTACAGCTCCCACAAAAATATGTAAAGTTAATGACAATACCTAGCAAAATGTAGAGCTTGATTATTTCTAATGAAAAATTATGTAAAGAACTGCAGTTAAGTCATCGGAAGCATGATTTTGCATAATCATCATGTGGAAAATACTGCAGGGATGATCTTATTCAATATAATCAATGTCATATGTAACTGTTTAGCTTTTGTACCCATTTTAGGATGCTGATGATAAACAATTTCCTTACCATTCTAGAAATGTTTGCCTGTTTATGAAAGAAAATTCGACAACAGGAAAAAATATAGATGATTGCAACTGACACATTTTCCTAACATAAAAACAGTGTTGGTTTTTTGGATTATCTATGACTTCATCTACAAAAATACTCAAGAGATTATGTAATCAGAAATAATAGTACAAGGAGAGTGCCAAAAAAGGACTAATATGCAATAGCGCTTAAGCCACAGCTTATTATCAAAATATTATAATAATGGTTAGAAACCTTTTTTGCTCTTTCAACTTGAATATGCAAGGAGGAGGCAAATAAAACAGCTTGGCATCTAACCTGGACGTTTTCATACCTTATTCCATATTATATATTACTCCATGACTCTGAGAATAAAAATATTCCATTTAGAAACAATATTGCATATTATACATAAGTGATAAATAAAGTCAGATTCAGAAGTCAATTCTTTATACAAAATTGCCCAGAAGCATAGAACTATACAGCATGAGTTAAACTCTATTTTCTTCAACTTCCCTTTTGATCCATCTCAACAACTCTATGTAATGTAATAAATATGAACTGGTTGCATATTCATTAAATATGTATTTCCACCACTTTCTACCAATGAATATATGGCTAAATATGTGGCACTTCATCATTTCCCACTAATAAACACAATATTTCCACAGTCAAAAGTCTTGTGTTTCACTCTTTGGAATATTCTACGGCTTTATTAAATATAGTAACAAAATATGTTAATGCAACTACATTTTAAAATAAACATCATGATAAATGTGTATGAATTAGGACCCACAAATATAATTACTGAAGAAGTTGTCAATGGTTAAAACAGCTCATGCAGAAAGCTGTGATTTTGCAAGAGATTTTTTTAATTTATATTAGCAAGACGAAGTACAAGTTTATCTCTTTAGGTTAAAAATACTTACACTAAATGTTAAATCAGACATTAAGTGAAGTGAACTAGAATAATTTCCACTACAAAAGATCAGAAAGAAAACCAATTCATTCAGATCACTTACAGATAATGTTATTAAAATTGTTTCTATTCAGTTTACACCCTGCTGGAAGTGTTTTTGTTGAATATTACAGATTATTTGCTAGATGAACTAATAAATCAGGTAGACAGCGCAGGTTAAATACACATCTACTGAAGCAGGATATATAAATGAAAAGAAAGTTAAAATCAGGCACACCAATATTTAGGAAAATCTAAATTTAGCGAAGACATCCCCCTGCAGTGTAAAAATGAATTCAGGAATTCTGGATCCCTCTTCTCTCCAGGACTATCACATGGTTTTGCCCCAACCAGAGCAAAGTTTATTCCTCTGAAATTCAAAACTGTGATCTTATTTGCCCAATTCTTTTCTTCCAGAGCCCTGAACACCACCCTTTTATGGTCACTGCAGACATAACTAAGAATTTTCATAGCCAGTTCCTAATTAATGGAACCAGGTCAATTAGAGTGCTCTGCCCCATAAGGCCTCTTCAGTCGGCCTATGTCAAGAAGTCATCTTTAGTGCACTCCAGATATCTCCTGGAATGTGTGTGACTTGCTTTTTTGTCATTGCAGTAGGAAGGAATTTACAGATTTTATGAAAAAATTCAATCAGAAATTGCCTAACAGGTTTATTTAGAATTAATATTTGCAATTATAGATGGCTACTCTGAAGCAATAGGTAATGTTCACCAAACTTGATCGTGACTGCATATTAGTAATACCTTAGAAATTGTTAACTAGCTCAACTGAATCCAATCTTAACAGTTCAGAAAAATAGCTAAAGGCTGAAGATTCAATAAACACCAATATTTATGCACAAAATCTATGAAATTATTAGTAGCTTAAGTTTTCACACATTTTCAATTCAGCATGGGTATGCAATGGGTAAATGTAATCTCTGCCTTACCCTTTGGCCAAGAAAAACAATTGCCAAAAACACACACAAGATTTCAAGATTGTACCTACATAATAAATCCCTACATAATTAAAACAGTGTTGGGATGGTTTTTTCCCATCAATAGTCCCATTATTTTTAAGAGCTAGCTGGTTTGTAGTGTGGTACAGTAAACAAGGGTTCAATACATGGAAATGAACATTCACATCCTAAGTAGAACAACACTGGCAAATCACTATAGATCCAGAATTGTCTACTATCCATGCAAAGTAGCAACAAGTCTTCTAGCTGAAGCTGTAATCCTCATTGGCTCTATTCTTTGCATATATGTAGCACTTCCACTTAAAAAAATTATCATCTCCCACAGAAACACCAAATGTACTCACACCAATATGTAGAAAGCAGAGGGCAGGAACCTTTGCTCAGTTTGCTCACTTAAAAGTCACTTACAATTCAGTGCCTACAGAAAGCAGTGCCAACAAAAATGAAAACATAGTATGATATGGGAAGTGTACTGATAACATCTCAGAGGATCAGACATGCTGTTGGCAGATAATCTTTCTTTAAATGTGAGTTAATGTGGATGCAATTATGAATGGCAGACAGCATCCTCCAAATTAGGGAGACAGAATAATTTCAGCTACAAATAATACTTCTAACCAAAACTTGGCTACTAAATGAATGACCAAGTCGAAGCCATGAAGTTTGACAAAAGTCATCACAGCAGTACATTTATCAAAGAAGATAATTGTTGATTGCCTTTGTGAAAATGACATTTAATACTCAAAATATGAGGCATGCAAACCAAGTGCTAAACATAGGGATATCCTAGGCTAACCACTTTAATATTTTGCTTGGAAATAACTGAGTCTTATAAAATACTAAACTCCGGCTAAGATAAACCTTTCATGATCCTGTATCAGTGCAAATGATGATTGATATGTCACTGACAGCAGTGTTATCTTCTATAAAAGACATCTCTGATTAAAATAGCAGTAAATCATAGCTAGAATAAAAATTTAAATGCAAGTTGGTTTTGCTTCTAATTAAATAATGCCTAGGGTAATTCTTTACCTCGTTGCATTGCTCTTTGTAGACCTTGATGCTCGTCTGTCCAGGGGACTGCTGCCACGGCTAACAATCTTGGCACCAGTGTACACAAACTTGTTCAAAGTCTGCAGAAAGCACTGGATAACAACAATCCACCCATCCGGATTGTCAACACCAAAAGAAGCAGACATCTGCCAGAGCAATTTGGCTGACTCCGACAGGCCCTCATTTATGGGAATTACCAGGCATGCTGGCATAGAGGGACGTGGTATGTCCAGAAACTTAGCTGATTTCTCCTGGACAGCTTCCATCAGACTCTCCAGTGTGACTGCCATTCCGTGCAGGAACTCTTGAGAGCTTTTATAAGTATCTGGCTGTACTTTTGAGTATCAATGGTAGCACAGTGTCTTCTGCACACAAAGGTAATACACGGTAGAAACCATATGATTAACAGCCTGCAATTCCTCTTCCTCAGAGTCTGTGAGACAGATGTTTCTATCATACCCAAAGTTCACATACTTGGGATGAAAGAGACCTGACTAGAATTGATATAACAGAAGCAGGTACAATTTGGTTAGACTGCTGGCACAGATAATAAAGAAAATGCATTCAAGGATAGGAGAGTCACTAAATCCTAACGTCACTCCCTTGGATAACAACCACAAGCACTGCAATAACTAAGAGAGCACAGGTATTGTAATGTTCTGTACATCATTGTGCTAATACGATGTGAACGGAATCACAGAAGGGTTTGGGTTGGAAAGCACCTTAAAGATTATCTGGTTCCAACTCCTTGTCACTAGAGTAAACAGTAGAACAGCCAAAATCACAGACTAGTATGGCAAACCAGAGAGAATAACTGGTGCGTCCTCTGTTAAAGTTTGCTTCACAATAACAGAATTGAAAGATAACGGATTCTTTTTCCAGAATGCAGGAAGAGAAATTTAGACCCACACCTTAGGTATGTGGCTTAGCTTACCATGTGAAAACTATACTAGATTCTGCGTGTAAACACCTCTGACTTTTGTGCTTATTTAAAGAATAACTTACAAAATGGAATATCTCAAAAATGTGCCTCACATCCAAAACAGTGTAGAAATATTTCTAAGACTCATAATGCAACATTATTGTTCCATAACTACCAAGATTCCAAACAACTGAGGCTTATACTCTGTCATAAGAAAAAAACATTAGAAACAATTCAGATGAAAAAGAAATTGTATTTAAAAGAGAATGAAATGTAAAAAAAACCCAAAAACCCAAACCAAAAACCCAAAAAACCTAACAAACCAAAAAACAAAAACCAAAAAAACTTTAATACAAATTGACTTTATTGATAAAAAAACCCAGATGACAAAGAATAAATCATTTGGATTTTGATGAAGTGCCAATTTACTGAACACTTGCTCGGCAAAAAAGAAATTGTGGTAGAGTTGGTTTCATTCTTATATCTCCACAACAACAGTGTGCCAACTCTCATCTCACAAATGGGCTTGGAGGATTCAGCTCAACAAGGGAACTTGGACTGACACATGTGGAACTCGACTACATCATCTATAGGATTTACGGGTAATATGGACAATATTGATAATAACATTCCTTTACCTTACCCAGATCCCTTTCACATCACAGCATAGAGAAGAACTGCTACTCCTCTCAAATGCCAGCTGTGGTCAGTCTTACAATCGCTATGTACCTGCAAGAGCATTCAGTGCCCTTTAGGGGGCTTAATCCACCAATGGTTCCTGCACAATTGGTAAAGAACTTCAAAGAGTCAGTATTTCTAAAAAAGTTCTCCTGCCTTTAGCTATGCAAAACAAATTACTCACCTCAGCGCTATCAAAACCATCTGAATGGTAATGGTGAAGAGTAGAAATCACAGGAATTTTAGCAGGCTTGCTAAAGTGGATAACCAGCTTCAAAGCCTCTCTCAGACATCCTTGTGCTCAAATGAAACCCAAAATTGCAGTTACACCTCCTGCTTTTTCCTGTGCTTTTTCTCTTGGCTGAAATCCTCTCATCTGCCTGCAAAGCAAAGGGGCCCAATATTTCTTATCCTCTTTATTGTTCTTGTAAGGAAGTTCCTGCTGTTGGTTTGTTACAGAATAATGGACTGTGCCTTGTTCACAACAATTTTGTGGACTTCTCTCAGAAATGTTGATTTTTACATGAAAACACTATCTCAATATCACAATTTTTCTTAATTAAGAAACTATTACTACTTGAGGAATCTCCCTCGTTTCCTCTTTCCACTTTATTAATTAATTTGGCATTTTTAATAGACTTACATATGGACTGTTTTGCAAAAGGTCCTTCAGAAGAACAAACTTAGCCGGGAGGAGGGGGGAGGATATGTTTTAGAGCGGGTAATTTGTTTTTAAACAGTGAAAGGAATCTGTTAATTATAAACATTGTCTGTTGGCAAATTATTCCTAAAAGAAAAGACCATTTTATACATCAAAAAAAGGACATTTTATAATTCAAAAAAAGGACAGACCCAGTGACCCCCATCACTAACTTTGCTAGAAGAAACTATGCATAAATTTATCTCTTCTGCTGCTGCACAATTCCTTAAGAAATGATTACATTTTTATGCATTTCCTCCAAATGAAATCCTGAAATGCCTTCCAAAAAAATCAGCATAAACTATTTTAAAGTCTTCCCAACTGTGAAACTAATTTATAAAAGAAACAAATTTCATTCTATAAATACACAGATTATATAATTCAACAGAGGACTGAATCAATGCCCTGGATCTTGGGCAGAAATTTGGTAAAAGTCATCTAGTTTGTGGAGTTTCATTCCTCACCCTTTTCTTGTACATACTCCTGACACATTTAAAGAAGATGACTTTTAGGTTCTCCAAATATTTAGAGCTGTGCTTCTGCACAAGTCTAGAGCTGTCCTGCTATATTCAGCATTGTGCCTGTTTCATGCTAAATAAATTTTCTGCTTCTAGGTGACTACCAATTCAGCAGGAGGAACAACAAAACAGTGCTAGGCAAGTCTTGATTTCCTACAGTCAATAATGAAGTGTGCTAATTACCTCTTATCTGCCCTGAGATCTGCTGATACGATCTTTCCATTATTAGCACAGAGAATCTCCACTTTAACACCTGCTTGTTAGGTTTGGTAGGAGGGGTTTGGAACTAAAACATTGAGGACCAAGACACAAGAAGGGATTAGTATTGCCTCAACTCAGACTAAAATGCAGCTGTTTGTATGAAATATACAAGATCTAAACCAAAAATAAAACAAACAAAAAACCCCAAACCACCTTTTAGAAACAGAAGTAGTAAGCCACTGGGCAAATTAACATTAACCAATTATTTTTGAGCTATTTTAAGATTCACTAAAATGATTTACTAAGGTCGCTTAAATAGTTTTTCTTGCATTGTGAAGTTTTTCAATTCTGATAATAGAAAAAAATCGACTACAATACATATCTTTTTTTTTATTTTCCAGTCAATATTAGGCATTAGGTTCAAGCACTTGTACATGGCAGTTACAGTACTTACATCACCAAATGAAACTATTACAATTGTTATGTAAACCTATTCATAGAAGAATTTGAAATGAGTATAAAAGAGAAATTCCAGGCATGTTATCACCTAGATTTTATTTACTTACACATACCACATGAGATTTCAGATGTTAAGAGTTCATATTTTGTTGAAATTAGATGCAAAGTAGAAGGAAGAAGAATTTCTCAAAATAATTGTTATTGTTCTGAAAGCACTACTGGTAAAACTTAGAAGCTGATGCATTAAAACATTCTAGATTTTTACTAAAATTGAAGGTTGCAGGATAAAGAAATAAAAGTGTAGACATCAGACTGCTAGGATTCCCAAAGACATTATGAAGAGCTGTACACAACACACACACTGAAAATCTGCAAGTGTACCAAATATTCTCTGCCTGTTCAGAGCAGTTGATAAATCTCTGAATTTGCAAACATGTGCTCTGGATTTCTTGGCAGCCCAGTTAGAAGTTCCTACTTATTATCACTAGAATCACCTTGGATCTTCAACAAATCTTAAAAGTTAACAACTAGTTCAAGAAGCAGTAGAAGATTCTGGGGCAAGTACCATAATTTCACAGTCATCAGCTGTGTCTCACAGTAGACAACCAGCCAGACACTGTAGATGGACTTTGTGAATGATCCAGTCATTTCTACCCATTGTAGCTGTGCTTTGTATTAAATGAAAAGTACCTGAACAGAGCATACATGGCTTTTGCTTTATTAATTGAACAAAACTATACAAATACTTCATGTGAGGGAAAAATACCATTTAGCAGAGATTGGATGAGAAATATTAAACCACATACAATCAACTTTTAAATTTGTCTCCTCTATAGCTAGGCAATTAAAGCCAAAGTAAAGAAAACACTTCGATTACCCAGAGGCAAGTACAGGCTCTGAAAACAATAAGAAGCAACAATTCTGTTTGTGAGAGATGCTTTGCCCGGAAAGGATTAAATGCACTTTCCTCATTTGGAGAAAAGAGGGTACACCAAAAACATTTCTTACTCAAAATGTGCTTAGTCCTGCATGACATATTTTCCTATGAAACATCTTACCAACAAGTTACTTTGGCAAGGTAGGTGCTTTTCCAGGAAGTTTAGCAAGGAACAGAGGCCAGTTTCCCTTTGCCTTGAACAACAGCCTGTTTGGTTCCCTGCACTAAGATAAAGGATAAATCATGAAGTACCAGCTAAGAGGCACACAGCCACTGAGTGTGGGTTTTTTATCACTAACATTAAGATATTAGCTACATTTCAGCTGGCCCTGTTTGCTTTCCAGATAAGGCAGAAAACCCCAAACTAAACAAACAAAACCAGCCAACAACAACAAAATAAACCAGCCCCAAAAAACAACAACAAAACAACAACAGTATGCAGAAACTTCTACATTTCCTTCCACAGGGCAATAGATACATTTCAAAGACATTTTAAATGAAAAAGAAGAGCTTACTTTTCTTTTTACATTCTTAGCAAGCATATTTGACTATGTTATATTTGTAGCTGAGAGAGGTCCATTTTCAGTAAGAAAATACAAACACAACTAGGTATTAATTATTAATTATTTCTACCCATCAACTCTGTATAATGCAATGTGGCATAATAGACATAAATATAAAAATTAATTAGTTCAGCTTTAACACAGCAGCAGTCTAAGCTATCATCAAATTCCAGGATTTTCAAGTCTTTTGTGAATCCAGTTTTGATCAAAAGCTATGATGCAACATGCCTTTACAACAGTCCTGCTTACTTATGTAGATTAGCTCCTATTCTTAAATTGCCTTAACCAGAGGTAAGGCTTTATAAACAACACAAATGGACATCACTTTTTGTGTGAACTTTGCTATACTGATCCACCAAAAGGAACTAATCTGTTCTAAAGACATACAAAGAAACAAATAACGCATGACAAAGAAACGTTTTAGTTCTAAACAGATGGGATTAGAAGGATTATAGAAAAGGTTACTCCTTAATATGCGTCATTTTAAAAGAATGAACTCATCAGCCACTGAAGTAGTTTCCATTCAACCTGTAAAATATATAAAGTGTGCCATTCCAGAAATGGAAAACATAATTATTTACCACTGGAAAAGCTTTCTTAGAATTTGAGAAGTGCCGAGCCTCTATGCAAGCGTTAAATAATTGAAAATGTGCATCACATCATACATGCTAATTCTCTCTATTCTCTCTCTTTTTTCTCAAGGTTTTCTACTCTCAGTTTCAAAATCTCTGCAAGACACAGAAGATGAAGATATGTCGCTAGCTACATTAAATCTAGGAAAAACTCTACGAAATGGAGATAAAACTATGAACAGGGAAGCTTTACCCTTGCTGAAGCACTATGAGACTGAAGATCGCAGTGTTTTCAATGAAAAGAATGCTGGAAAGATGAAATTTTTGGTGAGTTCAGTTTTAAATTTTGGCTTAATTATAAAATTGAAATTCATTTATACCCCTTTGGAAAACAAGTACAACAATTTAAAGTAATTACCAGGTAAATATACAAAAAGATCAGTTTAACATAACATAGTCAAGAAAAAAAAAATTCAGCTTTATACATCTAATGCCAAGATTATAAATGTGTAACTTGAAGAGTTGAATTTAATCAAATTTTTACAGACAGTAGCCAAAACTTGGAGGATGGGGTGGGGAGAACCTATATTTATATTTGTTGCATGACCCTATATGCAGCAAGATGTTTTTAACTTTGCCAAACATGAGACTATTTATTTTATTATGTCCATTAAACCATTTTGGCCAAAGATGTAATGCAGGTCATTAATCCTAAGATATGATTTTGAAACATAAAACTACTGCACTGTTGAAGTGTAAAGTACAAAATGCAAACACAACTGGCTTAAAATAAAGATAAACCTCTTATTTTCCCTCAAAACAGGACAGAAGTTCCAGACATGATTTCTTTGATTATGTAATGCAAATCAACCTAGGTAGAAAGCAACTACCTTATCCTGCACTGAAGGGAGCCATGGCTTTTCCAGCTGACACTGAAATTCAAAATATGGAGTCAATACAGGAAAGAGAGACCACAGATGAAGACAATTCAGCTAAATTCCCTATAGGAAGAAGAGATTTTGACAGTAAATAAATTTTATTTTTACACAAAGAATTATTTCATGGTAGTGAAGTACAGTGCAATGTCAATATAGCAATTTGATAAAGGTTCATTTAGAGACTCCATGTCTATGATGATTTGGTGAATGGGGGAGGGAGCATTTGTTAAATTAATATTTCCAGAAGGCATAAGAATTCTGGTTCTTTGATGATTTAAACTTTCACACTGGTATGTTTTTCTCCTGCAGTCCTCAGGTGTATGCTGGGAAGAGTCTATCGACCTTGTTGGCACGTGTGAAAACTACTGATCTCCACCACCTTCTTTGAAGATGCAACATTTTATTCTGAATTTAATGTAATTTGAAGTTATTGAGTGTTAGTGTGGCTGTACTATGCATCCAAAAATAATTTTCCATTGCATTGTAGAAGGATACATTAATTCATTACCAAAAATAACGTAATACAATTATTAACAATGTATTGTTATTAAAAATAAAAGACTTCAGCATAACCCAGATTTGTAAGTAGTTGATTAATAAAATACGCAAGCTACTTTCAATTATTTAAGTATGAAAGGAATTAATGAATTTCACCTGTTTTCTTGCAAAATTTTACAACTGTCAACATAGCATGCCTGTGAAAACAAAACTTAGAGTTTGAAAAAGCGAGTTAATCTTGCCTGACCAGCAATCAACTTATTCTTACTTGAAGTTTTGGTCTGTTTTCTTTTTCCACCAATTTTGCTGCCCAATTCCTTCTGAGAGCTGTTTGAAGTCTTGAGCCTTTTACTATTTTTTTGCAAAGATGGTTCACTTTCCTTGTCACAGATTATTTTGTCGTTATTCAAATCCATCTGTTCATTCTCTGAGTTCTTGTTCCTTGGCTGACAACTCAGCTTTCCCATTTCTGTACAACTTCTAGTCTGGTGAACACTTTTAGAAATAGTTCCAAGCACTGGTACATCAAGACATGAATTTGTACCTTCTGTCATGTAAGAATATCAAAAACATATGTGAAGAAATAAAAAGTTACCTGGGAATATACATCCTTTTTCTATAAGGACTGCCATGTTATTTTTTTTTTTAATCAAAACTAATGTGTTACCAATAAAACAAGGCTATGCTGGTCATTGCAATTACATTTGCTATATGTTCATAAGTGCACTGCCAATTTAAAATTACATTGCTCAAAAACATGTAAAAACTAACTTAGGGAAGTAGATTTATAATTTTAAGATATTGGACAAGAGGGCTAAAGGGCCCAGAAATTTTATATATTATATAGTTTTTAGTGCAGTAAAACAAATTTTCAACCCTTTTAATGGCAAAAATACAAATATCACTTGGCTTACTTTTGTAGAATAAGAACAAATATGTCATATATGCAATATATATCTTTTTTACCTCAGGATAGCATCAACATGTTTTTCAAACATTTGTATTTTCAAAGCATTAGCATTACAATTTTATTGCAAAAATATTTAACTGGCATATGAGACATTGTGAACAATGAGACATTTTTGTTCTTTTTCTTGAAAACATTTATACCAAGCTCTACTAAAAACAGCATTTTTGGATAGCATTTAAAATATTTCCTATCACATTTATTTATTTATTTATTCAATTGTACCACAGCTTACCTGTGCATTTTCCAGCTTTTAAATGTTGCTTTGGTACAGGATGTTTGCAGGTTGGAATTGCATGGGAATGCTGACCACTCATTTCACTCAAATAGTTTTTATATGTACAGGCAAACTGAGACTTGACTGAAGATTGCTTCATCTGCAAATACCAATCTACCATTAGCTTTTATTATTTAGAAAAGTGAAAGACAACACCTGCAAGAATAGCAAAATAATAATCTTTCCCATTCTTTTCACATGAAATACCAGAAAAATGTAAAAGCTCACATTAAAAAAGAAAATTAAGTATTCATTTACAAAACATAAGGACTTTCAAGAAAAATAATTTATTATTCTATTAGAAGTCCTAAAATAATTTAAAAATCCTTTTCTCAGATCTTTCAGAAAGTTAGACATTAACTCTTAGAGTTTCAAATTAGTTTTCTGTCTTAAGTTAGCCCTGTCTTCTGACAGACTCCATTGTTTTCAGTACATGTTGTAGCTACCACAGTCAATTCTCATACTTCAACAGGTCATTGTCAATAGTTTTACCTGAAAGGGGAGTATCAAGTACTATTTCAGATTTCCCACTTATTCACAAAACGAAGCCATTTCACCATTGAATGCCAATGTCTAACTTGGCATTTGTCAGAACATCCTCATTTAGCTCAAGTCAGAGGTAAAATTTCCTCAGCTTGCTCTTAAGTTACAGCTTTGCGTCAGCTGAGAATTTCAGGTCAATCTGTGTGCTTTCTGTACATTGTTCATAAATGCTATAGGTGCTGCAAGACAAATTCTGCCCTCACTTCCACAGGATTATACAAATTATACTGAAAGACGTAGCACAGAGCAGATAACTACAACACATCAGGATTTTTAGCTAATAATGCTATCACAACAGCACAGGTGAATTTAAATAAATTTGAGCTGAACAGGTGCTACAGTAAAAGCATCAGAGAAAAGAACAATCAATAAACACTGTTACAAAATAAATATTGTCACATAAATAGATGCCAGGATTGATTTGTTGAATAAGAGGTTTACAACCACTTTTCTGATTAAAAGACTTGCATTATGCAAGTCTACTTTTCTTCTTCGCACAAGCAAGATTAAACCTTACAGTTCAGATTTGACCCTTAGAGATATAATTTCCTTCTAATACAAATTCTCAGATTCAGACAGAAGAAAATAATGTTCACAGAAACCTCCTTTCACAGAGGACTTCATCCACAAAATTCAGTCACAATTCATGCCACTTGCACCATATCCTGCTTTCATACATATAATAGACTCAAGCTCATCACTTAGATGCAACATAGTTACCTCTTCACAGTAATGCTGTTGGCCAGGTGAACACACTGGGTATTTGGGAAAAAAAAATCCCATTCATCTACAGAAACATAGTTGATCTTTCTGGTATAATATCCCTTGACATACACACCTTGGCTTTAATCCTCAGTATTCCCTTCAAGATTCAAAAAGACTAAGTTTTCCCTGTTGTCTATCACTCCCCCCCCTGCAATTTATTTGGGCCAGATAACACACTGGGAAAGAAAAGCAGATATAACAGGGCAAACTAGCAAGCCTGACTCTCAACAACTCAAATCTCTTTCTAGTCCTTATCGACTTTATACTTTAAAATATTTACCACAAGATAAGAGCATATACATAGACATTTACAAGGTTTTGGTGCTTCAAGATTAGGTCTCAGCTCACAGACTCTATGTAGAATTATAGAACATCCTGAGTTAAAGAGAACCACGGAATCAAACTCCTGGCCCTGCACAGGACACTGCAAGAATCATACCATGTGAATCACACCAAGCGAGCAGCTGTCTAGTTTAAATTTAGTCAACATCATATTGTACAATTACAATATTAAGAGGATAAGGGGCTTGCATTTCCTTTAAGATTCAGGTTACTGTAACATGAATGAAAAATATTTTCCAGTGTTTGATATGTTTCTGAAAAACTTCATCTTAATCTTTTACAAATTCTTCCATTCTCAATTATTGTTCAATAAATGACACACATCAAAAATTATGCATCAATAACTTGAACAGCTTTCTATCACATTTATATTATACGAGGCAAATAAGCTACAATTTTGCTAAGTGGATGAATCTATAATAAATACAGCATGAAGAACAGAACACTTGAGCAAGAAAGCCTGATAGCTACCAGTCTATAACCAACAATAAATGCGGGGTTTTTTTTTATGAACAACAGTGTTCCTTTTTACCACTCCCATCTGACACTTCCCTGATTCAGTTTGTAGGAATAGAACATGTGGAGTCAAAGGACTGAAGTCAAGTGCAAATATTGAGAAAAAAAAACCATCTGAGTTTCAACTTCACTGAAGTTTGAAACATGTCAATATTGCATCAGATACCACTCAGGCATTTGTAAACAGGAGACAAAGCTCTACCAGACCAGACTGCTGATGCTAGAACTAATCTAGAGGGGTATATATAGTTAAAGACAACTGGTTGAAGAAGTCAAACTTTTCAACTAGTCTATGAACATACATTCATTAGTATAAAGAACTGTATTACATTGGGTGAAGTAGCAATAAACAGATTTTAAAACCTGAAGGCAGCACAAAGGAACACAAGTCTAGCGCTGAATTAGGAAGTAGAGCTTCTCTGCAATGGTTTAAGAAAAAAGATCAACCTAAAATATACTTGAAGCACACAACGAAGCCAGTCAACAGCTTGGAGAAGCTCTTAGAAAAAAAAGACCTTAGAGCTCCTTTACATTAAATTCCCTAAAATTCACTGCTTTAAGAGCACCAGTCTAATGATCCACAGCTCTGGGACAGAAAAAATGTTGGGAGATCAGTTTGCTAACTGAGTAGCTGCACACAAATGGCACACAATGAACTCAGCCTTACTATTTCCTCTCCTTTTCACAAGGAAGTGGGATCTCCATGAAAAGAAAGAAATTCTGCTGCATTTCAGAAAAAAAAGGTTCACTGTTACCACTCTCCAGCTGGGAAAATGTAAGATAGAACTTACAAATGTTTCAGCACAAATAGGTCAATTAGAAGTCCTAATAAGCAGATAAAGCAGCACATTCTCCCACCTTGAAGTCTGCATCTAGAGAAATTTTTCAGTTGTTCAAGATGCCCATATAAAACATTCACTTTTATGTGAAATATTAATGGTGCATGCTCTATTTATTTCTAAAAGCTAGATTATAATCCGTTCCAGATCTCCTTCCAGCATCTGCATACAGACAGTACTGCCAATATTTAGTCACTAAGAATGTTGAGATTTGGTTTTTATACACTGGAATGGCATAATAGAATTTGAAAAACCTACATCAGTAACAACAAACACATGTTTTTATTTTCTAGCCAAACAACTAGAGTACTATTTGGAAGACAAAAAGAGATAAAAAGAAAATTTATTTTCTCCATCCTTACCCTAGTCCTTAGAGGAAAAAAAAATATTCAAGGTAAGTTGAAAGACGAAGTTGAAAAAGGGAAAAGAGTACAAAGGAAAGAGTAACAAAACAATAAGTGATATCTCTGCCAAACCAAGGCAAGTTATTAAAAAAATATCCTGGATAGCTCAGGTAATGGCAAGCTTTTACTGTACTGAAACTATCAATTTATTTTTTTTAGTATGATATTATACCAGCCTTTTGCTATCCCAAAATAACCTGCTACTGTTTTGAGAACATAAACCTCAAATCACTTCATTATTGGCTTTCAAACAAAACTCACAGCTATGGATCCTAAACAAAGTAGTTTAGGGGTCTTGTAGAAATAAAAATGGTGTTTCCTACACAAATGTGGTTTATCAACTGACACCAACTCTTTCCTCAGATTTTCTGCTGAACATATAACCTTCTCCTTCCCTTCACTTCTCTCCTCTACTAAACCACCAGCCAACTTTAGCATTTTCCATAATTATATTCTATTTAGGAAATAAATATTTCTTGCAACAACAGATGCAACTACTACCTGAAGAACATTGTATTCTGTATTACTATGACTCTTCTGTTCACAATTACAATGGGCATACAAGAAAACTCTTGATAACTTCCTGTTGACAGTTTTCCAAGTCACAGTTTATTTGTACTGGAATACAAACAGGCAAAACAATTCTCTCAAGTAACAGCATTTAGAGAACTAAGCAATGAAAAATAACAGCAGTGTATGAAGCTAGATATTAAGTCATTTTATAGAGACATGAAAAAGTCACATGAGAACGGCAGACCAGGATTTTTGCTTTGCGGAGCTTTTTTCTTGGAAGGATTTCTATACACAGTAAAATTACAATGAACTTCAAGTATGCCAAGATTTGTTAGAGTTCTTAAGCCACAAATTCTTCTTAAAACTAAAACTGCAGCTATGTTCCCAAATGGAGGGAAATAGTGCCTCATATAGGAAAGGTTGTCTCCGGTTACATTAAGAAAAAAACACGCCAAACTACTGAAAGTCCTTGCAGCTGTTTCAGGGTAAGTCTGCTAACAATGCAACAGGATTTCTAAACAATATATCAAAAGGCCAAAACAATATTAAGTTTACAAAAAAGGATCTCTCATATATTGCATGCTTACAGACTAATAACTTTGGTTCTTCCCTTCTTAATTCATAAAGTTCTCCATTTCACTCAATCCCAATAGTTCAGGAACAGTATTTCACCTACAACTTGAAAGTCTCATCAATATTTTGCAGTGCAGAAGAAAGATGAAAATCTTATTATGCAACATCCTTGTTGTCCTATGTTGCTCCTCAGCCTAAACAAGGTATTGCCTGTTCATTCCCCTGTCACACACTAAGCAGGGCTTTAATAACCCATTGAAATCAACAAAATAACTCATCAAACAACAGGGTATCTACTCATTTCATATGAATAGAAAAAAAAAAGCAGATAAGGCCGAATGAACCTTCTTTAGACAAAATAACTCTTTCCTACCCAATTAAGCTTCTTATATATTTCTGTAAAGCAGAAAGGAGTGGTAAGACAGCTGAGAAGGGACATAACTAAATACATGTTCCACAGCCCTTTCTGAATTAAAGACTCCTTCTACAAAATACCATTCACCAGAATTCACTTCACTTAAACAACAGATATACTTGACACTAAATTGTCTCTCAAAGGAAGACCAAGTTTCATATTCATATTCTTACCTACTTTTGCTAGAGGAAACGAAACAATGCAACATGCTTGTTCCCCAGACTTCTTTCTCATCAAGCTGTAAGAGCAACAGCTTTGTTTCCGAACAAATGCCATTATAGCTAGGTGATCTTTCTGAGTTTCTTCCAGTATTTAATGAAGATTGAAAGACAAAAAATATTTCTTTGTCATCCACTGTTACCAGGAATTTTCTTTGGCACGATGGAAATATCCACAAGATTTATTTTAATTCTGAACACCAATTTCAGTTCATAGCTACCTGTTTACTTTATCCACTGTCCTCATTTTTAGATACCAAAACACACACTGATGGAGTGCCCTAGGTCTAAATATTATCTCAATTCCTCCATGTAATTCCACAGAAGCTGAGAAATCAGTTCCTCTTAAGGAAATACAGGGCACAACCATTTTTTCTCACTTGCTTTTTCAAAATTTTATTTTTAATTTAGGTGTTTCTCTTTTTTCTTTCTAGATTTTCCTAAATTTCTTCATTTAACACATACATATTGATACAGGGACTCAGCATACAACTAATCACCGCTACTGTGTTTTTCTTCCCTTATCAAATATCATGGAAAAGGTAACTTTTATGGGATAAGTCTTAACGAGACATGATTATATAGACTAACCACCTAACACCTATCAGAGGCAGCATGGTATGAAGGCCTTCAGGGCAATTTTTTGGAACTAAAGCTACCATTACACATATGGCAAAAGAAACTTCTCTGAAGTATCACAGATATTGAGGAAAAAAATCATATTGCTGTTCTCTTATTCAGGGAAAAAAACAAATATCTGGCATATCTTCTGAATCAACTCCTAACATGAGTGCACTATACATAACAAAATTTGTAACTGCAAATTTTATGAGCAACCTGTACACATCTCAAAATGGTCGCATGGAATAAAAATGGAGACTGACACTCACTGTAAGAAGGTGGCAAATATTACTGCAGCACTTGAGACCTATAGTCATGGACAAGGAATTCTTGGTGCTATGTGCTGGACAGTAAGGACAGAAAAAACTTATTTCTACCAAGAGACATTACAATCCTTGACAAGAAATATATGGATTCACAGAGAAAGGAACTGAAATTAGTCACTGTAATGGGCTTCTAACTCAACACAAAACACTACTAAGGTTTGGGGAAAGGCTGATTTAAGGGTACTGAAAAAGTTTTGAAGGGAGTGTAATGAGTTCTGCAGATAGCTATAGGAAATCCCTTCAGCCATAAGAAACACTGTAAAAGGCAGCTAAAAGGGTTCATCTGCTAACTAAAAATGAACAACAAAGACTGGTATTGCAAGCTGAATATAAGCAAGGACAGAGCAAAGCAGCAAACCAGAAACAATCAATGAATTCAGACAGGCTAAAACAAGTAGTTTATATGCACCACAACTTCAAGGAACAGGCTGAGATGCCAACAGCAGGATGGCATCGAGTCTCTAATGACTCTGATAACAATTTTTTGAACAGCAATCTCAGTGAAGGAAGGTAGGCGGAAGTTGCAGCTATCAACTCCAAGAAAAACATACAGCAGCACATCAAAAAGTAAAATGAACACCTAATAAATTACACTTGAGTAGACACAGAGGCAGAGAAAAATATTCCAGAAGTGTCAAGGAATGAAGATGCAACACATACAAAACCTTCTTCAGTGTTATATAAACATATAGAAAAGACAGACCTACCACCTCAAGATCAAAAGCTGGGTATCCATAGGATATTATAGAATTAACAAAATATGCCAATTTTGACCCAAGGGACATTGAGGTCCCCCTAGATCTGTGAACTGTTGATAGCTGAAGTTCTGTTTGTAGATGTATGCAGCCAAAGAATATACAGAAAGAGAAAAGAAGAGAAAGATAGGAACTTAAATGTCTTCATTTAAAAAGCTAGAATATGGAAGAGTAGAAACATGCAAAAGAAGCTGTAGAAATTAGAAAGGTAGAGAGGAAAAAAAACCCAGAAAAATAAAATGGAAGATCAACATTTTAAGAAAGAAGTAGGATTTTATGTGAGAGGGTGAAAATAAAATATGAATGGCAGAGAACTGAGTATTAGTTGTAAAAGTTATTAGGTGCTTAGCAAGTAACTAGTTTTAAACTCAATTTCACCCTAATAAATGCATGTGTCCAAAATGCCCATCATTGACCCGATCCACATAAAAGGACTCAGAATTTTGGAGCATATTTAAAATATATGCTGGAAATACTGACAATGCTTTTCATTTTTTGTCTTTGTACTTCTTAGACATGCACTAGATGTTCAAGTTTATCTAATGCCCAGTAACAGAAAGATATTTTCCATTATGCTGTCCTAGAACCAGTTCTGAGGGCTTAGAACACCTCTTCCTTATGTTCTATTTAGATATATGTTTTTACACATTGTCAAGACTAAGTTTGTAAAAAATAATATGCCACTACTTTTATTTAGCTTTCTCTTGAAAACAAGCTCTGCCTCCATCCATAGTCCCAGCATTCAAGTCTGGCAATTTTAAGGGAAAATACTATGTAAAATGCACTACACTGAAAGACAGCAATTTTCAGAAAGAGTGAAGTTGTTCTTTTGAATAGAGCCCCTCTCAATACCAGCATACTCTACAAGAGTTCCATTTAATCTACAAAAACCAAAAATTAGCACCTTTATTTTACTGTTCACAAAGCAATGTTATGGAAATGTCCTCAGCTTGGTACAAATAAAAAGCATTAAAAAAAAAAAAGCAATGAAAATGTCACTATTCCCCTTTTTTCATGTCTGTTTTATCAGAACTAAAACCAGGAACCTGTATTCAGTTTTATCTCTGTTTTCAGATAGGTTGGTTTATTTCTATGGTCCTGAAATAAGACAGATAGGTAAATGAAGATAGATTAAATCAGTACACCTCCACTAAAAAATCTTCATTAGGAAGTACTTTTAAGTTTAAAGTCTTTCTCTTCTGGAGTTCTAGATTTCTATTCATATTAGAGTAATGTTCTAGTTGGGCCACAAGTTAATCACAATTACATTTATTTAGCTATGGACAAAAATCTCAAATACCTGGCTGAAGTGTAACATTTATCACTTTTATTACAATGTCTCTATAGTTGCATAGCAATTCCTACAGAGTACCTTAATTACTTTTTCATCCATAGATTTCAGAATACGTTGTCTAAGAGGTTTTGGAGAAGATCCACTGGATCCTGCTGGAGAGCTATAATCAAAAGAGATAAGTATATAGAACATGTAAAAGCAAATAATTAAGAAAAATCATTGCTATAGCAAGTTCCTCAGAAACAGGAAGGCAAATATCTTCACTCTCCAAGGTTAACTTTGTTTTCTGCCTTCCTAAGGAACCTCATGTACTGTGACAATTGAAGGGAGCATAAAGAAACCAAACCTACAGATCCAATTTCTGATACTCATTTTGCAGTGTGATTCCAATATTGTAGCTCTGAAGACATATTATTATTACTATTATTATTATTGCTGGTGAGTATCTTCTAAGCCACCATTCTACTTGCACCCTATTAATAGCATCTGCTTGATATTAAATATAATTTTCTGCATATTTGCAGACTTCTCAGTAGAAATATTCACACAAAGTGTTTCCAGTCTATTACATGTAATTATGTAGCTAGTTATGTACATAGATGAAAAAATTTGATACCTACAATAAAAAAATTATGTATATGCATATAAAGGGGAATTTTTTGTTCTTGAAATAAGAACTAATCTGTGCATTTGTAAATAATTACTTCTCTGTTTAAGCTCCTGGCAGATCAAGGTGTGTAGGAGGACAGGTTTTTCAATCAAATAATTGATTCTTTATTAATATAGCTCATTTTATCCAATTTTCCCATAAATAAAATTTGGTTTATTTAGCCTGTTCTTTATTTATTTCTAGTTGTCTGTGGTACAAAATTTCTGCCAGCCTTGCAATGGTTCTCCTATTTTAATTGCCAACATATGTAGCTTCAAAATAGCTTCATCATGTTACTGTCTATACCATCTTTCTGGTTCATGAATCTTCTTTGTAACCCATAATGCCAAAGTTCTCAGCATCCTGTTTTTTCAACTGATGATTCCTTAGGACTAAATGAATCATCATTGCTTCTTCAGTGCATGGATAGGTGAGTTTCCTTGGCAGTGCCCATAGAAATGGGTTTTCAAAAGAGCTCCATAGAGTTTGTGCAGCCCAGAAATGTACTATCTCAAAGTCCAGGTTACAAAACTATCTTGAAGATGCAGAAACTGCAAATGAAAAGGTAGAACACTATTGAATACTTAAAACTGTTCTAAAAATGCTTTCTCCTTTTAAACCTAACCTCACAACAGGCTGCACTCTGGTTATTTGCTTCGTGTAAGTAACATTGATGCTTTGTTAGATATTCAGATCCTTTAAAAAGGCCCAAACAAACACAACAAAAACCACCTCCTATTACTCACCTGAAGAGTGTCAGAACAGAGCTGATGCCACACAAATTTAAGTTTTCATTGTCACACAACAGATCTGCTTTGTTCTGTGTAGGAGGACTGACAGCTTCTTCATCCAGAAGAACCAGCAAGACCTTGACAGTATCTCTGCCACAGTATGCAGTGCCATGATTTATGGAATGCAATTTTGGCTGAAAGCAAACAAAAAGGAACATAAAATGGCCAAGTCCAACAAGCCAGACCAATAGCTCACCTCCAAAATCATTCCACATCAGCACAAGGTGTGAGACAACCCCCCTCCTTTCCTTTTGGAGGAAGCATTTATGGGGGGGCTTCTCAATGGGAAAGTTTTTCTCATCCCAAGCAATTAGTCAAGTTTAGATCACAGACAGCTACATGTATACACTGATGAGCAAGTCACACAGAAAAATATACAAATCTAGGCTGAAACTGTGGAGCAGAAATGAACATTCTATTCTCTGGTACACAAACACATTCTGGTGAAGTCCAACCACTCTAACAATCTGCTAAAGCAGCTGGTTAAAAGTGAGATTTGCATCAAGATTTGACAACAGAGGTACTTGGCACAATTTCCTGCTGTTTGGGTGAATTCCTCACAATTTTCCACAAGAATAAAGAATTTCTTAAAGAAAAAACCAATCCGCATAGGAAGTGCTCAATGCAACAGCACAGATGGAGAAATCCATAGCCACTGTGGGATTTTACAAATTCAAAGTTTGCTGTAATTTTCCTTAAAGGTACTAGGAAATCCACAGAGAAATTTAGGGCTTAATACACAGCAGCAGTTTAAGAACTATAGGATCACTTATTTACTAATATACAGAAAGACTGAATACTCTGAATTCATTCTGAAGGGTAAGACAAGCAATGAACTGCATTTATCTAATCAGTTAACCGCTTTTAAACACAGACTTGAAAAGATCAAATTCTATTTTTCTCTCTATTTGATTATATCAATTAGTGTATGTAGCTTTCAAGAAACCATAGCAACACATGTCAGTCAGCTACTATAAGTTATAATCAATAGCTAGAAATAGCAATTACAGAAATGCTTGTTACATGGCTTTACAGAATTGGCCTATTTCAGTACTATTTAATTTCCTCAAATTTTATTCTGATCCTCTTCAGCCATTACATCATCATAACATAGAGTTTTATTAAATGTTATGTGTGCCATTGTGGATTTGTCTTAATGAAAAAAGTACAAATTTGCCATCATCTTGACTGATGATACACCAAGGAAAAAAAAATCTTTAGAAATAATTTTCAGAAATTCCAAGTACTACAACATCAGAGACTCACTCTGTGACAAAAGTGCAAGGCAAAATAAGAATTCTAGGTAAGACAATAAAAAGATCTCGGTAAGACCAAAAAAAAAAAAAAATCATGTTTATAAATAAGCTTAGCCATTAATCAAATTATTTTTTAGAACAAAACAGTTGCCCAGTTTTTCAGGGGTAGTGACCATTAGCTACTCCAGGACTATTCTGGTTAGTTCCATCCAGAAACACCAGCCAGATTCCATGGAAAGTGGTAATTTTCTTAGGAAGAAATTAATCATGATGCCTATTAGTCACTTGTGCAGGCTTCAATACAAAGTAGTGCTTCCTGCAGCACAAAGTAATAACCTTTCCTGGACCTCTAGATTCTTATAAACCAGCTATTTGCAGGAAAAGTGAGCAATGATGGAAGAAAACTGCCACTGCCAGGAGGAAAGCAAATATTTTTCTAATGAAATTACACTTTGCAGGTACATTTTATGAGGAAGCAGACTTACCAGGAGCTAGTGGAGGCATAATTTTCACCTCTATGCCTAAGATCATATTTTAATCTCTTACATGGGGAAAAACACCTAACATCCTATCAGAGCAGAACTTGTACTGAATAGATCATTTTTTCTGAAAATTTATAGCATCGGGGGTGTCCTTATTAAGTGAAATCAAAACAAAACGCCCAATTCTCCATGTAAAAATCAGAACAAAGCATTAATCTTTGCTGTCCTGAGATCTTAATAGAACAATACAGAGGTTCCGATTTTTTATAAAGATTGAATTAATTTGGAAACCTTATGGGACTTTTTCAATTTTGCTTTCTTTTCTCATTATAAATGGCAACCAACCCTTCTATATGTTTAGTAAAACATTCTTCCACACCAAGCTCCACTAATAGATGCCCTTTGAGATCACTACCATAACTTTTTCTAAGCTCCCTTTTCCACCCCTCATCTCTGTGAATCATATGTTCAAAGATAATTGTTGAAATAGACATTCACCACAACCTTCACAGACTTCACTTACATCAGCCAAAGAATTCCTACACCAAAACCAAAGTAACAAACAGCACTGACAAAGGCAAAAAATTTACACATATTCTACCCCTCATTCCTTCACAATCACAAAAAAAAAATAAGTTTCCCCACACTTAGTCTGCTCTCTATCAATAGAGTTCAGTCTATATTTTGGCCATTACCTCTCTCAACTACTGTCCTTATTTCTAATTCCTGAGGCCCCACAAAGGACTGTGCTGGTTGACCCTGGTTAGCTGCCAGGTGCTTGCCAAGCTGCTCTATCCTTCCTCCTCCTAAACAGAACAGGAAGTGAAAAAATCTTGTGGGATCAAGATGAGGACAGGTTGTTCACTTGCAAAGATCACAAGCAAAACAGTCTTGATTTTATGAAATTATTGTCATTTACTGCTATTTAATCATAATAGAACCCCTTCCTTCTTCCCAGACTCTACTTCACTCAAAACCTTTCCACCTCCTTCCCTCAAGTGGCACAGGAGGATGGGGAATGAAGACTACAGCCAGTTCCTAACACTCTGTCCCTTTTGGGTTCTTCTTCCTGACATGCTTTCTCTACTCCAGTGTGGGATACTTCCCATGGGATACAGCCCCTCGTGAACTTCTCCATATCATCAGGATATAACCATCTTTGCTGTCTTCTGCCTCAACAAGGATACTGAAAAATATTTCTACAGTCATTAGACTATGAACTTCTGGAGAACAGTAAGAAACAAATATCATTTTGGAAAAGCAATGGTGAATTTCTTGAAAGAAGGAAGTTATAAAATGCTTTCTGCTAGCTTAAAATGATCTACATAATTTTTTAAATGTTATTGGTAACACAAGTAGCTAAATAAAGACAGAACTGATGGTTGTTATAATTTTCTCAGATGAGAAAGAGAAACAAATACAAGGATATGAAAGGGAAACAGGGAAATACAGTGAACAAATATTCATAGCAAACATGAAAATGAGGATGAAATATATACTCTAACATATTCAGTGAAAACAAACATTTAAAGCAGCTTAACTGGCTAATAGAAAGAAATTAATTGTCTTAAAAAAGAAAAAGGATATTGAAGGTTTGATTTAAAAGTTGTTAAAAATCTTTTGCTACCATGGCATAAATCCAATCATTCCACAAAACAAAGCATCCTAACAATTCTAAACACATTCAAGGTGTCTTAAAATTTTTTTTACAATTTGCTATAAAAATAAATTACATTAGGTATTTTATACATAAACAATGTAAAACAAACTAATTCAATTTGGTTGGGTTTTATTTACAAAAACATTATAATCTAGACTTGAGTAGATTCAAAGTATATGAACCACAAATGGAAATACTGCATTATGCACTCAACACCTGACTTAGAGAACTTTAAATACCCTGATTCCTTCCATGAAGACAAAATCATTGATAGTTTCATTAGTGTTTTGAAACACTAAGAAAAAAGTTTACACAATTGTTTGGAGCTTTAATTCCCCTCCCACTCCACATTTTGCCATGTTTTAGACTTCCTTCATATTTAACCTTACTTTAAATGCCTTATCCTTAGACATACTTGATGCTGAACTAATTAAAACCTGGATATTTTAATACAAAATCACTGATACATGTTCTCAAATCTTAATTCCACTTTCATGAGGTTCTTTTGTTTGGAAATTTGTTACAGATTTACTGCTCTGAAATTAATGGCAAATCTGACACTTCTAAGTATCTACATATATAATAACTGCACAACCAAATTAAGCTTTGAAGAGTACTTTATTTGCAGTTTTGAGGTAAGAAATTTAGCTTAGGTAAATCAGCTATTTGAAATCCACAGAGTAATCCTCAAGTGTAAGTCTTTCAATAATTTTAAAACCACAGCGTAGAGGAAGTGACACTCCTCTGTACTGTTAGGAAAAGATTATACTCTATAGATAGTCCTTTAAAAATGAAAAAGAAACAAAACAGGAGAAAGACATTTGCTTTCTTATAAAGCTAAATAGTAAAAAGAACAAAAGAAGCCCCATTACCCGTGCTGGACTGACTCCAGTAGTGCCAGCAGTTAAGGTTTCCTGTTGTGAATCGATAATATTTTTAATCTTCAAATCCAAATCTTGTACAACTTCCTCTACTGCCTGACAGAAAGGATCCCCATTGCTTCGGCCTTTTATCAAATGCATCTTCACTGTTGATAGAATTCGCCCCCCCTGCAACTCTGAAAATAGGGACAGGGTCATCTCCACATTAATCTTGGCAACACTTTAGTACACCTATTAATGCTGAACATAGCCAGCCTTCACTGCTCATCACAGAGAACAGCTTTGATCTCTTAAATCAAACAGCAGTGTAGACGTATTGTCCAACACAATAGATAGCTAAAAGAAGAAAAAAATATTATAAGGAAAGGTAATGAATTCAGCATTTACTAATACTCTGAGCTGCAATACAAACGTAACATCTCCTTAGAAGTTCAAAGAAAAGTACTTTCTTTAAACCTACATATGCAGTTTTGCCTATAAACAGTTAAGTGTAAACAAAATTTTTCACTCAAACATGCACTCTTGTTTAATACCTTATTAGATTTGAGTCTTTTGTGCTTTGTAAAGGTGCTTCAAAATCCAAGTCTTCTCTCAATTTAATTTAAATAAATAGCAATTAGACCACATGAACATCCCTATTAGCTAAAAAGGCACACTCCATTAATCTCTTTCTTCAGTAAACGTGTCTGACTACTTTTAATTAAGATTTTGTCAAAGAGAGAATAAGCTCCTTGAGTTAAAAGTTTAATTATTTTCCAGTACCTAAACAGAACAGTAAGTATGTTTTACCATTGCTTGAGGTAAGGCAAAGAAAATAAAGCATTAAAAGAACCACTCAACTCTCCTATATAATAATACATCTCTTCCCAAAAGCTTTTTTTTCCTAAATTAGGTTTACCATCCACATCAAAGCAGAAATGGAGCATCTTGAGCTGCTATTGGCACCTACAGTAGAATTTTTAGATACATTTATGATGCTGCAAATGGCAGTTCTGTCAAAACCCCAAAACAATGGCTTCATTACTCCAGGTCTCACAGCCAAAATGACAACTCATTTTTCAACTTCTTCTATCCTTAATGGTTTCCTTCATGCTCCTGCCAGCTTGCCCTGAAAAGATATCTTGCAAATGCAAATAAGCATGTATTTTGTACACATTAAATTCTGAAGATATATTTTAGAACTTCAGTTGGGAGAACCTCCATCAAAACAACCTCTCTGCATGTCCATTATCATACAAAAAATAAAATAATTAGACAGAACTAGGTAAGGATAGGAGTTGAGTCAGAGGAAAAATAGTTTGTTTATATTGTTTCCACTTAAAATATAGGGAGGGAACTGGGCCAGGGACCTTACTGTATTGGCTTATTCTGGCTGAACAAGACTCTTACCAATAACTTGAAAAAACCTGACGTTAACATGAAACTTTGAGGCGGGATTGTTTTGGGGTTTTTTACAGGAAAAAGCTTATTTCCACACAATTCTCAACTCTGACTTTTACAGACTAAAGCTTATTCAACTCACATTAGATTTGCAGGCTTCATTAAACAGAAAAATATGCTTTGAAGAAATGTAAGCATAACGTTAGCACTTGGCCAAAAGAAAAATCACTATGTCAAGTATCTCAGACAGGTCAAGGCCCATCCAGATATTAGAAAAAGTCTAAAAAAACCCAAAAACCTGTTGTACCACTACTCCAAACCTCTCAGGTCAATCTAGCTACAAAAGAATTAATAGTTCAAAGTGGAGGGGGGGGGGGAAATCCACCACAAGCTGTCAAGAGGAAAGAGGAAAGCACTGTTGAACAAGAGTTCTGCTTCAGAGATGCATATAGGAACCACAGCCAAGCCTCCTGATGCTTCTTGTCAGACTCATCTGTTTTCCTTAATTCTAAACTTATATTTTCCTAAATAATATCCTCAAATGATAAGAGTATGGTACTAAATCAGAACCGAACCTAAAACTTCAAGACAAACAAGCAGGTGAAAACATTGCCTGAAATTCCCTGTGAAAACCAGGGTCAGTTATTTCTGTCTACAGATATGCTGAACTCCTTTGTAAATAAGCAATACATTTATCATTTCTACACATTCAGCACATACCCATACATTTGCTGGAAGAAAAAATATTATTATATAACTAGTACTGGGCACTAGCACAGTTAATGAACATAACCATGTCCTAAATTTAAATGCTTTGCTCTGCATGTAACTCAATTATAGATTTATAGATTTTCACTGGGAAAAAATAACAAACCTTTGACAAAAACATTTTCTATGCTTATTTTTTTGCCTCTATTGCCCAATGCCAGCTAAATATATTGGCTAGTAGAAATAAAGTTCATTTAATCTCTTATTCTCCCCATATTTCCCTTCGTTTTCCAGGAAGGGGTTCCAGTCTCCTATCAGATATACAGAGCAAAGTGGAGCAAAGAAAAGGAAAAGTTTATTTATACTACAACTAGAATTTATATCAAAAGGCCAAGACATAAAATGGTGATTCAGTGTGTGTGGATTAGCACTGAAATGCCCTGCTATAGCTTATGCCATTTTACACCAGAACACAACATAAGTTGTTTTGTGTCATCAGTCTTATACACACATACATAATATATATATATAATGTTGAATCTAGTTATTAGATCCATTTACATTGAGGTTAAAAAAAATTAACTAAAAGCATGATGATAAAAGGGAAATATGGTAAAAATAGCACTTGGGGTGTTTGGGTTCTTGTTTGTTCGTCTTACAAAGATGACACCCTATTCCACATTTTTATGACTCTATTATAAATTTATGTTACTCAGAAGATAGCTGAACTTAAATGAACTTTAAAATAACTGATACTGCACTAAAAAAATATTTAAAGGAATAAAATAAAGCTGGAAGCTGTTATCCACTTTGCAACTCCTAACAGCCAGAAGGACCACAAAGTTTTGTTTTAAATATTGAATTCCATGGACATCTCTTAGGATAACTTCTACAGCAGTAAAAGTTAAGAATTTTTGTCCTTTTTAGTTCTGAAAGATGAGCTAGAAAACTAGTTGAATTCAAGAATGAACTTGATACATTAAACAAAGCAATGCCATTTGTCAAAGGCAATGGAGAATTGGAAAGACCTTGTCCCTTCTAGACAGTGCTCCAGCTAAAAAAGCTCTCTGTAATGTTTTATCCAGATCACAGGCTACTGATATGAGGTACTCCAGGATAAAGTGTCATATCCAGTATCATATATATCAGTATCATATCTGTAGTCTTTTAAACTATATTGAAGGAGGATTCCTACCAAATCCAGTCAGCAAATATAGTCATCAGTTGCCACTATGGCACAGGCTGTAAAAAAGCAATTTTTAAAAAAACTATGTAATATGATTCTTTTCAGAGTCACATGCAAAATTTCTTTGTTCAAAAGGCACGAACTGAAAGAAAATTGAACAAGAAAACCAAATTCTATCTTTATCTATGACAGAAATAACCAAAAGAAATTCATACATGTAATAATAAATGGAAGAAAAACCCCAAGACTTCAGAAACAACCTTCCATATTTAAACACAGATGCCTGAAGTCAGTAGTACAGAAGCAATCCCCCAATGAATGGATCCAGTCAAGTCCAAACGTGACCATCAGCATGAAAATTCACAAATATTTTAGACCAACTGACAGAAGGAATGGGTTCACTTCATCAGCTCTAACCAGCACTAAAACAGTAGGCAGTTCAAGCAGGATTCAGCTCACTGATCTTGTAGCTAGAGGAAAAAATGTCTCTCCATATAGACAAAATGAATCATATGTAAAAAAAGCCTTATATGCTTCTAAAGAGTTTAAAATAAATAGTACAATGTCAAACTCCACCTGCTACCCAGGCACTGGACAAATCTGATATTCTGTCACTGGTTTCTTCTACTAAAAATATTCACAGATCTTGTGCCCATATGAATCCTTTTTGCCTTACAGCATCTGAGTCCCAGCCTTACCTATTTCTATCTCATTTTCCTAATCAAACCATCTTTCTCTTCTGTAGAAGTAACTAATTCATAAGAAACTCATAGCACACCTTGTGTATTTTGTTTCTAGTGAGACTGTCATATAAACAAGCGCCTCTGCTTACCAAAAATCTAAATTACATCGGCAAGAGCTCTTCTTACAGAGCTCAGTCCTTCGTGTGAAAAGTTAATATGATGAAGGAGCACTTTAGCTTATTTTCTGGAAATACATCTCTTTTGGAAAAGACTGAAATAGCACAAACAAGGGGAAAAAAAGTTGAGAATATGGACAATATTCAAAACCTGATAAAAAGCAGAACAGACTACTGAAATCTATTCCAAGAACAGAAAATAATATATCAAAATTCTATTATACTAAGGTCAATATTTTTATTCATTCATTTCAGCTTCAAGAGAGGTAAAAAATAGACGACAAATACATAGCTATCAGACTTAGGTGGGAACAAGTGTCTTAAAAAGAGATCACAAACACCCATTGATCTCAGGATGGGAGGAGGTCACAGCCTTTTTTTCTTGTTATGGATTTAAAAGTTGTTTTAGAACTCGACAACAACTGATCTGTTTTCCAATTTTTTAATTTAGAGCTATAGGAAGAGAGCAGCAGTAATTCCATTCTCAAACACAAAGTAGCAAGATGTCAACTAGAGCCTGATCTACCTAGGTAGAAAAGTGGGACAAAATTTATCTAGGAAATAATACAATACAAATGCTTCTAACAGAAAGGAACAGTACCTTTAAGGTAAATCTAAAAGCTTATTTCTTATGTTATAGGCATAAACTAAAAAATAAAGAAATTAGCAGTTCACATGAATTTAATTTCAAAATTTCAACAATAAAATCACATCAGTGAACTTACCTAGATTTTAAATATCTCTATAAAAGAAAAAAAAACTATATTAAAGCACTCATAGTATTCAAAACTTCCACCTCAAGCAATGGATACATGATTATTCATCTAACTTTCTAACAGATATCAATATTAAGTGGTGACTTCCTTAGACCCTTTCAAGTTTCACAGATTATTATACCCATTAAAAAAACACAGCAAAAAAAGAAGCCTCAGAGTATTTTTACATGTTGCAGCTGCTGCTTTTGCTGTATTGGCTAAAATTTCTCTTTTAGCTTGGTGGAAGAAACTAGAGTGACTCTTCTCCATCCCAAGCTTTGCTACCCAAGTCTGGTGACAAAGTTACTATAAAAGTAAACAAGTATTCTTCCCAGAATAAGACTTGATAAGCAGCCATTGAATCCACTGTGAGAAAGCTCTAAAAGGCAAGGGAGCTCAGGAAAGCTGTTATTAATTATAATAATATCAATTATATTATACTATAAAAATATTACAAGCACAAGAGCAGTCCATCGCAGTACTTAGGAAAATATGCAGAAATATCAGCAGACCAGCTTGGCTAAACAGCAAACTGATGACAGAGCTAGAATGCAAAAGGGCTTCACACACAACGGTGAAGAAGGCACAGATTACAAACTATCTAAAGACCTCTCCCAGGTATTCAGGAATGTTTTCAGGAAAACCAAAGCTCAGTTGGGGTTGAGAATTCCAAGGAATGTTAAAGGAACTTCACCTGCTGAACAAAGAAAATGAGGGACCTTTGCTGAAAGGCAGATTTTGCAACAGGGTGAACACAGATAAACCAGAAGTACTTTGTGCCTTCTTCACCTCAGTGTTCAACATGATCTCCTGGGCCTCTGATTAGAGAAATTTTTCAGAAAAGAACTGCCAACAGTGGATAAAGATCAAATCAGGCTCCACTGGACAGTATTAAGTATGTTCAAGAACATTGAACCAAATGGACTGCATCCAAAAGCCTTAATAGAACTGGCAAATGCCCTCACATATGACAACTTTATATCATCTTTCAAAAGTCATGGTGACCAGGTGAGGTTCCTGACAAATGGAGAAAGGCAAATCATTGCAAAAAAATAAAAAAAAAAACCCCAAAAAACAAAAACCCAAAACCAACCAACCAACAACAACAAAAATAAAACAAAACCCACCCCACCCAAAAGGACAGTTTAGGGGACCACAAGTGAATCAGCCCCACTTCGATCCTCAAGAAAATAACACAAAATCTTGGCATATGAAGGATTAGGTGGTGGCTGGTAACTATAAGCACGTATTTATCAAGTGTAAATTATGCCTGACTAATCTGTTTTTTTCCTATAGTAAAATTACTCAACTTGCAGATCAGGGGAGAATGGTGGGTGCCATTTTCTTGATTGTAGCAAGGCTTTCAACACTATCAGAGAATACTCTCAATGTATGAGTACTTATGTTACAGGACAATTAGAGGAGTTAACAACTGCTTGGATGATCACACTCAGAAGGTAGCAAACATGTTGTAACAATGGAGTAACATAGGGGCCTACACTGAAACCTGCTTTTTTTTCTATTATCTTTGGCAGTGACTCTAAAAATACACGCTCATCAAGTTTGCAGATGACACCAAACTGGATGGAACAGTCACTACGCTCAAGGGCAGAGCTGCCACGCAAAGATACCTAAACAGACAAGAGGAATGGGCTGACAGGAACCATATGAAATTCAACAAGATATGCAAAGTCCTGGAAAGGAATAACCCCTTGAAATGATAGAGGCCGGGGAGCAGCTCTGTGTAAAAGACCTGGGAGTCTTGGTGCATGTTCAGCAGGCGAGCCGTGAGCCAGGAGCATGCCTTGGCAGCAAAGAAGGCCTACAGTATCCTTGGCTGCATCAACAGTAGCGTAGCCAGTAGTCTGAGGAATGTGATTATCCCTCTCTAATCAGCACTTGTTGGACCAAATTTAGAATACTGTGTCCAGTTGTGGGCCCCCAGTCCAGGAAAGACACTGATAAACTGGAGCAAGTTCAGCAGAGAGCTGCCAAGCTGGTCAGGGAGACATGCCCTGTGAGAAGCAGCTATGGGAACAGCTTGTTCAGCCTGCAGAAGAGAAGGCTTCAGGGGGATTTACTAACAGCTTTCCAATACCTACAGGGTGGCAACCAAGAAGATGGAGCAAGACTCCTCATGTTGACAGACTGTGAAAAAAAGACAATAGGCATAAACTGAAACAAGAGAGGTCCCAACTCAATATAAGGAAAAAACCCCACAAATTTCACTATGAGGACAAAAGCAGTAGAACAGGCTGCCAAGAGGGAGATTAAAAACCTCCAAGGATGTAGACTGTACAAATCTTGTCTGGATAAAGCCCTGATTAACCTGAGCTGACTCTATAATTGACCCTGCTTTGAGTGCGATGTTGGACCAAAAACTTTCTGGTGTTCCTTCCAACCTGAATTATTCCATAATCCTAAATTTAAGCAATCCTACATACAATATTTTGCATATGCTTGCACAACTTTCCAGCAACTTTAGACCACAAACCTCCAGGGCTGTGTGAACACTGTCCAATTAACTCAAACATCCAGCTCAAGCCCAGAGAGAGTCCAATATGCTTTCTCTCCCCAAATACTACCACACCTTGGGATGCAATCACGGCTTCGCAAAGGAGGCACATAAGAAATAGCATTTTCCTTGTCGAGGGGAAGCAGAGAGCACTAATCCACGTGGTGAAGGCCAGCTGTGTGATGCTCCAGCGGGCTGCGGTGGCTGCAGGGGATGCGGAGCCGCTCCGGAGCATCGCTCCCACTCCGATGGGGCGAGCGGGACTCGGCGAGTGCGACCCGGCTCCGGCGTGAGCTGGGCGATGGTGACACCCAGTGGCCGCTGCCTGCGCCGAGGGCAGCGCCCAATGAGGGGAAAACAAGCTGCCAACCTCCCAAATTTGCTGCTCTACAAAACCAGTGGGGATTTTTAAAGGGTGTATGAAAGCACCCACACCCCACGCATCTCCCCATACGAACCATCAAGCACGGTCACCAACTTGACAAACGACCTTCTGTAACTCCATTTTAAGTCACAAGCAATTTTTAACTAACTTGGGAAAGGTCGTTTCAGGAGTTCTGGCCTAAAAGAAAAGGGTTTCCAGAATGATGGATAGGCACTGCAGTTTTTCATTTATACCAACAGGAAAGAATTTTCCAATCCTAAGGCGTATAATAATGATCTCTTTCACTGACAAATACAACGTTGATATGCTCCTTGTCAAGAAACAGGTGCAGAAAAGTAGAACATCCAAGTTTTCCATTTATTGTCCAACAGTGTATTAACACAGTCCAATCTTATATGTATAAATATATAAACTACAACTTTTACAACACCCCAAAATGTCAAGGAATGTTCATGCCACTGATTCTTGCAAGATTAGTGATTTCCTCTAATTCTACAAACCTAGAGAATGAAGAGAGGCGAACAATTCCAACATGCCAGAGATTTGTAAGAATGTTCAATCTTCTCAATGAATACACCTCAAAACAACCAAAATTCATTCTGTCTTTCCATTTCTCATGTGATCAGGAGAAAGCTTTGAACCAAGCCATCAAAGTTTCATTACATTTCCACTCTGTTTGATAGATTTCCCTTCATTTATCTAATCTACTGATCACTTTCTTAGCTGAATGGTGTGGAGATGAGAAACACATTTTTGTTATTCTCCATAGGTTAGCAGATATGTGGTTGCACAGTATCTCCTACTAAGTTCTTAAGCATATTCCACTACTGTCCAACATTTACAATTTGGTTTCTAGATTCCCAAAGCAAAGGACTCAAACAGATGAAAAAACCTCTTTTCAACATGTGTCTCACAATGACCTACTATTTACTTGGTTACTTTGTATTTTTGCAATTACAAGCTTCATAAAATCTCCACTGTAACAAAATTAAACCAAAATAACAGACTTCTAATCATTAAGTAAAAAATACAGTATTTTTCTTGGAGCATAGCCAATACAAAGGCCTGGTTAGTGCAGGTTGGCTAATCTCTACATCAGAGAAACAGCAATGCTGCAGACAGGTTGTCTAGTTTGCTGTTGGATTTCTCAGCAGGCTTCTACAGATGAAGCAACTCCGGATTCTGCTGCATTGCTGCTTTTTTCCCCTCTGGGAAACAAAACTAGAGTAACAAAACTAGAGAAAATTTTTTGCACAGAGCTGCAGCAATTTCTAGAACTCCCAACAACTGCCACATTACAGGCAGGACACACAGTCAGTCCTCATCCATGTGACATACCAAACACATCAAAACACCTATAAGATACATACATAAAAAATGTATTTTATATTGTGGGGGTTTAAAGCCCATATGAGGTATGAGAGGTACTAGAAAAAGCATGGTACAGACACCTTCCACTCCTGATCAGTGAGGCAAACAGCAATACTTACATGTGCACAACCAACTTAATGCATGCCAGAATCTGATATTAACAAGATTTATACCCCAAAATAATTGGGACAGCAGGTGCAGCAGGGAAAGCTGCACAATCAATATCTGAATGCTAAAAAGCATTTCCAAGCTCTAGCAAATTCACCCAGTGAGAAACCCAGCAACTATCCCACTCTGATTTTTCTCACATTTAAACATCCTCTCTTTTAAACAGAGGAGTCATTAACAAGATATAGCATTTTATGCTACACTTTTCTGAACTGTATTTACATGAAAAAGTGATCTTTCCATCCTAAAAAGTTCACACATAAATATTTTTCTATTTCTCATTTTTTAATCAATATACAGTGACAGATATGA
This sequence comes from Petroica traversi, assembly GCA_025920805.1. Lineage (NCBI taxonomy): Eukaryota > Metazoa > Chordata > Aves > Passeriformes > Petroicidae > Petroica > Petroica traversi. The sequence goes on along the minus strand of JAHLSL010000042.1, from coordinate 2,279,594 downwards.
TTTAAACAAAGAAAAAAAAAAGAATATACTATAAGTTGAGCTAATAGTTTTCTTTAATCAGCAGCACAAACAATGTCTCTGGCATCCAGGATGTCAAAATGAAAGAAGAAAAAAAAAGCAAGACAAAACTGCAAAATAACTTCAGAAATACTTCCCAATTCAATGGAAAATGAACATTAACCTAAATAATGCATACTTAAAACATTTTGTTTTCCACTGTGAGGATTAGACTCAATTCAAACTAAAAAAAAATATTCTCCAGTGTCAAGGTCACAACTGTTATAGCTGATTTGCCAAAGTTTAGTATGGAAAAGTTACTGATTATAAATTACAAAATTATTAATTTCTATGATGCTTAAGAAAACAGCTGTTCTCTCTGTAATAATGCCAGCACTTACCAATTCAAACCCCTCTGTTACATCTGCACTTCTCTAATTAATCACACATTTATAAGCCTGCCCAAAAGACAAACTTCAGTTCTTCAAACAATCAAAATCCGCGACTCCACCAGAGCCTCCCTAAGAAATAATTCTTATGCCTCGGTTATATAGCTAAAATGGAAGTGAGAAAGGCTAAATAACCAACATTGTCATTTGTTAGCAGCAATAAAGACTCCTTCACGTAAGGGTAAACAGAATGAAATGACCAAAAGGAAGTAATTACCTAGCAAGAAGTAAAGCACTTATAACTTATATACTTACCAGACTCACAAGATGGAAAACTTTGTAACTTCATTTACCACTAGGGAAGTAACCAAACCACCAAATATACATAGATTTGATAAAAATTTAATACAAAACAAAAAACCTTTCAAAAATTCATAAGCTTATCCCAATTTTTTTTGCAATTATATTTTCAAATAAGGTTTAATTTTTAAACATTTCTCTGAATTCTTTAGTGTAAATTATTTGATTTTTTGTTCCTCCTCACTGGGATACAAACACAAGAAAAGGAGGTGCTCAAAAACATAACAGAAAGTCTGTTACCTTGTGTTTAAGACTTCACCAATAATTTCTTGCAGCTTGTCGATAAAATGAACAAAGCTGGAAAGCCCTTTTACATGGGCTCTTAAAGGATCATACAAAAGAGATGCACAACCTCTTCCTCCAAGTTCTATGGTCCGGATAAAAGATGTTGCCATCTATTAGGAGAAATATTCAGAAACATCAAAATTTAAGCAAACATGGACTGGACATATGTTGAAGTGAGCCTTTCCTTCAGGTCTGCAAACTGTGTAACAGCTGGCCGATAGCAGAAATAATTTACCTGAAATCAAATAATGCCTCTTATTTGCAAGCTTTGTATATCTCACCATAAATATTTGCAAGATAAATACTTAAACAGTACAGTAGTATTAAAAAAAGAAAACACAAGCCAAAGTAAAAATGACCCAGCTAATTCAATGTTTACATCAGCTTTTTGAAAAAAAAACTTATTGCAACAGGGCACAGAATTCTTTTGTTGTTGTGGCTGTTTAAATGCTCCTGCTTGCCTCACAAAAACTTCTCTTATATTCAGAGTGCTGTCCATGACCCAGGACAACTTTAACATAAGCATGTAAAAGTCAACTTCAGCATTGTAACAATTTTCAAAGATGCAAATAATGTATACTCTAATCTTACCAAAAATTATGACAGCTAGGGCTTCTGCCTTCAAAGTGTCAATATATTTTTATGTGCTGTAAGATAATGAAATGTGACAAAAGCAGTATACCTTGGAGTATAACCCCCAAAATTTTAAGGCAACAGTCAGAACAAAAACCCTAGCACTTGTCCAGGAAGGTGAAAGTAAGGATAACAATCCAATGCACTTGACTCAGATGCAGTAATATGAATTCTACATACAAATTTTAATTTCAGACTACAGAGCTAAATCATAAAGCTCTCAGGACTCGAAAGAGTAAAACTGGAATTACTCTACTGCAGAAGATAAACCTGCCTGAATTCCTGTCTTCGTGCTAAAGATTTCCTATGGATCAAGTACACAGTTCAGAAAACCTTGCCTTCCCAATGGAAAATACTCCAGTTTTCAAGATTGCCACAAGACACAGATGCCAGAAAAGAGCAGAGAAGTTCATCCTCTGGCAACTGTGAAGATGAGGTAAATCCAGTCCAAACACACACAGTTTTTTATATAACATTAACAGAGCATTAGGAGCTAAAATAATTAAACCTGGAACCAAGATTTCACAATTTTTCCATATTTATTCAACTATAAAAGTTTGAGAATGCAGCTACTTCAGTGACTATATACCCATGCTGTTTTTAACTTGGACTGCTGTTGTCTGTACTGAAGTGACACTGCATGCAAAATTTAATACCTATTTTGAGTATGAGGGACTACAGTGGTTCTTTGGAGAAAGAATTCTTACTCACCTGATTTCAACTATTTTTGAGACGACTCTGTGCTCACAACAACTACTGCAAAGATCCCATTTTAGAACTCTTGAGATACGCACCAAGACTGTTTTTTCTGTCCATCTTGAGATCTCATTACCAAATAAGTACTCATTTCTTCCCACAGAATCTACTGTCTTTTCAGCTTTAAAATCTTGTTCGTGGGGGTCTCTGACTTGGCTTGCAAACATCAGTGTTTGCATATTAGACTGGCATATTAGATTAAAGCCACATTCTCTGTTTAGAGATCTATTTCATTGACCCTGACCTCCAGGAAGATTCATTTGACACACATACCAGAAAAATGGACATTTTTATCTCCTGTGAGGCATGTTTCAGGTTAGTGAAGGCTTCTCTACCAAGTCCTCTGTCAGGAACATTTAGAATATGAGCCAATGCCAGATCATCCTTAGAATTCACCAAAAGGCTTAAGTATGAACAGACAGACTTCTTTGCCAGGATTGTCACCTGCATGAGAAAACAACACAAATTGGTCATCCCACTGCTAAATTATGCTCAATTTTATTTTAAAGTTAATTAGGCGTGCACTGAGGTAATTTTTGGTCTGGTAAATTCACCTTGCATCATTTTAAAGTGTTACTTTATGCACAAGGATTCCGGAAGTCTTCTTGAAAACAAACATAATAAATAAGTTAGAATTGTATATATGGTAATTTAATATTCACAAGGTGCTTGACAGTTATTAAAATTGGTTATAAATTTCTATTTAGAAACCTCCTTACAGACATCCCTTTTCTGTCTCAAGGCAAATACCAGCACCATTAAACCATGTAAGAATTTGTCATTAACTTCAAAAAGACTAAGATTTTAAACTACTTGCCAGCTCTGCCACAGATTCAGTAATTATTTCTCTTGGCTTTCAGGGGATGTCAATGAAGCTCCACTGACTGAGTCTGGACATAAATTGTGACCCAGCCCTACCCACATAACCAAAATATAACATCGAAATTGCTAATATTGCAGCAGTGTTCTGGACCCAATGAGAACAACAGTCCCAGAACAGAAGAATTTGCATTTTGTCACAAGCAAAGAACAAAAAAAACCAACAAAAAGAAAGGCCATTAAGAGAAGGACACATAAAAAGAAAATTTATACCTGCTATGGAATATCTTCTCATACACAGTACATATACAACAAAATGTAATAACAAACCCAAACATGTACATGTGACAGTCTACAGACAGCCCCCAGAGCAGGAGGAAAGAGTAAAGCGTATTTTTAGTGCACAAGTAAGAGCAGCAAGAAAGCCACTGAGGGGTAGTGGTAGAAGTGCTGTTTAGGGGAGAATCTCAGTTCAGAAAATATTTTCTTGTTCAGAAATACTTTGAGTTATATCCAAATATTGATTTGAAATTGCCATTTATTATGAGAAAAGCAAGTTTGGAAGCGACTAAAGTTCCAGCATTTGAAACACTGTTACAGAATACTCAGAAGTTCTTATTTTGGTGGTTGAAAGGGTGAAGGGAATGAATCAGTACTTTCAGAGTCCTCAAGTCCTCTACTGGGAGAGCCAAACCTGGTTTGCTTTGCTACAGCTACCACTACAGAGGTTATTCAGATTTCTTCTGTATGTAAGGGAGTACAAACTAATAAAACAAAATCAAAGATGATTACTTCACTTATTTAATGCTCACTCAAGACTTTGTTTGAGTGATGGTGTACTTGTAGAAAAAATTTATTCTACATCAAATGCCTACCTTTCTGGACTGTGTACCAGAATATAAATTTCAGCACATAGCCCCACACACTCCTCAATAAACTCAAGTGATACAGAGTTTGAATACACAGGTTTTATTTTTGTTAATGCAGCCTCATCTGAATAAAAATAATTGGAAAATAAAACTATGGTATATTTCAATTTTCAACAGATACAGAACATTACAAGAGACAGAAATAACTTTTACCTTCATATGCTCCTGGCCCTGTCTGTTGATTTGTGTAGGAGTAGAAAGAACAGAACCATTATTTTCTTGTGCATTCATTACACCAGAAATAAATTCCAACAGTTGAACCTTTAATAAAAAGATCAAAATAAACTTAAACATGAAGATGACGAGAAAGCAAAAGCAGGTTTACACCAGGTTTTAAAACTATCTCTAACACTTTGCTAGTGTTTGAAGTTAGCACAGCCCTTACAACTTACTTTTAGTCTTTAAAAGTCCAACTGTTCTAGTACAGAAATGAGGTGCAATATTCAAATTAACTTAGAAATTATCTCAAACAGTTATGTTATACACTTACACTAAAAGCCACTGCTTATGTTTAGGAGAACATTTAATTATGTTATGCCAAGTTTAGGAAGAGTTCATTATCCCACCCAAGTTTCCTATCTTCCCCATGAAAAGGGGGAGGAAAAGAAAAACACATTAAAAACCCCAAACATACAAAAGACCTGCAATAAACTACAATGGAGCTGTGACTGAGTGGTTGATCTGGAACTTCTGGAAAATAAATCTAACATTATATAGAAAGTTTTTGTTTAAGGAGCATGGTATTTTCAAAACGGTAATGATTAAAATATTTTGGCTGCACATGTTGATACAACCAAAACTCCATGACATGTAAATTACTAGGCTTTGTTCCAGTTTTATCAAATCTCTACAGTTTATTTCTCAGTTCAATTTATGGCAAGGAGTCATTTATTCATAGAAGAGTTGTGGGACTTCACTATCCAGCAGGACAACACAGAGAAATAATTTTTGAGTGAATTTAAGATCTCTTTAAATATTTAGTAATTTAAACTTAAGTGCTTCCCCAAACTTGTGAATAATCCAGAGCTCTTGTGTATAACCAGAAGGGTCATAAATCCATAACTGGAACCAAAAATATGTCAAAACAACATAAGAGGTCAAATAAACATAATACTTACAGGGGATATGCTTTCATCTTCAGCTAAAAGTCCAAGACTACAGCACTTGTGATATATGTCTATTAAATCTAACATATTGGTTCTTGCTAAGAAGGTATGATAGGCTTTTTTCACATCAGCATAATTTTCAGGTTCTTTCATGTTCTCATATGATAATCCCAGTTTGTCATGTAACAAATAGTTCCAAGTTTCCAACACATCACTAAGTGATACTGTGAAGTCTCCCTGGAGCTAACAGAACCAAAACAAGAAAAAAAAAAATGTTTCATATTCAGCATAGCTTTGAAAATAAATTTAAAATAAGCTATATATATATATATATATATATTTGAAAATCTACTGTAATCTACACTTATTGCAAACATAGTCTTACTTACAGTAAGACTGCAAGTCAAACTGCTTTGCATTTACAGTTGAATTTTGTTATATTCATCAGTATTGGTTCCTGATCTTTAAGATACCAGGCATGTATATCAAACTTCATTCATGAGAAAATAGACTTAATGTTGCAGTACTACTTCTTGCATAAAGTTCTTTATTTGCAGACATAGTTCTCAGCATGGCAGGCATTTACTTCCCAAAGGCAGTAAACATTGCTCCCTTACCTTGCTTCAAGCAGTAAACTGGGAAAACATGTCAATTAAAAAAAAAGCTTTTCTTTCTTGATTTAATACAGTTATAATTTAGCATAACATTTACAGTGTTGCTACACAGCTCTAATAAATACATTAAATCCATGCACACCCTTCTGTTATTAGTACTATAATTAACATTTACTATACAGCACAGACTATACTCTTCTTTGAATTATCAAATTTTGTTCCATGTGCCCCTCTGCCTTCTCCTCCAGCTACTTGCTCTTACCACCTTCTCTTTTGCAACTTGTCCTCCTCATTTTTTTCCACACCCTGCTCTTTAAACTCAGTACCAGTCTCCAATTCCTGCTGGTAAACTTTTGTCCACACTACTGGTACCTAAAGCATTCCCCAAAGCATGGCAGCATAAAATAAACTTGTGATTTACCACATAATATGATACAAATGCCCTGTGAGCAAGTACCAAGCCTTTTTGCACTGCCCATAATGACAGATGGCTCCTGTCTAGAGTAAACCTTTAATTTTATTTCATGACATTTCCACATAAAGCAAATTCCTTACTTATAAACACCAGCAGCAATACAACATGAAATAAGAAAATATGAGAAATTCTAATAATTTAAGTTGCTCCAGCACAAATGATGCCTCCTTAGGGTTCTAACATATTTAGTACAACTTTCTCAACAGACCTCATTAAACACATGATTCTAAAAGCCTGAAAGACAACTATTTTGATATTGTCTAAGCAAAGAACTACGAGTGAAAACTGAAGAAGGCTCACACATATTAGCTTCAGAGCACTTTTCTGTCTTGTAGTTTGTGCATGGGTTATGATAAATCAGCACTAAGAACTTCCATATTATTCCACATATCACCAGCATATTAAAATAGCATATGTGTTTTCTGAAAAGCACCTGATTTTCATTTCAGCCCCTCAAAAAAATTAAACATATAATCATATTATGACCCAATTTAAACAGATCAAAGCAGCAGTAGATGGGAAAAAAATATTGTTCTCTCACTTTATTTTGAGTCAAAATCCTTCAGGAGTACCAAGTTAAAGTACAACTTCATAAGGTATCTAATAAATCAAAACCTTTCCTCACCAGATCAAGGGCCTGCAGAGATTAGAAAAGTTTGTATTAGTTCTGCAAAAATATTTTAAATCCAAATACTGCATTCCAGATATTAACCTTTGTGATCAGGCATTCATTGTGATGGCATATTCCATTACTTACACAGCCAATTTGTCAAGTCTCTGGTTTTAAAATTAATTTTAAAATACTGTGGTGATTTGCAGTAAGCATCTGTCAATTGGCTAATAGCTTAAGGAAGTTCAAAAAGTCACACGTTTTCATTCTATTATAAGCAGAGAAAGTATTTAATTTCATAGGAATAGAACCAATAAAGCATCTTTACTTCCTGGTAGTGCAGTGTATTAAGTTTCTTGGGACTCTTGTTTTAGAGTGTCTGAAATCCAGCAGCAACATTTCATGTTTAAAGACATAACTTAATACTTTGTAAGTATTGCAAGTTTCCTAGTGCTATATTGCCTATTACAAGATTCCTAGGCAATCAAGTTCTATTTTGACAGCAAATTGTTTTAAAAACCAGAAAGTTGTGCATTTCAGCACAACATGTTGGCTTCCGCCTTCCCCAAACAAAGACTCACCAACCCTTTTTAGAATATGCGTGTAAAAGACTGCTGTGATTAACCACCATCCCTGTGTTGGGTCTTTTCTTTCCAGGCACACTCCTAGACTCCAGCATTGTTTTCTGGCTTTGTCCCTGAGCTGTGCAATTCTGCACTCTTGTCAACTCTAGTCCTGTTCAGCCTTCAGTGCTTGCCTAACACTCTCACACAGCAGAGGAGTCCCCATTTTTAATAAGTTTCCCATCACATTGATAGTGCTGTGTACAGGTGGAGAAACTGGTTCATGTGAATACAAGCCTGTGACATCTGAAAGCTGTTAGGTTGCAATGTGCAGAAGCAGGGAAGTTACAGGCCAACAGCCCAAGCTTAGAGAAATGACAATATTATAAATTAATAATAAATAAAATGACAATGGCATGGGTACTGAACACCTTTTACTTTGGGCAGGTGAGGGAGGGTGTTGAGGGAAGAAGTACCAGGGCCCAAGAGAGTAGAGGGATGCTCTGTTTAAGGAGGAGTGGAGAGGTACTGGATGTATGGGCCATGGAATCATGGAATAGGCAAAGAAAGAATTGCACTCTTCCAAACAACAAACCAGCACTTTCTAAAGCCAAGACTATTATAGTGGCAAAAAAACACAGGACTGAAAATTTAGAACCCTGATGGTTAGAAACAAACCTAACAAAAAAACCTCCACACATCCTTGCTTCCCCTTCTACCCCTCAAAACAGACACCTGTAATAGTATAGAGAGGGGTGGGAGGGAGAAGAAAAAGTCCTACTGATAAGGGAGGGAAGATGCCTCAAGACTTAAGTAGCAAGAGTTTAACACAGCTAAAACAATCCCAGTTGTTAAGCAAAACAAAAATACATGAAACTAACTTACAGTTATGATTTGACTACACAGGGAATGGGAAAAACAGCAGAACACCCTCAGTATATAGTTTCCTTTACAAAAATCCAAGGAAATCTTTAATACTCCAAACTTTTTTCTAAAGAAGAGCCTGTCCCTTGTAGAGGACGCTATTCAGCAATGGTGAGGCCACAGTTAAGTGCTGTGTCCAGTTCTGAGCTCCTCAGAAAGAGGGAGCCACACTGACCAACAAAGTTCACATATCATCCACAAAGATGATTAATGGCCAGGAACACCTCACGTGTGAGGAAAGGCTGAGAAAGGGGGGGTGTTTAGTTTGGACAAAAGAATGCTCAGAGAAGATCTCAATGCATACAAATGTCTGAAGGGAGGGTGCAAAGCGGATGGAGTCAGGCTCTTCTCAAATGTGCCTTAAGGTGGTAGGAGCAGAGGCAATGGGCACAAACTGAAACACACCCAGAAGGTTCCCTACGAACATCAGGAAACACTTTTGTACTTTGAGGATGCCTGAGTGTTGGCACAGGCTGGTCATGGAGTCTCCATCCTCAGAGACAATTTGCAAGACACCTGGACACAGCCCTGAACACTGGCACTGCCAAGTTGCCCTGTTTGAGAGGGGCTGGATAATATGACCTCCAGAGTTCCAGCTTCAACTCTTCTGTGATTCTGTGAAGAAATAATCATGCTGAACACCAGCCAAGACAGCTTCTCTTAGTAGCATCATTACAACATATTACAAGCAACATAACATATAAAATTGCTACAAAGTTAGTGATGATGTCTCATTACCAAAAGGGAGACAGAGCAGTTTAAGGGAGCAACACTGTAAAGCTGCATTTTTCTTCATTTGTGGATGTGGAAACAGGACAATTTGGGAAACCATTTGAAGAAATACAAGACACTGAACAGAATACAACATTGTTCAGCCAGCATATAGAATCAACTAAATCATACACTATTTAATACAGAATCAGAAATATAAAAACACAAATCTCTAAAGGGAAAATATATTTCTAAAATCAACAACGAAGCACTTTTTCCTCCAATTTCAAAGCTCTCCTCCTAGAAGATATTTACAACACCTTTAAGACGGGCACAACAACTTTAACTCACAGATTATGGAAAAATTATTGTTTTATACATTTCAGTTTCCCATCCCATTAGCTGAACAACCATGGTCTCAAAATGACAGGCGGTTATTTGACCTAATAACTCATCTTCTACCCCTCCTGATCCACAGGTGCAGCCAACTTAAAGCAACTACTCTCAGCTGACCTTCATCCTGAAAACTGTTACTCCCATTTCAAACCTTAAGGGAAGTTCTTCTCCTTGACAGAGCTCCTAGCTTTTTGATTTATACTAATCAATCGAAGCAAAATGCATTTGCTTCCACCACAGACCTTATGCCACTTGTCTTTATGCCACATGGCTACAATGGTGCTACAAACCAAAGTATTTTCAGAGGAATTCAGCGTATAGACTTTTTTTTTCTTTTATGCCTGGTGTTTGATCAGGTTTATCACACTCTTTACTACCGTTATTCTGGTGACATTTAAGGTTAATAGATTACAAAGCTTTTAAACTTTTCTGGAGTTCTCCAAAAAGCTTTGTAATTTTTCATTTCCACTGCAGATACAGGTAACAGTTAAAACACCAAATCTATTAAAATTGTCCAGGCTCCTCTGTATTTTAATTGTTTTTGATGGGTTGGATGTATTGGGTTTTTCTCAGGGCAGCCACTCAGTAACCTGTTAATTAAATTATTTTTATTGCAGTAATTGACTTTAGCAAAATAGATTTCTATTTTCCAGGTGTTAATAACACAAAATTATTGTGTTTAAATCCAAGACCTAACAATGGACATTCCTATAACTGTAATATTCTGCATCTTGGTTTAAAGTTTCAATGCTGAACGTAATAAACCAGACAAATTTTGCTTTAAGACTTTGAACTTCAAATTGGATGCCATCTAAAGAAATTGTGCTTCAGAGCCAGCACATGCAAATGCTAAAATAGTTTTAATCCACATATGCAAGCCAAGATTTGTCTTATTAGACCAAATAGCATAAGGAAAAAAAAAAAAAACAAATCAGGTTTTTGAACACTTATTCTTTCTTCAGGAAAGGTCAATATATACATTTCAAAATAAAATTAGCCGAAAATAACTACTATATTTTTTTCAGATCATCTCTGAAAGAAAATACATTTATGGAAGAGAGGAATATTACCTGGAAGAGAAAAAAAAAAAAGGAGGAAGGAGAATAATAGTGGAAAGAAAAACTTATTGTAAGGAAACAGGGAGCAATGAACCATAACCTTTTCATGACTGTAAGTTTTGGCATTCAACAGAACAACTCATTTTGGTTACCAGAGATGGTTTTGAAAAACTGTAGTTTTCCCATGAGAATCATAACAAACATGACAGTCATTGCCTCCATGCGTCATTTTGCATTATTGTCTTTTATCAGCTCTCCAAGAGTTAATTTTGATGCACACTAATTTTCTCATTTTAGCCTATACAGGTTGTGAGGACACCAGGCTTCTGTCTAGAATATTCTATATTCTTTGAAGGACAAATGTAATTTCCTGGGATTCTAGTATCCTTGCTGTAACGTTTTTGACAGTGGAGGATGACTTAATCAGTTTTATACTTAATGTTTAGACAAGGGATACCCTCAGTCTGCAAATTTTAGACTACAAAAATTTTTGTGATGCACAAACTGAGGCAGGTTTTTTGATTGTTAGGGTTTTTTACTGGCTTAGGGATTTCACTTTGATGTAGTTCTGTTGTTTCTGGTATGTTTGTTGACTTGGTATGTTTGTTTTGGTTTTCTTAAACTAAAGCTTTGTACTACAAGTTTGACTTACTATGCAACATTTGAGTAAGTCTTCCAACAACAGTCATTTGTTTTCATCAATAATTAAGTTGATTGACCTAAAAAGATATCTTTAGGTTATTAAAACAAATATTGCAATATTTCTCCTTAGACGAGACACAGGCAAAGGCCTGATTGTATATTGCAAGTGTTTCTGGTATGCTTCAGACATGCTCCAGCTCTGACAAGCCATCATGCTTTCTACAAAGACACTTTAGGGTTTACCCCCTCTTCATGTACACACACAAATCAAGCCATATAATTCGTACTGGTATTGGGTACACACTCACAACTTATATGCACATATAGGTCTTCACCTGATGCATGTCAAGAAAAGCAGCAGTCAAGAATGGACTGTGGCAAGTACAACTCAAGCAGACTACACCAGATCAGTTTTATACTCAAGTTCTTCTCATGTCATTACAAAACATTTTCAGAGCACCCAGAAAAAAGATGCACCCCAAATACCATAGATCTCCCACCTTGAGAAATGCTGGATGGAAATAAACAGAAGTTAATGATGAGCAGAAATACACTAGTGTTTAAAGTCTGGAGCTCAAAAATACTCATCAAGCACTTCCACCCTCCCATCTGTCTCACAGTTCCTTTATCTAAGCCCTGATTCAATAGCGCATTTAATCATATTGACTTTCTCACCTTGCTGCATCTGCCCCACAGACACAGCTTGTTTCAACAAACAGCAACAAAGTGACCAACGCAGCCATTTCGAGTGCCTAAGCACTAGGTGCAGCAAAAGAAGCAAGTCTGAGGTGTACCAAGAAGATACTGAAAAGAATGCTAACCTGTTTATTGACTTCAGCCATGGACAGTTGTAGCGCCATCAGCATGCAGTCTGCTCCACATACAGTAGTCCTTTCAGAGTTGGAAAATGAAGGCCACTGTCTTCTGAAACACTTGACCAAGTGTAAAATTTTTTGCTGGAAAGTAACCATTGTCCAGAGGAGAAGTTAATCAAGATAAAAATGAATGCAACTATGCCAGAGGCATTTGCAGGTCTTCACCTCCCAAGAAGCTGTGCAAACCCTGTTGTATCTTCTTAAAGACCAAGTTCTAGAATAAACTCTTGCAGCTAAACCAGACTTGCCTCACTGACAGAGCAACTGTGAAAATAAGGGGTTAAAAGTGCTTATGTATGTCACACCTTCATTAAGCCCTTACTTTCCTCGTACATTATGCCGACATAAAGGAATGTTAGCACAAATATGACAGTCTTTTTGTCTCCAAAAGCAGCCTCAGAATGCCTTCAGTACTTTCTGCATTCCCTATACATTCAGACGAGAGTCTACGAGAATGCTTTAAACCTGGAAAAAAGAGATTTAATATTTCTAAGACTTGCTAACACAGACAACTCTAAGCACTTTTGTTATCTATATAGTCTTTATATTTTTTAAAAAATTTGGAGTGTTTTTTAGTCTATAAGCCATTATCTTCCCTGGCAATAATTGGGCTACTTCACGCTTTGATCTTTCTCACCTTCTTGCAATTGACAAGGTACATGACAGCGCAGCACAAATTTACCTTTAAACTTGTTCTTTTCTGAAACAAAGTTCCCTAACACTGCAGTGACAGTCCAGGAGCAACATCCAGTCCCTTTACTTCCAGAAGACAAAACTCAACATTTGCCCTTTTTTCAGCCAGCTGAGGCATATCCCGCAGCGCGTTTGTTTTTCCGTGAATGGCACGATTCTAAAAAGTGAGGAAGTGGGGACAAGGGAGGATAGGAGACATCGGGAAACGAGTACGACTTCAACAGCAACTTCTTACTCTCCAAAACATTTGGAGCGGACAACCTGGTTCGCTACGTGAATATCACACAAGGGCCACAGAGGATGAAACAGGCGGGCTGCATTCAGCGTGGGGCAGAGTAAAACCTCTCCGGAGGCTTTTCTTTCTCCGCAATCTGAGAGATTTCCGAGGGACCAAACCTGTCGCCCGCAGCCTGAACGAGCCAAACCCCTCGCGAAAGAGCCCAAAGTCCCAGAAGCCGGGACTGCGTTACCCTTGCGGCCGAGCGCTCCGGGCCGGGGCCGCCCAAGGCCCCGCAGCCGCACCGTCGGCACATCCAGTCCCTTTACTTCCAG
>JAHLSL010000042.1:2240623-2265807 GCA_025920805.1 Petroica traversi | reverse complement strand
GCGGAGGTGCGTGTGGAGCGGGGCACGGGTACCCACGCCCCGCGGCGACTGGGGCGGCCTGGCTGGGGAGCAGCAGCTGGGCCCTGAAGGGAGAAGGAAGGAGTTGGAGGGTAGAGGATGTGCATGGGTGGCGGGAGGTAACGCGCACCCACGCGGCTCTGTTGCTCTGATTGTGTTTCCTAAAGAAATGAAGGTAGTAATGGTCTTGGTGTTTTCAAGCTGGTCTGGTGACTGATAATTCAGGCTGAGAAAGTTGGCGTTGTTCAGCAAGAGAAGCTTGCGTGGAGATCTCATAGCCCCTTCCAGCATCTCAAGTGGCACCACAGGGAAGCCGGAGAGGGACTTTGGAACTGTAGTGATAGAGCAAGGAGCAGTGGGCACCAACTGGAAGAGGGGAAATTTAAGTTAGGTATTTTGAGGAAGTTCTTTATTATGAGGATGGTTAGCCACTGAAAAAGGTTGCCTGGGGAGGCTGTGGCTGCCCCAACCCTGGCAGTGTTCAAGGCCAGGTTGGCAGAGGCATTGACAGCCTGGTTTAGTGGGAGCTGTCTCTGCCCATGGCAGCAGGGTTTGGGACTAGATTATCTTTAAGGGCCATTCCAACCCCTTAACAGTCTAAGATTCTATAGTGGCTTGTGTTGTTCACAGGAAGCCTTAGAGGGAGAAAACTACGGATAGGGTTAGAAGTTGCATTTGGCCCTAGGCACAAAGCTGTGCAAGTTATATGGCTAAAGTATTTATGGTCAAATATGGTGGTTTGTTGTATTGATTAATAAACACACAACTCTGGAGAGCGTATCTGTGTTTGAGTGATGCCTCTGTCTAACCCGGCTGGCTCCCAAGCAAAACATTCAGTCTTGAATGCTGAGACCTTCAGATCGTTTACACACCAAAATCTGTCAAAGGTCTGAGATTTCAAGCTGGTTTTCCACGTGGTGTTTAGTTAAAGGTCTGATTTCCCAAAAAGACTTAAACTAATTTCAAGTACGTACTGGGACTAAAAGGAGTGATTCTGAAATTGTATCTTGGCCTCTTGTGTTCTAGCTCAGAAACCTGATTTTCATGAAAACTGGTTGAACGCACAACAGTATTTTTATCTACAGTTTGCAGCCTTGGTCAACTCAGTTTTTAGTTAGACACACAGTCTGTAAAGAGGTAGGCAAGTAAAGAGAATTTGAAGGTAGCGATATATTGTTTCTTGTCATTAGGTTGCAAATGTTAAAATGGTATATGTGACTTTTGGTGTGTGCAGTTACTTGGTGCTTTGTATTGTGTTGGGTTGCCAAGGGCAGCACAAAATCAGTAGTTATTGCTGAAGTCTGTAGAGACAGTTTTGAATGTATGTTAGGTTACTAAATATTTTGATGAAACAAATACGCTTCATCTAAAAATAATAAGCTTAAGTGCACCTTTTGTGTTCTTAAACGTGTTAGAAGAAATTTTAATTTGCTCTGCCACAAATACTTCACATTTTTTATCTACGCAAAAGAATAATCTATGCTTTTTAAAAACTTTGTGTAGGAATGTAGATTTTCATCCAGAAGACACTGCTTCCTTGATACCTTGACTTAGTTCACTGAAAATGAAGCAAGATTCTACAAGAAACACTTCTTATACTGTGGATTGCGAGGATTATGTACACGTGGTAAAATTCAATCCATTTGACAGTGGAGATTCATGTTCCCTCATTGCTTATGGTGGCAACAATTACGTGGTTGTTGGGACTTGCAGATTTCAGGTTAGTCTGTTTTATTGTTGTTTTTTGCTAGATGCCCCTGAAACTGACTTTGCCAGCGCCTCTACTGCTGCAGGAAGACTCTGCTCACTTTCCTGTTTCCTCCTCTCCCTGTATAACAAGGGGGGAATTTTACTTGTTTATTACACTGACGTGTCTAGGATACTTATTCTTTAGGAAAATATAAATACAAATATATATATATGTATATAAAATACACACTGATATGTCTCTGCTACTTTTATAGGTATTTCTTTTTAGGGATGAATTGTAGAAATACTTATCTAATTCTTTTTTTTGTCCCCGTTGTTTTTACTGGATCTCCCTCACAGATTGTTGGAAATAGTAACATTTCTTACCTTGAAATTATTTAGAATTACATTGTAAAAAAATTAAAATATAAAATATTGAGTACTGCATATTTTTATCCTCGGTAAAATGTTTTTCATTAGATGAGAGTTTTTGCTTAGATGCTTAACAGTCAATTGGAGACAATTGCTTGCAATTTCTAAGCTTTTTTCATTCATCTTGCTTCTTTATTATACAATATTATTTTTGTAATTTATCTATTGTGAGTAATAGCCTAGCTGATATTTTTATTATTATTGTTATTCCCCGTGGTCTTACTGCTGGAAATTTTCTGAAGAGCACCTAGTGCTAACCACAAAAGCATACTGACATTTGTGTTGCTCTCTACCTCATTTGTGGTGTAGGCCTTGAAAAGGAAGTAATTAAAATTTTGACAACCACTGGCACAAGGTGTTTTTTCTATAATTTCACATCCTCCCTTCCCTTCCACATGTGGAGTCAATGAGTATTTCAGAGTAAGAGAGGAAAATGTTATTCTTTCTTCCTGTTGAGAAGCATTGAAAAACTGTGGGTAATTTCAGGCATCCTCAGCTGGGTTCTGCTTGGCCTCTACGTTATGCTGAGGGCGTACAGAGGTTCTTTACCTTAAAGCAGAATTGTGACAGAGAGAAAATTGTGTAGGAATATCCTTTGAGGTGCTCTGCTGGATATTCTGAAAACTTTTAAAATCTTTGTAGAGGTCAACTGGTCGATGGAGTCCACAATCCCAGCTCTTGTTTCATTTTTCTTATCGTGTGGTGTTCTCCCCAGTGGGAAGAAGAAGCAAGCCTGTATTTAGGGTTAGGTGATAGAAGGCACCTTTATATCTCCTGCTGTTTGAAGAGCGATGCTCTGAAAGTGGCAGTGTTTTTCCATGGTGTATAAACAACTCAGAGACAAGACAGATTAAATTACAAGCTTGCTTTTGTTCCCTTTGTTTCTTCACACTGCAGTGTGTACTAACTTACCATGCTGTGGTAAGTGGATTTATCTGTGAAGATACTACTTGTACAGAGAATGAGCTCAGTTCTGATTTTTCTGCTCTGCACTGGCCTCTGGCTTGGACTGCAATCATTTAATGTATTTTTAAGTATTTAAATATTTCACATTAATACTTTCTATATGTTCCAGGTTTTCACTTTGAAGGTGTTATGCTCTGAAAAGATCCCAGTATGTGTCATTTTGAAAACCTTATCCTTTCATATCAATCTGATTTGTTAGAAGTCACAAGACCTTGTTCTGAATCAGCTAACTGCAATATTTCCATAGGAGGAGGATGCAGAAGTAGAAGGCATGCAATATAAGACACTAAGAACATTTCACCATGGAATCAGAGTTGATGCTATAGCGTGGAGTCCTGAAACCAGACTTGATGCTATACCTCCCCACATAAGGTATTTAACAATAAACAGCTACAGGGAATCCTTGTCTCTTATCTGTTTTCCCTAAGTCCTTAATATTGGACTGTTCAAAGTTTACAAGTGAAATCTAACTCTCTAGAAATCACTGATGAAGTCTCTGAATTCTTCAGTAGAACATTTTTATTCTTATAGTCTTTTTCATTTCCTTGCTTTTTGTCCTACTTCTTTGTGCGTCTTGACCCTCTCCTCAGTGAGCAAGCAGCAAATAATTTTTTTATTATTGTTATGAATTTCAGACATAGTTCTTCCTTTGTACTTCTGTGAAGACCCATTTCTTTTTAAAGCTTTAGTAAATGTGAGATCGTTTGAATGGCCTCTTTTATAAAGCTATTTGTACTGATTTGCATAATATGTGCTGTGTTTCTGAGTAGGTCAGATACTATTTGTGAGAGCCTTTGAGGTGTAAATCTAGAAAGATAGTTAGCTACTTAATGTGAACTTAAGAATTAAAATGTACTCAATAGTTTGTGTGATTCTTCAAAATTACAGTAGTTGCTTACTGCTCCATTTTTGTACAGTCTTTCGGGTTAAAATATGTTGAATAGAAATTGGTTTATGAATTTTATATTTCAGTGTTTTCAACCACTGATAATGAGGGTTCTTTTTTGTGCTCTACCACTTAACTTCTTCCTAGGAAAGTTTCAGTAGCATTTTTGAGAGATATTTCAGGTAGTTGGTAATTGATCCAGATGTAGCTTTGTAAAATGTCTTTCATTTCTTTCTGTGAGTAAGTATTTTTGGCAATTGATGCACACTGTTTTACAGATAAGCTCCAGTTATAACTCTGCTTGTTGCCAAAGTAGAAATGTTAAGATGGATGTTTTTGATTATTTTCAAAATCTGATTTTTTTCTCTGCATCTCACTGCATTTTTAAAATGAAAGAAAACTGATAAAAAGTCAACTATTGCACTATTGATTGACTGAAAGGACTTTTTTGTCTGTTGAGTGTAGGTTTTGTACTGCAGCTTCTGATAGGAAGTTAAGGCTGTTTACTTCTGACCTGCAGGACAAGAATGAATTTAAGGTAAGGGCAGCTAATGTGATTTTTCAAAGATTATTTAGTTTTTAGTGAAGTCTAGTCTTTGACTGTCCTTCTGCTCCATTTGTGACAGATCCTAGATCCATCATCTCACAGGGATAATCACTGTATTGTAAATACCTTTCTGTCATTAAAGTGGGAATAACTGTAATTATCATCTACATGATCTTCTGATTTCTTTCAAAATTCTTCCTTTGAAACAATGTCCCAGTCCAAGTACTGTTTATTAATTAGGTGTTTGTACTATCCAGTTTGAAGTTTTTTTTGGTGAGCTCTTAGCTAACAATAAGCAAAGCTAATTAATAAAAAAAATTAGGGAGAGTTGTCCTTGGTTTTTACTGCTTTAGCATATGATAATGCCTCTTTTGAGGAGAGTAGCTTATTGGGTATAAAGGAGAAAAAAACCAAACTTCTATTTTTGGTGTGTTTATTTGTATTAATAAGACAATAAGATTTATCATACAGAAATTAAGTGAATCGTGGATGTCACTTATGTGGCCATACTGATAATAAAATGAGTAAAGGCATGGAATAAGAAGTAAAGATGGATGTTACTAAATGACTTGAAAGAAAATGCTTTTTAAGTTGCTTCATGCATGCACATACTTTTAATTTCCTTCTTTCAGTGTTGGTCATCTTACATGATTTTGCCACTGAGCAGTGGGATAACTGACATAGTTACAGTCAGCTTGGTGGCATTTCTGACCAAATAATTCTAAAAGTTCTTTATGCTCTTTGCTTGTGAATTGATATCTGTCATTCCATGTTAAAGTTATCTATTTATATAATATCTCCTAGTTTTGTGAATTTCAGAAAATGGGCTTTAATGTTAAGCTGTAAATGAAATCTTTTAACTTAGCAGAATGTAAAGTTTCTTTACCATTAGCTAATGGATAGAAAATAAGTTGAAATAATGAAACAATGGGATAAATTTGGTACTACAGACTCTATTGCGCTAAATTCAACACCTAAGTTCTAATTTTGTAATTTATTTTTGCATTAATAAGGCCACAAGAAATAGTGTGAGCAGCAGGAGTAGGGAAGTGATTGTCCCCCTGACCTTGGCACTTTGAATCCTCTGTTCAGTTTTGTGCCACTCAGGACAAGGGAGAACTGAGGTGCTGTAGCAGGTCCAGAGAAGGCAGTGGAACTGGTGAAGGGTCTAGAGCAAAAGTCCTGTGACAAACAGCTGAGGGAACTGTGGTTGTTCAGCCTGGAGAAAAGGAGGCTCAGGAGGTACCTTATCACTCTCTACAACCACCTGGAAGGAGGCTGTGGCCAGGTGGGGGTCACTCTCCAGCCAGCAAGTGATAGGACAAGAGGAGATGGCCTCAGGTTGTGCCAGAGGACATTCAGATTGGATGTCAGGAAAAAGTTCTTCTGTAAAAGGGAGGTCTAGCGTTGGAACAGGCTGCCCAGGCAAGCACTGTGTTGAAAACCTAAAGATGTGGTGCTTAGGGACGGACCTGGCAGTATTAAGTTAATGTTTGGAGTCAGTGATCTCAGAGGTCTTTTCCAACCTTAATGATTCTATGATTGTTTGGTGCATATGCAGTACAAATGAGAAGTGTTGGCCTGAATTAACAGTAAAGCTATTGGCTTTGTTTATGCCAGCTCCACCACTGAAATGAGCTGTCCAAGAATTTTATTAAGGATGTACTCTGGCTGAAGAAAAATATACATTGTTAGGCTTGGTCTAATGTTAAAAATTATCAGAAAACTGCTAAAAATGCAAATTTTATCTATTAATGAGGAACTCATTAACGAAAAGAAAGAATGTTTACTAGTGTGTTTATGTCAGTAAAAGTTGTCTTTGAGACTGTCTTCTGGGGTTCTTTGATAGAAAGCGTGGAAAACCCTTTCTCTCAGCAACCATCTTAATTTCTTATACCTGGATAATCATTGTTCTCTAGACCTCTTGTCAAGAGAAGTAAAACCAAACTCTGATTTGAAGCACATGCAAAATCCCAGATGTACACAAATTCTGGGTGAGCTATGCTGATGTGGCTTTCAATAAAGTTTGATACAGGGGCTTCTTTTTAACAACGAACTGATACCTCAGAAAATTTTCATAACTTTCATATTTCATAAACCTGAGGTTGAACTCCAATGAACACGTGGAAAATTTTGAATCCATTATACGGCACACACTTGACACGTGGGATCTTCAGGAGAGGTTCAGAGCGTGGAAACAAAGCTGAAGGATATATGTCACTATGTTCAGAATGTAATCCCTGAACATTTTGTCTTTTATAGTAAACAATTAGTCTGTGTTGCTTCTGGAGGGATAGACAGAGTAACCTTACTCTGTTTTCCCCGTGGAAAAACTGTCTTGATGTAATTATCAACAAGGAACTTGAAGCACACTTGAGTTTTCCATTACTTTGTCGACACGACTAATCCAAAATTTATGGGTTGGATCAAGCCCAAAACAAAAAAAACAAAAGGTAAAATATGACTGATGGATCTTCGTGAAACCTTTTTCTTCTTTTGAGGTTTTCATTTGGAAGTGAATTATGGCTTCCTTGTCCTGCTTCAAATTTTGCTTAATAAAAAGCATATTTCATCAGAACTGCAGTAGTAAAATGAGGCAGGATATTTGAATTCAGAATGCTGAAAATTGTCAAAAGACTTGGCATTCTGTCTAAATAGTTTAGCATCATCTTAGGGCCTATTAGTTCTAGTATAATCCATTAGTTTTTAATAAAATAATGACTTATTGGAAAAAAATAAGTTAGCTGCTGAAAATATTTCTGTATTGAATTGATGAGGCATTCATAAAACTTTGAGAGGGGGATTTAGCTCTTGTGCATGCTTGAGATTTTTTTTTTTTATCAGTTCTGCATTTGTACCTCAGAATAGCTACACTTAAAGGTGGTGTGTTTTTCTTTCAGAAAACTGTGGAACTTGTTTTCATTCGACCTTGTTTTCCTCTGCAATCTCTTGGTCTCATGCTGTTATCCAGAGGATATTTTTGTCTCATTTTTATGATACCTTGCTGGGCAAAACAAGAGCAGCTATGCCTTGAGACTTAATCAGTGGGACTGAATAGAAGAGGGTGGAACAGTAACAGAAACATCTACACATGGAAATTTGCCAGACTTAGAATTTTATGAGATATCTTTCAAAAACCATGGATGTGTTTATTGAGAGATTCAGAGATCAGTGTTATTTACCAGTAATGAGAGTTCTTTAATGTAGGTAGATTATGCATTCATTTCCTGCTCATTCTCCTCTTTCTTCCTGAGATTTATTATCTTCTACCTTCAAAATTCTGTAGTTGAAAAAATTACAAACTCTGATGTGATTCACTGATCTCTGTCAGGCAAAAGCATTAAGCTGACCTCTGTGCTAACTACAAGGAATATGGAGAGGTCTTTTCACATGCAGTATGGATCTTCACATGAATTAGATATTTTGAAGAAATCCAGTTACTGATAAAAACTTTTTTTACCTTCTATTAAAATGATAGTTTTATCATAACACACATCCTTCCATTAGCAGGTCTGTTAAATCCATTGGTGAAACAGTCAGCTCTAAAGTAAAAATATTTCTCTTTTCTGGTTGGCAGACATTTGATGGCCACTCAGATTACATTAATGATCTGGTCTTTGCTCCCAACGAAGGTCAAGAAATTGCAAGCGTAAGTGATGATCACACCTGCAGGTATGCATTTGGTGCAAACCACTATTGAGGAACTAGTATTTTACTTTTTCTATGTGGGAATGTTTTGTATGTCCCCTTGAATAAATAAGCATTTTTATTTTTAGTGTGCCTTAATGGCCCTTTAACAAGACTAGTCCACTAACAAGATAAGAAATGGATTATTTGTGTTAAGTTGTGCTCTGGCTTTTTGTTGTGACTTGTGGGTTGTCTTTTTTCAAAGCAGTATTTTGAACCACTTAAATTCAAAATGAAGAAAACTGTTGTCTTGGATTTGCATACACTATTTCCCCCCCCTTCTGGGAATAAACTGAGAACAGGAGAGAGCAGATATGCATAGCTCAGCACTAAATTATACAGACCCTCTCTCTGTAATTTGTCATCAAATGGGTCAAGTTTAAAACCAGTATATGTATGTGAACTTGTCCACTTACCCAAATTTATTAGCCTTACCAGGGATGGCATAGCCTGAAGACAGCACCATACTAATACAGGGGTACTGGCAGTTCCAAATACCATGATTACAGCTCCTTCAAACCCTGGTGTTTGGATATTTGTAGCTGGAAGTAGAAGGGAAACATGGTTTAATGCTTTGAAGCGTGCTGGGTAAAGGGTTTTGATATAGGAGTTTGTCCTTGTATAAAGGTCACCCATCTTCCACTTGTAGTGTTCATGAATTTGTTATGCTATTCTCTTACCCCTCCAGTGCAGTTGGAGAGGTCAGGAGGGGGCAGCTGTGCAGGTTTTGCAGGTCATGGTAGCAAAGCAGAAAGAGAGTAGGGAAAGCAACATCTTTGACTTCCTTTACTCTGGGTAAGTTTTTCCATAGATACCTAGTCCATATTTCCAACAAAATCATTAGGAATGAATAATAGAAATGTATGACTTACCTGTATCTTGTTTTATTTCATGTCCTTGATTTCTTTGTTAAATCTGAACTCATATTTGGCTAATTCAGCAAGATTCTGTTTGACTCTATGGCCTTTTCCTGTTTATTTATTCTTTCCTGGGATGAAAGAAAATTGTTTTAAAACCAGTTGTCTAAAAGGAAATAAAATTTTTGTAATTATTATATGCTAATAAGATTTCAGCTTAGTAACTATGGAAGACATTTTATGCCATAAACCATAAAGTCTTTGGTTAAAAGCCATGGGAAATAAGTAGGATTTTTTTGGGCTGTTTGAGTTCTTATTTTTTCCATTCATGCATGTGGGGTAGGAAGATTTTTTCTATTGAATTTAAAGGTTACACTTTCAAAACTAATGGAAAATGCATTCCTTGGGACTTACCAAAATCCTTCTTTACTTGCTCTGTAATTTACTTCAGTAGTAATGTAAGAAGAGGAATAATTCTTCTGTCTGTATTATATTTCTAACCTGAAATTTTTCTTAGAATACAAAATCTGCTAATGCCTGTGGAATAAAGTTCTAGAACAATTAGTACAAGTCTTGAGTTCCAATTTTAGTTCTTAATAAAGTTTTAAAACAACATTTCAGTATGTACTGACTATATACAAGCATGTTTAGGTCTTCACTCAATAGAAAGTTCAGGTTTAAGTTCTTCAGAGACCTCTAAGGAAGTGAGATTTTCAGTTTTCATCCACTAAACAGTCTTGCCACAAACTGCTGCAACTGCGGCATCTCAGAGTGGGGTTCAGTCATTTTGGTTGGAGGACAAACAGTGTGAGATACTGGTGATATCCAACGTTCTTACCTTTAAATTGCTGCTGTGTCACTCAGGAATTCTTGTTGGTTTTTATACATAGTCTTTATTGGCCTTGACCTCACATCTCAAAATTTTTTGCAGCTGTGAAGTAGAACTGAACTAAAAATGCTCTTGCATAAAATCTGTGTTACAATAGCTTTAAGGAATATTTCATTTAATTCCTTGAAACGATGAGGCATTATACACTTCTTTGAACATCTGCATTAAGTGTTGGAATGTGTGCATCCCATTTTGTTAATGAGATTTGTGTTTGTGCAACTCCCTGTGCACTACTCTTCAAAAAAATATTACTACTGACTTTTTCATTGTGATTTGGAAACACGGTCTAGGAGTCTGCACAGATTCAAAGGTAAAAATAATTTTGTTCTGATACTTAATAAAGCCAAAATATTGTGGGAAATGTTTGGAAAACACCATGAGTTCAACTGACACCCTCCACTGTTGATAGTTATAGACACTATCTGCTGCTTCTGGAATTACTTAATGCAAAATACCATCCTGTCAAAACCCACTAATCTCATATCCCTGCTCAAAATGAACCTCTTGACTGTTAAAAGGTTAATTCAATCTGATTGATAATCATCTCATACTCCCTTCTTGTGTGGAAATGAAGGTTACTGACTATGTCAGGCCCTTAAAAATACCAGCATGGCAGTTTCTTCTCCTCGTCAAGTGCTGGAATGGCTTGTATTTTAAAAAGCTGAAAAAGACTCATCCATCCCTTTCTCTCCCTCACCCTCTTTTTCTTTTAACTGTTTCATGACCTACATCCTCTTCTTCTCTTTTTGAGTACAAAAGAATGTATAGTTGAATTATCCTCCATGTTTTCTGTGAATATACTTGCTCTTTGATTCCTTCCTGAGTTCTATACATTTCCTTAGGCCATGGCTCATGTCACTTCATAGAAGTCTTTGTGAATTTTTCAGTCACTCTGTAGTTCAGCCTTCTCTGTTGCATGTAGAATAAATGCCCGTCCATGAGAAGGTTAGTTGTGCTGCCTAAACAGGGATTGAGGGGAAAGGTTTTGTGTCACTGAAAACTAAATCAACCAGAGTTTTAGAAGGTATTGTAGTGCTTCATCTGGTTTTAGGGGGGTTTATCTGTAGTGTATTTTTTTACATGATGCTCCCATGCTCTAGGTATTTTGTGTAGATTTTTCTCTAGACAATATGAAGGTAAGATAATGGTAACTCATGGTTATTTTTTTGTTCTTGTTTTCTTAACTGAATTGCCGGCACACATTGTATTTGAATCTTACCTTGTTTATTCAATAAATATTTCAGTCTTTGGTAATATTGGAAAGTTGTCATTATCACTTATTTCTGCCTCTAAAACCATATTCTATTTGCATCTTCCAATTCCTGATACAGTCAGGTATCCATTTCTGTCAAAACTTTTATAAAAGTTGTCTTATTTAGTGTTGTTCTTTCTTCATCTGTTTGTGTGTTTGGATTTTTCCAGTGTCCCTTCTTATAAGAAATGTTATACCAAAATACTTGTTCTCTCTGAGGTATGGTTGCATTTTATCAAGCTAGTTTTGTATTACAATTTATGAAAATATAGAAGTCTTGAATTTTTTTCAGAGTCCAGTCTTTGAATTTGCACACATTTTGTATGCATGCCTTTATGTCCCCCAAATATAGGCTTAACACTATTCTGTTACATTGTACATCCATGATACAGGTATTAACCAACTGGTATTGGACAGTGCAAGAATTGACTGGTCTCCAGCTTTAAAAAAAAAAACAAAAAAACCAAAACTTTCTGGATCAAATGTTTGGAACATTATTTCAGTCTGGTCTTAATAAACTTTTAGTTAGGAAGTCTTCAAAATATGAGGATGATGTAGTAATTTCCTTTGTGACACATTATGGCTTATGTTAATAGTCACACAGCCCTAGAATGTAGTGTAGCCTATAAATTGTTTTTAAGTAGAAGTCATTGCTTTAGATTTGTTTGGAAGTTACTTTATATTTTAGACAGGCATTGGCAGAACTGGTAGAGTTTCTCAATGGCAGTCATACCACAGAAGCATTTAGTTTTCCATCTACATTGGGAACAATAAGCTGATAGCTCTAACAGCCATTTCTTGCTCTGGTTAAAAGGACAGAACTGAAGCTTCACATTTTTTTCAAAAATATTGTGTGGTCTCTGATTTTGCATCAGTGCCTTTAAAGGTATCTCAGTAGTAGTAGTAGAAGTGTGTATTTCTTGAATTTAGTTCTGAGTGTGCATGGCCTGAAATCATGAAGAACAGTCAGTGGAGATACTTCCTCTCCTGCCTCTACCAACACTGCAGGATATAATTGCAGCCCACAGTTAGCAGTGAGAAATAGATCAGTGCTGGCATGTCCAAGGAAATATTACAAGGAGCTAGAGATAACATGTTTTTAATGCCAACAGCTGAGATACTCTAATTGCTAATTCTTTAGAAACAGTGACTTGATCACCAAAAGAAAATGGTGAACGTGGGTCAACTTTCTGAAAGAATATTTGTACATTTCCTCTGTGAAAAGACTTCATAAAAACTTAAATTCTTTGCCAGTAAAATAAAATTAATTCTAGGAATTATCTTGAATGTTACACCTTTCTCTTCTTCTGACCAGACAGAGGAATTTTTACAGTTCCACTTCAACCTTTCATGTCCTGCCTAGTAGCTTCCTTTGATACCCACATCCCATATGGAGCTGGCAGAAGACCTTAGGAAAGCCACTGTTGGTTGTATTCTCTACAGTTTTTACTAATATCTGCATTTCCATGTTCCTTTTCTGAGATCTTCTCTTCACTCCTTGTGTTCAGTGAGAAACTTCACTCTACCTTTGTGTGATCTCAGGAAAAGGAATCTTGCCTTCCTCCTTAGTCCCTTAGGCCTTTCAAGAGTGATAGGATTTTCCTCACATATTAAATGTGTCTGAGGGAGATTTAAAGAAATGTGTTAAAGTTAGATTTTTAAAAACCCCAACAAAACCATGTTGGACAGGAGTAATCTTTGAGTAATGGATCAAGTATAGTTGATCGTGCTTTGTGGTTGGGAATCAGATGTCAAGGTTTCTTCTAGTCACCACCCACTCACTAAAATTGTTTGAAATCTTTTGTTGGAAGAATTTCCATTTTTACTTCCATCTTCTGGAAATTTGAGAAATGCCTGAAGATTGCAGTCTGGTTTAGTTCTTTTACTATTGCAAATGATGATTTTTATCAAGTTAGCAGTTGGTTCTGCTAGTTAGAATTATTCATAATTCAGAAAATTAGAAGATAAAATAAGGATCATCTCCATTGCCCCAAGTTTTCAGAGTTCTAATGAGGTACTTGTCAGCTGTAGTAAAAGTCCACTGCATGATGAAATTACTGCAGATATGCATCCATATTAATGTATATGAGATATAATATGGCCAATACAATGGAATTTGAGTATCTTCAAGCTATAACTGTAGTTTTCATTAGTTTGTTAGTTACAGGATTTGAGTGACAAGAGAAATGCACTTGTGTCTCAAGAATTTTCTTCAACGCCATTTGCAGCTATCTGTATTTGAGTTGGTTTAAGTTTTCTGAGTGCTGCAGTAAATAATTTCTCAGTCCTTAGTTAATTAAAAAATAATTATTTTACTGAGAAGATTGCGTGTTATTTTTGAGACAATAAATTAATCAAACTTGGGCACTTATTTCAAGTGTGTTTATTCAAACTTTTCTCCAATAAATTTTTGTGCAGTTTTTTTTTTTCAATATCAGAATAAAAACCAATGAGCTCAGTGACAAGTCTATGCCACAATGGTTGGTGGGAAGAGAAGGAAAAGTAAGAGAGTGACACATTGCAGGGTTACAAAAGATAAGGATGTTTGGAGAAAAACAGACAATATTTTACTTTGGTATCAAATCATGGGAATATTAGTAAAGATTCAAGAGCTTTGAATGGGAGACAAAATCCTCAGTCTTTTTTGATTGATTTACATGATAGGAATGTGGATAAAATGGGGGGGGCAGCATCTGTAGCTGATTTGGTTATGATTACTGAGTAATTTAGGAATCGAAAAGCAGTTTGGCTAAATTTTTGGTGTTTGTACACTTTTTACTAGGTTTTTTTCATAAAGAAATATTGAAAAGAGTTAATTGTACACATATGTAATTGTATAGACATGATGCATTCAGACAAGGATCTAGCTCGATATGCATTGGTTTGTTTTTTGGGGGGTTTTGGGTTTTTTTCCACAAAACTAAATTATATCATCTTTGATCTCAATAAAGAAAATGTAAGAGAGGCTTTTATCCCTTCTCCATCCCATATTGTTTGTTACTAACAGTCCTGCCACTCTTACAAAGTAAAAAGTACAATTTTGGTAACTTTATAAATAACAAAGTTAGGGAGGTAAAAAGCATAAATATCTGTCTCAACACCTAATAACATCACTCACTTCAGGGAAGGAAACATAATGGCATATTCCTTTTGCCAAAATGATTCACTGTCTTCTGTTGTATCATAATTTTCTCCCTGCACAGTAAATACACATGGGAAGTGTTGATTTGACTTGGACAAATCTACAAGGCAAAGTTTTTGGCAGTAGAAGAAAGTATTGTATGTTTCTAAATTACCTAATCGAGTAGATATTTCATTTTTTAAACACTTGTCAGATTTTTGTTTTGACTTTTTTTAGTAAGGACACTGATTCTTCAAGATTAGAGACCCCATGTTTTCTACGGGGAGAACAAATATTTGATCTGTTGTGGTTTGGCATAAGAAAACAACATTGTTCATTAAATATATTTACTTTATTCCCATATATTTTGTCTAGACTTATGATGTATTAGTTAAGAGTTTTTTTAAATCTCTTAAATATAAGGCTCTAAGCACCCTGGTGAGATATAAAACTGAAAAAGTCTGGAGGAAGTCAGCAAAAATCCTCTAGAATAAACAATAATAGTGCGTAGCCACTCATCTAGCTCAAAAGACTGGGCAGAACACTACTTTAAAAACTGGCTGTTTCTCAAGTTTTACATGTCAGAGAGGAAGGACATATGTGAATGTTTCGGTGTCCAAATGCATGTAAATAGTGTGTGGTTCAGACTGATGTTCACATCTGCGATGTCTTTGTCCTGAAACTGAACTATAGATTTTATAGGAAAAAAGAGAGTTGAGCAGTGGCTGTGAGGTAAAATAGGCTCGGTTTTGGTCTTGTTGCATTTTAGAAACAAAGTAATGGCTCCATGGCTCATTACCACTCATATTAAACACATCCAAAGAAAACTCACCCATCACCTAACATAGTTTTGGTGTTTCAGTGTACACTGTCCTGTCAATCCAAATACTGACCAAATACTGTTGATTTTTAAAAATTTTTATAGCTGCCAGATAGGTACTGTAGGTGTTTCTAAAGGAAAAGGTTAAACTAGCACAGGTGATTTATCTTTTGAAAGCTCTCCAAGACCCTTTGTTGGCTAGTGTTACCTCTGTCATGGATCCTTCTGATTGCCTTAGCTTCGTTTCTGGTTTCTTGTATTTCCATTACTCAATCTTGTCTTACCAGGAAAAACTGGAAACTCATCTATTAGGCAGCCAAAATACTTTAATAAAGAGTCTTAGCCTCTCCATGGCAACATGGTTGATTTAAGTTGTTTGGTACCTCAATTTAGGTTCCTTGAATCAACTGACCTTCCTGCTTTGTACTGCTTTACTGCTATTTATGGTATAGTATGAAGACTGGAGTGTTGACTTGTGGAAAAAAGGGAACATCTCACTGAGATTTCATATCTAGATAACTAAAATGTCAGATTATTTGAAGAGTTAAACAGAGGCTCTGCCTAGCTCATCAATGTTAAAAATATATTACCTGCAGCACTGGCCACTTTCACTGACCTTCAAATGATACAGCATGAATACTGTTTCATTTGGTCACTTCCTCTGTGAACATATTGAGGCACTGAAAGTTAATGTATTTGCAGTCAAACAATAATAGTTTAGTGCTTTCCTTTTTCTTTTTTGTCTTTCGTTTCTCTCTAGGGTCTGGGATTTGGAAGGAAATGAGAAGGCCCATTTTGTTTTACGTTCTCCTGGAATGAGTGTTTGCTGGCATCCTGAGGAGGCTTTTAAGGTTGTAGTTTTCAGCTTTTCACCCTCATCACCTTTAAAATAACAGGAAGGGGGACACACCTGAGGGTGAATCTCTGATACTGTAGTAACTCTGAAGTTTGAGGACCTAGTTTACACTGTAACTGGATATTGGTTGGATCTGCTAATGTGAAGTGACTGTAAATGAATTCTCATTACCATTCTTGTAATTTTACCCTCAGTCCCTTACTCCTCCCATCAGAAATATTCCTTCTTGATTATGTACATCAGTTGTTGATAACTATTCTGCTGATTGCATATTAATTTACAGAGAAGAGCTTGAGTTTTTCACAGTTGTAATAACACGGTCCACTGGAAACACAGACTCTTTATAGAACCTGCCAAGCTTTGAAAAGTATCTGTTTGAAGTTCACAAGGGATTTTTTTATTGCTGTTCTTGTTTGAATAGTATGAAATATGTTCTGAAAAATCAGATCAATAGACTGTGATTTTACACTTATCTCTGTATTGTACTGGGGAGGATTAATCAGCTGGTATGTACCCAAATATCCAGCTTCATTAATGGTCTAGTCCCTGCAGTCTTGGATCTGTTATTCCTGTTGTGCCTATCAATAACTGCCTTAAGCAGCTACAAATGGTTGTTCGGGTTACCACAAAAACACATACTTAAAACAGAGAAAAGCAGTCAAATAAGATATCAAAATATTTACATAGCAATAGGAAAGGAGGATCTCTAATCTCATCACACTTTCCACCAGTATCAATATCCGTCCTTACTAAGAAAGGAAACTGTTAACTAGGAAAACTGTTGATTCAGGTGGCATCAGAATTGAATGGGTTAGCTGCTGTTTGCTACTGGGCAACTTTGTTAGCACAACAAAATTAATAGATTTTCCCAAAAATATTGCAACAGTACACCAGTGTTACCTATTATTAATATGTCTTTTCTTTGACCATTATCAAAGACAGGCACCAGATTTATTTTCTTTTTTAAAAGAAAAGCCCATTCCCAAAGCTCATAAAATTTGATAGACTCAGTTCTTGCTAAAAGAGCTTACTGGAGGTCAAAATGCTTACTGCACCATGACCTTTACTTTGCAGAAAAGCATTTTTTGATGGCAGTTCTGTTTTTCCAAACAAACTTGGGTGTTACAGGAGTATTGGTTTTTTATGCTGCTTTGCCTTTCTGAATTATTGTTCATAACTATCTGTAAACCATTTCTTCTCATGAAGAAAAATCTCATTTCATCATCAGGGCATTGGAATGGGTTGCCCAGAGAAATTGTGAATGCTCACTCTTTGAAGTGTTCAAGTGTTGAAGTGCTCCATCAGGTTAGATGGAGCCCTGAGCAATGATTGGAACTAGGGGATTTTTAAGTTCCTTCCAACCCAGTCCTTTTATGATTCTATAATTTAATCAGGAAGCTATTTCTACAGAACTAAAAAACAACTGCTTGAGTGTATTATTGTAAAAGAAAAATTTAGATAAAATCTGTTTCAAGCTGTTACAAGATGAAGTAAGAGATGTTCTATAAAATCAGAAAAAATGAAACCAGATTCTACAGCCACAATAATTCATACTTTCTTAGAATGCTAAAATCATTTCGGTTGGAAAAGACCTGTAAGATCCTCAAGTCCTTCTACCTTTGATAGAACACCATCATATCAATTAAACCATAGTATTCAGTGCCATGTACAGTCATTTCTTGAACACCTCCAGGGATGGTGACTCCCCCACTTCCCTGGATAGCCTGTTCTAGTGCTTGACAGCCCTTTCTTTTTCACAGAACAGAAACTATTAAATGTTAAAATAATAACTTTTTGCTGTATAAAAGCACAGTGGTTATGAACTGGTGTGTCTAACCACCAGAATTATACACATAGATATCTATAGATATATAGAGATAAAATAATGTAATAATTGTATATAACATTGTAACTGTGGTAGAGATTAAAGTGGTTTTTTTATATTGGTTAAAGAGTGTCCAGGAGAATGTTTTCTGGTATTAAGTGAAAAATTTTACTTCTTTTAGTATTATTACTATTTGCTTGAATGTGTTCTAGGTTTTCTGTAGAGTAGAAAAGATTTCATTTCTAATACATGCTAAGTTTACCACATTCTATGAATTTCTTTTAACAGCTGATGGTGGCAGAGAAGAATGGGACAATACGATTCTATGACCTGATTACACAGCAGGCCATTCTCTCCCTGGAGTGTGAACAGACACCACTGATGTCAGCAGACTGGTGTTTAAAAAATACTCTCAAAATTGGAGCAGTTGCTGGAAGTGATTGGCTGATTTGGGATATCACTCGCTCCAGGTATTTTTATACCCATGGATCCATTGACACCCCCATTTCAGATACTGATGGACATTAATGAGCTCCCCTCACAGTCATTTCTTCTCGAGACTGAACAGGCCCAACTTCCCCAGCTTTTCCTCATAAGAGACATGCTCCAGCCCTTTACTCATCTCTGTAGGACCAGAGCATAAACTATTCAGTAAATAAATAAACTATTGTCAGAAATTACAATAATGATACAGACCATTCCCTGGTATTCTTTGTTTCATCTTTATCAGTATTTTCTGTTAAACATATAACACTATCTGTCTTTTTGCCCATTTGAGATGGCATCTCACTATTGTCTGCTTCTCACTGTATGTGTTAAAATTACATTCCAAGTCATAAACAGATAATTACTGATATATAATAAACTAGATAGCTACTTCAGTTTTCCTACTCCAGAAAGAGATTAAAACATCAGGAATGCTCTAGTTTTCTCTCAGCTCTTTCACGGAGAGTGGACAATGTGTCCCTTTCACTGTACTTTTGGTACTTAAAGTATGAGCTGTAGTTTTTTGCAGAACAGCTTTTTACCCTGATTGTCTGTTTTAGTTATCCACAGGATAAGAGACCTGTCCATGTTGATCGAGCCAGATTATTCAGGTATAAAAGTTGTCTGTATTTTGTGGAGTTTATCTATTTAAATCTATGTCTGTACAGCAGTTGTGAGTTGAGTAACTTGGTTGTGTCTCAAGTCATTTTTATGGGGACTATAAACTTTGTGAAATTTGTGAATGACCCACATATAAATGTGTAGCATTAGTGTGGTGGGTTTTTTTGTTTTACAACAATGTGCATATGGGGCTGTGGGTGGTGAATCATCTATAAGCTAATTCACTAAATGTGTTTCTCTGCTGTTAGTAGAATATGAGACACCTTCACACAGTTAGTCCCAAGGGAGAAAATTCCACTTTGTGCACTTCTGCTGGTATAACAGGGGTATTTGGAAAGTACATTCATTTTATTCATAGGTGGATTCATTTTATTCATAGGTGGTCCCGAGTGAATGAAAATCTGTTTGCAACTACTGGATACCCAGGAAAGACAACTACTCAGTTGCTGGTTCATCATTTAGGACATCCCCAGGTAAATTTTTGACTGGAGTTACATCTGTTCTCCTCAGATCAGGCTTATGTTACTTAAAAGCTACAATTAAAAACTAGCCCAAAGCTTTCAGAACTGCTGCTTGGCATACCTGTTTTATCTTTTTTTGTTTGTCGCATTCATGCTAAGGAAAAAAAAATTTGCTGCACACTTAGCATGCTCTTTTAAAAGCTACGTGATCTATATGTTTTAGTTTGCGTTGCCATATCAGTTATGAGGGGAAGAAAA
This sequence comes from Petroica traversi, assembly GCA_025920805.1. Taxonomy (NCBI): domain Eukaryota; kingdom Metazoa; phylum Chordata; class Aves; order Passeriformes; family Petroicidae; genus Petroica; species Petroica traversi. The sequence continues at coordinate 2,246,136 of JAHLSL010000042.1, read as the reverse complement.
GCATCTTAACCTGATACTTAATAAATCTGGCAATATTTCTAGTCCTAATGAGGCTAAAAACAGCTAGTGGTGTATTTTTTTGGTTTTGACTAATTAAATTTTAAATCATTAATGAAAATGCGAAGCATTGGAAGTATTTTGGTTTTGCTGGAGTCAGTATATATTTGCAATGCTTACAGTAAAAATATTACCTCCAAACATAGTAGTTATGAATATAATGAAATAAGAGACGTAATTTCATTTCAAAAAGTTTCCAATCATGCCTTTGTAATAATAATGTTTATACTAATGTAAATAGTTGAAACAATTTGTTATTGTGGAGTTACTTAAATGTTACTATGTTACTTAAATGTAGTAAGTAGCTACTGGAACTATAACAGAGAATCAGATTTTGCATTTGAATTTCTGTTGTGCTTTAACACTATTTATTTAGGAGTATTTCATCTGTGGTGTTTATTTGTCTATGCAACTTGGTATCTGCAGTACAGAAATAATTTATAAGAGAAATTGTTTTTTATTTTTTGAAGCCCATTCTTACTGGAACTTCAGCTGTAGGATCTGGTTTGACATGGCACAGAAGTCTTCCATTATGCGCAGTCGGAGGAGATCATAAAATTTTCTTTTGGGTAACTGAAATGTAAAATAAGCATTTGCCTTCAATGTGAAACTTGACAGCATAATGCCTTTTTTCTAGTAAAATAAATTTACTCTTTGTAATGGTTTTCACTTGGGCAACAGAAGAAACAAGCGAGCAAGACATAAATCATTTGTGCTTGATTTTTACCTTGCAAGTGCAAGACCTTTTGTAAAATTGGTTATCATACATCTGATACTTGGTTATTTCTATTGAAATAAAATATGCTTTTAAAACATGTATTTGGTGTGAAACATATTTTGAGGGGTTTTTAAAGAGATTTTGTGTCCCAGCATCTCAGTCTGATAATATCACTCAGTTAACACAGCTCAAATACCTGAAATTTTGCAGAGTACCTACAGAAAGAACACCTGTCTCTCTATCAACTTCCCCAGTCATCACTATCTTATAAGAAAAAAAAAAGCAGTAGTGTACTATCATAAAATATTATCTCCGGACATTTTTGAATAAACTAGTCACCATTACCAGTGAAGAAGCTAATGGTAAAATCAGAATGATAATTTGAAGCAGTTTGATTTCTCTAAAGATGTCAAGGGGTTTACTTCAAGCCTGTCAAAGTGAGGGCTTTTTCTGCTTACAGCCTTTTACTTACAATTTTTACAGGAAAATCAAAGGCGTTCTGCTTTCTAGAAACATATTTTTCCTGTCTTTCCCATAAAAGACCCAGAACTGAAGTAAAAGAAGAGACAGAGATAACTTCTGTCTTAAGTATCTTTTTTGCATGCTTTTGCAAGTGAAGGGATTTCAAGTTACCAGTTCAGAATTAGGACATCAATAAGTGAGATTATAACCACCTTTTGAAACATAAGAGCATATTATATTTCTCATAATCCTTTATCCTTGAGAATTTGTGCTTTCCAGCTGCCACCAAAATTTACGTAAAATGAATATAAAGTTTCTTTTAAGTTCCAGTCTTGGACAGTTGTGTGCCTAAACAGTAAAATAAGCAAAAAAGTAAGATAACACTGCTCTGTTTATCTTGTATCCATTGTCTGACATTATCTCCTAAACTTGTCTGACCAGAGATAGCAGCCTTAAGGGAGGGGTTAATTCACTTGTAGATAAAAATCCTTATGGGTCTGGGAGGAAGGATTGGCCTGAGGTATTGTTATCCTTCTGATGTGTAGTGAAACTGAAACAGACTGGGTTTTTCTGTTCTCTCTCAGAGCAAGCTTCACACAACTCCTGCCTGTGCAGAATATATACACTAAACTCAGAACTCATATAGAAAAGGGCAATTTGCACCAGGTATGTGCAGGTGCACTCTTTAGTGAGACTCTTGGTTTAGAATTGCTTAAGACCCAAGAAGGCAAAGGACAGAAATCCTTTTGTTCTGTAGTTAATTCAGAAATCAGGATGTTTGCTTTACATGCTCTGTTTTTGAGGACTACTTAGAACTGTTTACCCAGGAATGGTCTTGCCAAGTTCAAGGCTCTTCATTCTGGAAGGAAACAATATGGATATTTTAAAAAATAAATACATAAAAAAGACCAGCTAATGTTTTTAGTATGTTCTCCATGCTCTTTTGTACAGAACAAAATAATTAGTTAATCCTCTGATGTTGCCTTAGCACAGTACTTGGAAAACTGAAACTTGATAAATCATTTTCAGAGAACTGCAAACCATTTATCATTTAGTTTCCATTTTCTTTTTTTTTTTTTTGAGAAACCTACATAATACCTTACATTTGTATTTCTCAGTCTATTTAACTGTGAAGGGTTGATAATTCTCTGAACTCTTTGCAAGATTTGTACAAATTGTGGCACACTGAGATTATTAAGATTGGGGGCAGGTGGGAGCTTAAATTCAGTGTAGAGAAAAATCATTGAGGCAATTATCAATTTCATAGAGAAAACTTTACTAGAAAACTTTGCAATCATGGATTTAGAAGACTCCATGGGAAATCAAGCAAATGTTAATCCACGCTGATCTTTTCAGCTGTTCATTGGACCACCTTATTAAAAACAACTATTGCCCCTTGTGGAGGATCGGGTAACACCATGTCTGGAAATGTTTTTGGATGAGCTTTTTATTTCTGTTTAACTTGTCTCTCAGCTGTATAGCTGTTTGAGTACTGGGCTGATTCTAACCTGAATGTGGTGTCCTGGGACCTGTAACAGTATATAAACACACAAGATGCACATGAACACTGTAAGCTACAGTAGCACTTGCCAAATTTTCTCTGCTTGTGCAGTTTTGTTTTGCAGTTGACCTGAGGCTCTGATTTTGTGCAAAATATGGAGCAGATCAGTTTCAGTGCTTTGAGACCCCTGTTCTTGCCTTTACTTTTCTGTGTACCCTAATCACAAGTCAGGTATTTTTTACTAATGATGAAGATAGAACCCTGATCATTTTCTGTACACACGGCTTTTCCACTCCAAGTCAGCCTCAGCATCTGCAAAGTTGACATCTTCAAAAATGCTCAACCAAACTCCATTCTGGTGACTCTTAAACACTCTTTAATCTATTTTCCTTCACTGGAAGGTGGAGCTACCCGACAGGGCCTTTAAATGCCAGCATATATATGTACATGTATAGGGTACAAACAGTTCCATACTGTACTTATTCGTCAGTCTGACATTTATCATCCAGTATGGGTGCTGGTAAAAAGTACATTTTCAAAGTGTACACACTGTAAATCTGGATATTACCACTCGATTATTTTTTACAAATCCTCTCTTTGGGAGTTCAGGCATTTATAGTTACAGTTGAACACATTAGTTCAATTAAAACTTTTTAAAGAGGTTTTGGAAAATTTGAATCATTTTCTTCTCTGTTTTTCACTTTTCATTCCCTGAATTTCCTAACTTCAGCTGAGAGGGGAAAGTGCTGTGTTGCACTTTTCTATGCAGTATTTCTGGCCAAATTAAAAGCAGGAAGTACCAGAAAGTTCACAGAAGAGCATATTCTTGGGAGGTTTCTTATCCAGCTTTACAGACCAAGACATTCAGATAAGATCTGACTATGCATTTACATTATTTTTTTGTGCCATTGCCTGGAAAAAAATATATTATAGACACTTTAAATGAGATTAATTCTTCTTGAATATAATTTAGTTGGGATTTTACGGTAAATAAGGTGGCAAAATAAATTAAACAAACAGCTCTGTTGCCCAACACAAATTTACACAACCCATGTAAGCTAGGAATGGAAAGTTAAACCCACTGGATTTTGCAGGTTAGCCTGCTGCTCTTCCTTTGAGAGAGGTGAGAAACTGAGCCAACAAAATGTCAGTGCTCCAAAGCATCACAAGTTGTTCAATAATTCAATTAGTACTGACAAAAAACTTTGCTATGCTATCTTAGTTAGAGAGTAATTACAATGTGCATATTACCACAGGTTAGTAATAATACTTTCACACATTGTGAAAGTAATAAAGTTTAAAAAAACCTGCTTCAGTAAATAAATGAGAATTTTATGGCAACATGAGTAACAGAACTAAGTGCTCTGTGTTCAGCCACCATTGGTTCTGTACATGGATTTATAAAATACTTGGCAAAGTGTAATGATTTGGAAGTAAAATGAGAGTTTTGTTAAATTTTAAACCAAAATTAACCTAGTGCATTTGGGGTCTAATCTTCAAAGTATTACAGCAATTAGTCTGTCTTTCTTTATTCATCTCATTACATAGGAAGCTTCTACCTGACAGCCTCAGACTGGTGGTTTCTTTAGTGCCTTGAATTGAGGAGAGTTTATTAAATGCAGCAGTATTTAGGTGTAAACATGGAGAACTTCCACCAAGTAAGAAATCATTGCAATCTACTTGGATTTACTCCTGTCAACAGGGATCCCAGATCACCCCAAATATGTCCTTTTTGGAAGAACCCAGGGCCATTCCATGCTCCTTATTTTCACTCCCCACGTCAAAAGAGTGGCACTCCCCCAGTCAAATTATGTGTATGAGCACAGGAACAATTTCTTCACTGGCTTTTCTCACTATTCCCTTGACGTTTGCCCGCAGGGGACCACACTGGCCAAACACCTCTGTGCAGGGCCCTGTCCTGAGGCCTGTGGAGCGCTGGGTGCAGCTGTGACTGGGGCCTTCAGCGGCTCTCACTGCTCGCACCTCAAACGCCAGGAGCTCAGGGTTCAACCTCGGGGTTTAATTCATTTACCAAAATATGGGTATTGATCTAATATCGATACCCAACTAGAGACGGACAAAGACTCTCTAACAGAGTTGTTAGAAAGTGTATGTTTATTTCAGCGCCGGGCTGCTGCGCGGGATAGCTCCCTATAATGCTCAGAGCACAAAACAATACAAGGTCTATTTATTTGCAAGGGGGTTTGAATGTTCAGAATACAAACACACATTCATCACAGTAATACCCCCCCCCATTCCCCACTCCGTATGGTAATTAGCTGAATAGTTATTAAGCATGAGTGGTTTGTTCTTTAAATTGAGTCAGTGGTCGCATAATTTGAGAGGAGGGCGAGAATGATGAAGTAAAACTCGTCTTCCTCTCTTTGACCTTTCTGCCTTTCTGGCTATTGACAATACAAATCGCTTTTGGGAAACTCCCAGTTCTTTTTATTCTCTACTATTTGAATGGGTCTTCTAGGTAAAACGGTTAATAATTGCTGTTTCTCATTATAAGTACTGCTGAGCAAACATAAAACTCAATTCTTTGGTTAAACATTAATTCTTTAATTAGCTCTAGCTGGGTCTGCTTACTGAATCACTTTAGTTGGTTTCGGCTATACTAACTTTGCTTAAAACCCTAATTTTTAAAGCTGCATATTTCCTAAACCCGGGGCTCACCCCGGCCGTGAGGGCTGAGGCCCAGGACTGCGTTTCCCAGGAGGAAGCGCGGGCAGTGGCCCCGCCCGGCGGAGCTCGGGGTTCGTTTCCGGGCCG
>JAHLSL010000042.1:2211546-2240223 GCA_025920805.1 Petroica traversi | reverse complement strand
GCCCGGCCCGGCCCGGTGGGCGAGGGGAGCTCCCCGGGAGGGGACGGTGCCGCCCTCGCACCCGGGAACGAGCGGGCTCTGGCCCTCGGCTGTGTCTGCAGAGGCGTTTTGCTGCCGGTTATGCGATAATGTTGTGTTTAAACATCTGTGAGGCAAATCCCGTGCAGAGTTGTTTATTCATTTCTTTTGCTGTTGCAGAAACTTTCTTTTTAAACTCAGTTTCCTAAATACAGAACGTTAGGACAGGACAGTTCCATTTAAACTCAGTGATTTTTCCGTGCTCCGTGCCACCCTACGGATTTCTGCTAAGGTCAGAAGCACTGCTTGACGAGTTTGGAACCACTGAATTGAACTTCAGCAGATGTTGTTGTGCAGGTGCACAGGCTGAAGGCTCGAGGTAGTAGCAACAAAAGTCTAAAAAATCAGGATGTTTTAAGATTGCCATAGTGAGTTGTGAATTGGATACACTGATGAATCAGCGACTGAAGAGCCGCTGAAGACCAGAGAGTCACTGTATTCACGAAAAAAGTACAGCAGAATCTTGGCTACCAATAAAATTCGTTGTAAATCTTCCACTTAAGTCAATGACAATTTCGTAGGCTAATTTCCTCTGTGAAGGTTAAGACTTAAAGCAATTGTCTAAGGTTATTAATCGTGAGGCACTGTAATTTTATACCTAAACTTTTGTGTGAAAGTTCCTGGTTTCCAGTCTTCTGTAGTGGTTTAAATAAAAATGCCAACTGACTGTTACAAGGTGACCATCATTCTTTTTGGCAAACATGAGATTCTACAGTTTAGTCTGAAAAGCATGTGAACATAAAAACTGATTTGGTGGATAATTTTTGGTAATTTTAGGGTAGTTTGGTCTTGCAAACAAGAAGCAATATGAGTAGCCACTAAATACTTAGCAACATCACTACACTTTAGTTTTGGTCATGGTGTTAGTTGTAAATGAGTATAAGTATGGCTGGCTAAGTTTGCTTTTCCTTCTTAAACTCCAGAAGGAAAGGCTCTGTAATTCCTCACTGTTTTTAAAAACCATTAGCACTGATTTTCAGGAATATTCACAATTTCTCTAAAAGCATTTTCTTTAAGATTATACAATCCTTCATTTATTGGGTCTTTTTGCCTTTTCTGTGTGTCCTGTAAATTCTGAACTGTCATGTTAGTAGGTTTCTAGTGGCTAAGGATTTTTCTGAATGCACATGTAAATCTGTGTATTGGAAAATGGTTTGTATGCATTCATAGCAGGCACACTTAGGACAGATTTCCAAATAATTTCTTCTAAAAAGTGTGCATTTTTTAACAGCTATTTCAATCCAAATGTGAAAATTGACACTGATGTGTAACCTAATTTTTTTTTTTTTTTAATGCAGGTTCCTGCTATTCAGCAGAAAAGAACTGTAGCATTTCTGAACCAGTTTGTGGTTCACACAGTGCAGTTCCTCAACTGCTTTTCTACTGTTTGTGAAGAGGTAGGTTTATTATTTTCCCAGCTGTCCGCATTTATGCAATTTTAAAAATTCAAGAAACGGGAACCATTCATTTAAATATTTTTGATGCAGTAATACTAGTAGCTTAAACCAAAAAATGTAGTCTGCTTTCTGTTCAAGTTTGCTCTTGAGTAAGTGCTTAAGACAGAATTTTTCCCCAAGGGGTATGCATGAACTCCTGATTGTGCCACATTCAGTCCTGTTTCCTTAGACTTTTGCATTTGGCAGTCTTTGAACTTTTTAGTAAAGGGAATTTTTTCTGAGCAGCTTCATCTCTGGCTCTTATCTTGTTATGGAAGGAGGATGCCACGTTCCTGTGGTGCATCAAAACTTTCTTTCAGATTTTAACACCTGTAATTTAAAAGAGTAATACTCTAATCTCTGAATATGTATAATTTCTATGTTGAAAAAAGGTCATTTTTTGGCAAGTGATTTGTATAGAACATGAAGCCCTTACCCTCAGTTTCCTGTAAAAAGAGAGAAAAATAAAGATATTTAGGGTTAGTAAGTTCATGTGGTGGCCTTAGAGTCAGTGGAAATAGACCAGACCGACAAGATTAGAATTGTCCACTGAACAGGACAAGTATTCTTCTTCCCTTGTGGAAGGCTGTTTTCTAATATGGCCTTGAGCAAAACCTTTTTGTCTTTAGAGGGTTTTTGTAATTTTTTGTTAATTTATTCAACAAAGAATGCTATACAGCCCTAGCCAGCTGAGCTGGGGCAGCAGTCAAATCCAATTAGACTAAGCCATGTAATCTGTGAAATTTTGTTGTTTGTTGAAGTTTAGAGCCAGACCCATGACAAGTATAAAATTTGGCTACTACTTGAATATATGTAGCTTCAGAGGAAAAAAATGATTTCCTAGATTTTTTAACTTCTTATAACTTGATGTGTGGGACAGTGTAAGTGCCTGATGATGCTGTTCTCAGTTGTCCAAAACTCATCTCAGTATTCCCTCTTCCGTGGGCCCTGTGGAAATCAGAACACATCTATTTAAAGCTACCTTGAGCATGCAGCAGTGCTGTGAAGTCTGCCTAGTAAAACAGTTATTAGTTAACCAAAATGTGTTGTTACCCGAGAGACTAAATACTTGCTTTATATACTCCTTGAGAAGTTTTTCGTATTTATGAAGTACAGAAGTGTTTTTAATGTGAAAGGTCATGGTGTAAGTCAACAGAAGACAAGAAACTCAAAATCAGGGCTGACACCATCCTTAATTCTAAATTTCTTGGCTCTTGTCTAGTCAAATAAACTCATAAAATTGCATAATTGTCTTTTGTGCATCTTTCCTCACCCTTACCCAGTTTATATGTAGGACACATAGTTCCTTCCAATAGGAACTGACTCCTCTTCATGAACAAAGGACCATCTGTAAACAAGTCAGTGCACTATCCAAAAAGACTAACTCCTGTCAGTCTCCTTCTACTTTTTCTAGCATATTGGCAGAACTGCCGTTTTCTTAGGGTGTTAAAGTTCTGCTTCAGAGCCAGGCAGAATCTTGCCAAGGTGCCAGAAAGCTGTCAGAATGGTACATATCTGCCAGCCAGCACGCTAGCCAACTTCTCTTGGACAGGTCTGGTGGAGTATGGTAGTGATTAGTTAAAAGACTGGCAGTTCTTATGGAGTAATTTAGAAAAACTTACGTTGGATTTAAAAAAAATAGTCAAAATTTGATTGAGGTGCACCTGGAGCATATAAAGTGTTGGTTAGTTCTGACTCATTGTGGATTTTGACTGCATAGGACTTTGAATCACTTGCTGTATTAATTATCAGATTTTCTCTTTGTATTTGATCCTTTGCACGTGCACACATCATCTCCTTTCATCTTCCACTTTTGGATAAAGCTTTGAAGAAAGATCTTTTGGTAGCTGGAAGAATACAGTATACCTACCACTACTCTACTGTTGCCCAAAGTAATACCCTGTTTACTTGGCTTTCTTTTGTACATAGTCTGTCTTCATTTCTGTCATTATAAGGGAAAGCCAACTGCAGAGTAAAATTATTTAAAATTTGAACTGCTGTAGCTACTGTACTAAAAAAGGTTGTAATTGCTTCATTTATTTCATAATGTGATAATTTCATTTACACTGTACTCTGCCTTCAGCAGGGAGAAGACAAAAGTGATTTTTTTTTTTAACTAGGTGCAAACTGTTTTATATGTACAAGTGCATAGGGGAATGTTTTCACATCCTAATTGTTTTCTGTTGTAGAAATTGTCAGCACTCTCTCTCCGTATCCAACAAATTGAAACCACACTCAATATTCTGGATGCAAAGGTTTGTATGGATATAGACTTCATTTTCTAACAGTGACAGCCTCCTAGATTACATGATCTAGCTTCCTTTTCACAGTCTGAATTGAGCTAATAAGTTTTCATAATGATTTGAAGGAGCTAATATAAAATCCTGGTATCAAAATCTCTTTGCATTCCTTGCTACTTATACTGTGTAACATTTGAATATGTAGTTGATACAGGAGAAAGGAACCAGCAGTATCTAGTGGAATATTTGAGTTTGTTAAGCATGTAGAACAGGAAAGGAACTCTTTTTGCCATAGTATTCTAATTCTAATAAGGAAATTCTTGCCCCCTTTGTAAAACAAAAGTATCTTTGTATGTTCTTGGACTATAAGGACTTCAGCTGATATTACTAACTAGATAGAAGCCTTGTAAATCTTGTGATGTTGAAATTTGACCTGGACTGGATCTAAGTTAATGCAAATGTGTTTGATTTATCTTCTTTACCTGAAATGACAAAAGGGTATAATCTATGATTTTATATAGGAAATATAGTATATAATTTACTAAAAAGAAAAAAAGCAACAAAATCCCAAGGTCAATAAATCACCCATTATAAAGTTTTAACCAGTTCTTCTTTCAATAATGATGGAGGCAATTTTGGTTGGCTTTTCTGGGAGCATGGGTGGGATATTTTCAAACTGTCCATTAAGATCTTTGTGGGGAAAAAATAGAGCTTGCTGACTGTTATTTATTTCAAAATATTTAATAAGGATCTGTATTGATGATTTTTGCAGATTTCTTCATAATCATGTTAGATAGAATTTCCTTCAAATAGATTTGCAGTGTGTTTAATATCTACTCTCAGTATTTCCTTAAAAAAAGTGAAAGATGTAGAAAATTGAAAAATTTGTAACCAGTCTCCCATCTGTTAGGTGATAGAGCTGTTCTTGCCATGATTTCTTTCACTGTAGGGAAAGTAGCAGAGATTCCATGGCTCTCGTGTGGTTGATAAGTGCAGTAGCAAAATGCTGAGGCAGTGTGGAAGCCTTTCCTGCTCTGCAACCCTGTATTAACAGTGAAAGTTTTTATTGTAGAAGGCAACCAAATAGAAAGATTTTTTATTTCCCCCAATCAAAATACCAAAGCTAGGGATAAAAAGTTACGATTTTACTAATGTTAAACCTACCTGGACAATATGTGGTGAGCAGCATGCTGCAGATTTTGTTGTACATGTAGTCTTATGATGTGCTCATTGCTTATTTGATGATGTCTTTTTCATTCAGTTATCCTCAATTCCTGGCCTAGAAGATGTCAAATTTGAAGTGTCCACTGCACATGTAAACAGTGTTACAAATGGCCCCGTGGCACAGGCTGCTGCAGATCAACAGACAGCTGCATCCCCTCAGTCTGGAGTAAGTAAAGAAGCATAATCATACCTTGAAGGAACAGAGCTCTCCAGGTCAAGTTTGTTATGTCATTTGAAGTAGACAGAAGGAGCAAGCCTTCTGGAAGTGAGCAATCAACTGTAAAAATCTAAAATTAAGCTTTTCTCTGCTGGCACTGTTTTAACAAGTGACTTAAAGCAAAAACAGCTATACCCTTTCTTAACTATGTGGCCTAAATAATTAGAACTAACTCAAATCTAATGGTAAATTTCTCCTTCCTCTTCTTCAATCATGCAAAAATATGAACATGAATTACATTATGGGGGCTGGGAAAATCATTAATGAAATAACAGTTCAAATCACATCATTACTACTCCTTTCTTCAGAATCTGAGTTTTTAGCTCAAATTGGAATTTCTATGTATTCTCCATGTATTGAAAATACCAGCTCATTACAAGCAATCAACAGTAAGGTACTATCCCTGCAACTAATTTTGTGTTATTTTGGGGAGTTTAGTATATGTAGTTGGTTGGTTTTTTAATCCAGACATTTAAATCCCATGCTCATCACTTGCCCATTTGTAGATGGAGTTCTTTTCCCAGTTTCCTCTTACATTTTTTCTCATGGAATCTTCAATTTTGAGCTCTACTCTTTCTCTGTATTTGGTGGAAGTTCCTGTGGAGAAGCAGTAGCTGGAGCACTCTGCTGCTTTTGCCTACCTGTCAGTTCATTTTCTTTAAAATGTTCCTCTTCTCAAATATTAAAGTATATAAGCTATACTTAAGTATCTAAAGTTAATGTATTTCTGAAAGAATGTTCCCAATGCTGCTTTCAAATTATTAGTTTTGTAGAAAAAATACAGTTTTCTGTGCTCTTTTAACAGTACTAGAACTTCTTGTCATTTTTCGTTTCATTTAAATTAAATATTTTTAAGGAGTCTGTGATTTCATGATCCTTTAAGTAATGATTCATACTCAAAAGTATAGATTATAAGTTACATGATCTGTACTAAACCCTTGTCAGGGAATCAGATAAATACTTTGAGGAAAAAAGGCATTGCACTACTACAGTAGATTTAGAGAAATAATCCTTAAAAATATTTTTTATAGAAAGACCATTTATGTTAAATGCTGTGTTATTCATTAAATACAACTTAACAGGGTTATTAAGGACTTTTTTGGCTTTTTCATGTGTCTCTCAAAAACTTTAAATTGTAACTAAAGGTAGAAAGACAGTCTTGTAACAGTGAACAACAGAAGAGGTGGATTTTGTGATTTCATATGTCTTGGAAACCTCTAATTCTGTGAGATCAGAATTATCTTGATGAAGAAAAGTTGCACTTTACCCTTAAATACCCAGTTTTATGGATTGGAGTCTCTGCATGGGTCTGGTGTGTATGCCTAACCATTAACGGGATTGTTCTTTACATATACACAAGAACAATACACAAGAAGAAGGGTTACAGAAAACAGAAGTGGTAACAGAAAATGTCACAACTGTGGCCAAGGATCCAAGATATGCCAGATACCTCAAAATGGTACAAGTGGTAAGTCAGTTCTCATGTCATTCTTTGGCTAGGATGTTATTTTTTGGTGGAATGTAACACACAGCTGTAAGTGAACATTAAATGCCTGAAAACATATATTGCAACAGTAATCTTTAACCTGGGATAACACCAGGATATTCTAGTACATATTCTCTAATAAATGAATTAATGCAGTATCTTCCCTCAGACAGCTTCTGGCAAGATCTTTCTGCAAAACTCTGCTGGTAGACTTGTGAATTGAAGGTGTGAAATGTGTAAATGCAAAGTGATATTAGCCGGAGGCACAGAAGATGCCTCTTCAAGTGGAGTTGTCCTGGCAGAATTGGAGTCATTCCCTGCACACAGACATTATTACAATCTGATTTTACTGTAGGGTACAAAATACAACTTTGCAAGTATAGTCCAGAACAGGAGTACTTGATAATTCTGTAGGGACCAAAATTGAGATACAAGGATTGCTGCACTATCCAGTTTCCTGTTATTCATGATGCAGGTTTTGTTTACCTCTTTATCTATAGTCTGTGCTACAGATAAATAGGAAATAAATGAATGTAATCTCAATATTTACATGTGTGAAATCTAATGAAGGAACGAGATGGTGAATGGTAGACTATTGTGACATTTTTAAGAGCTCGTTTCTCATTCACAAAATTAAAAATGAGATTGGAAAGAAATAGTTTATTTCAATTTATTTTCAATTTTTCGGTGGAAATTTTCCTTTAAAATATATATTATTCTGGAAAGTATGATGGTGTCATAGTGTTAATAAAATGTTTCTTATGTTAAAACTAATTTCATGGTTTCACTCAGTCTTCAGAGAAATTATTACAATTGGTCTGCTTCATCCCTTGAATGATGTTTTAAACGTTGTTTTTCACTTTGAATTCACAAATTGGCACTTTATGGGTAGCTTATTACAAACCATTTGGAAAACCTAGCAGTGGGATAGTAGCAGAGAGTAGAACACTATGTTACTGTATTGATTTAATGCCAGCCTTCAAAGTGGATTTGAAAGTACTGGATGGTCTAATTACTTTGAATTTTATTTTTTTTTGTGACTACTAGAGGAGTGAGATCTCACTTTCCACATTTCTCCTGTGCATTGGCAGTTCCTGGGGACTCCTCTGCCAGTTGTAAACAGTGTGGTAGGAAAGTCAAACTAACATACTACAAATTAATGTGTGGTTTTGTATTTGCCAAACTTGTCTCCTTGTCCGGTCAAGTATTTCAGTTAGTGTCATTTATTTACCCAAATTAAGTTTCTAGCTGAAGAGTGTTTGAAGTGATCATTTATTTATTGCTCACAATATTTGTAGTATTAAAGAGCTCCATTCTACACTAAAAGTAGCTCTTCCATGAAATTGTGACAAACTCATTTTGGTGGAATGCATTTAAGGATACTAGATTCTTATTTCTTAAAATTTATAACAATATTCCAAGAAACCATACAAAAGCAGTACCATATTTGTGTATTAAAATTTAGGAAAGCATGAAAGATAAAGAAATTGTAATGCCCTGATAGTATTGTAGACAGGTATGGATGCAATCTTAATTGTATTCCTTCAGATGAGAAGTCTACTCTTCAAGGGCACTCCTAGTGTGAATATATAAATAGCCCATTATTAAAAGTCCTATACCAAGTTCCCTTTGATTGAAAGCAAATATGAATTCTGCTTTCCTTGATCTGGCTCAATTCTGTTTTGAACTTGTTTGAGTTGATGCATAAACAACTCATCAGTGATTTCTGAGGTGGGGAAGAGTACCCTAAGAGCAGTAAAGCAAGGAAAAAAGCATTAGTACAAGATGGTGTACAGACACACAATCTCTGGTGTCCAAATCTATACTAAGTGAATTTTTAAACTGTCATTAACTATCTCAAATAAATATTCAAAAATTCACCTTTATAATGTTCATTAGCTATGAAGTACTGAGCCCTTTTATTTCAAGCTATTACATTGCAACTGAGTGACCTTTTTTTGACATTATGCCTGATAGGCTGCTAGAACCACGTATCTGTTTGTGTGCTGTTCCACAGTGCTCAATTGTGATTCTCACTGTCACTAGTGTTGCATTTTTCTCTGGAACATTAGGCATGGCTGCCCTTTATTTTAGCACTATTTTACTTGCTTTTGGACAAAAGGTATTAGTCCTACACCACTTTTCATTTAGAATTTCTTAGACCATCAGTAACTTTGTCCCCTTCAAATAAAAAATTGTATCCTCTTCTGGTTTGGGGTTTTTTTCCCATATTCTATATTGGCATGGAGGGATCCAAATGGTATTTCTGATGGTTTCGAACAGGAGATGTGGCAAAGCAACAAGTTGCCTTTGAGCAGCTCTAGTGGAAACATAGGAGCAGTTTGTTGGACTGTGTCTCATGAGAGGACATGGGTCTTGGATCCGAGATAAGGGGATGTTTCGGTGTGGGTGGATAAAATAGAGTGCAGAAACTGTGGAAGGACTTGTAGAGAAGGGAGGGCATTTTTTTAACATGTACATAGTTGGTTGAAATCTGTCCACAAGTCACAGAAGATTCAAGCCTGGCTGTACCAGCAGTTATGTTCAGAGAAGTCACTTGTAAATTGTGCTTCTGTTCTGCTTTCCTGTTTGCCTTTTTCTCCATGCTTTTTAGACTTCTCCACCTTCTGGAGTAGTAGCAAATGAACTTCCCCAGTTTTCCTCTGTCTTGGGTATACCTTCAGCATGCCCAAGTCTTTCCTAGCACAACTCCTCTGCTGTCCTTGTGCTACTTTGCGCTTTCTTCACATTCTTACCCATACAGATAACTTCAACTTCATGATTTTGTCTGCAGGTGTATCTATCCAGTCTTGATTCTCTCCCTGCAGCTTTCTCTAGACGTTTTGCCATAAATATAAAACGCTTTAAAAGGGCCTTTAATCTCAGTCATTTCTTGCTTCTAGGTTCGTATTGATGACAGCTGAGATTATTGTTCCATGCTGTTGTTTGACAAGTGATATGCATAAATTTATATGAAAGTGTGGTTTAAAAGTTCCTGTGTAATTTAACTAACCTGTTTGTGTCCAGTATTATTTATATAATATTTGTATTATTGTTCCTCCTGCTACACAGGGTGTTCCTGTAATGGCAATACGAAACAAAATGATTTCTGAGGGGCTAAATCCAGATCTTCTCGAGTAAGTAGTTTGTGACTCTCAGTAGGGCTGGATGTATTTAAAAAAACATGTGCATGGAAAAGATTGTCCAAGGTGTTGTGAGCTGTAGCAGTGACAAGCTAGCATTTGACAATGTGCCTTTAGCAATGAGGACTCAAAGAAAAGGTCAGTAGCCATTTTCATTGCCCTGTTTAGACTGTGAGCTTTTTCCCAGATACTTTCTTTCAACACTCCAATAAGAAAATGTCATTATTGTAGAGTTGTAAGAATAAACTCAGTCTTATTTTGCTGGATGCGCGAGAGACAAGCAGTTGTTTCCAGATTCCCTCAGTAGATGGAGTGTACAACTTGACTTCAAAATTGACAGTGTGAATTGAAGTCAGCAGTTTAAAATTTTGGCTATTGATTGAGATAACCTGATGTGAAGACTACTAAGAATAGATAGTAATTTTCAAAACTTCTTGTATGGCCATAAATGTTCATTTTAGTCTTATTTTATAGTTGACATTTAATTTAGTTCTACTCTATCATTTCACAGAATTTGTTAATCTGATGAGAGTATTAACTTTCATTCTTACATTATAGATACCAAAATGTTTGAAGTACTTTTGCATCTGTTTCAGAAACTGTCAGGGTATTAAAAAGTCCAATCCTCCTTTCCAGTGAAGTCTTTCTACATTTTGTAAAGGCTTAGTCTGAAACTAGCAACTTTTTAAATAAAATAAACCTGAAGTATCATCATATGATGAGTCACTTTAGCTCCCAGATACTTCCTGGTGTCTAAGGAAGCCTAAAGTAGTTATTCCTCCATTGATATTTTTACTGATTGAATGAGAAATAAGGAAAAGACCCTGTGCAAGGTTCAGATAGGTTTAGCAAACATGGCTTTTCCATATATGTGTTAAATGTATTGCATTTTTGCTGTGCTTTCAAGTCCATTCCTTTCTATAAGTGCTATTTCTTCATGTCTGGGTTGATTTTTATAGTAGACAAAAAAAAAAAAAAAGAAAATTGGTTAAAATTTCAAAAGCAATTTTTTAAAAAGTGTCTGCTTTTAGTTTGTCTACTTTGCATTAAGACAGAAACATCATTACTGTGGAGTAAGGCTCACAGAATGTGTTTGGGGTTAGACCTCCAAGTCCATCTTCAAAGATCTGTGCAACAGTAATGCCTAGTCAGGTTTTCTTTAAAATGTTACCGATTTGAAAACTGGTTAAGGAAAGCTAAGTATTTCACAAGGCGCATGATGTGGGACATTTTAAGGTGTCGGGGATGACTTTTCATTTTCTTGCTTTCTTGCCTTGATATTATAGGCTTCTTTTTTTATATATATCTTGCCATTCACACCACATTTCTTGGGTCTTCAGCTTCCTTAGATCTGCCCACTCAGCCCCAGAAAAATTAGGAAAATGTACACATGGCTGTGTGCTCAGTCACTTAGTGCAGACTCCCCCAGCTCCTTGCCAATGACTGAGCATAGTTGGTTTTTTTTTTTTGTGGCTGTGGATGTGTTAATTCTAATGATAAAACATTGATTCTATGCCCTTCTCTTGGCTGTTCCACCTCTGTTATTGCTCCTTTCTGAACTTTTTACAGCATTTGGTAACTACTTATTCTATCAAGCTCCCAATTTACCTATCTTTAACTTTTGTTACTTATCCTTCCTCTCTTGCCTGTCTTCAATTCCAGGAGAGTTTGTCCCACTCTCATGAACCGAAGGAATTCAGCACCATCTTCCTCTTCTTAATAAAAGAGAGGTTTTACACTGGTCTCTCCAGATCACATGTCTTTGCACAGCTCTTCTGTTTTGTCATTACCACGGCAACAAGGAATAATATTGTGAAGTGGTATTTGCATGAGAAAGCAAATGCTTTCCTAATTTGTTTTAGAGGTGTGCAGGGGGAAGGGAGAAGGCTCTTCTGCAGTTCTTTAACACGTTTCTCATCTTCGCACGCAGAATGTTCAGGAACGCTTTAAAGTTACCTTTGGGATTCCCAGCTGAGAAATTATACTAAACAGAACTAATGCTGGAAAAGAAATTCTATACCCCCAAGATAAATAAGAACAGGATGATTAATACAACTGTCAGCTTAGTTTAAAATGTAGTATTTTATCCAAGAGATGCTAACTGTTGTACAGGAAGTGAGTTTCTTTGAATGCCTTTTTTCCCGCAAGTATAATTATGTGTGTATTTTCTACCTTGCTTTCAGTCTTTATCAGGCTCTGCCTTGCTTGTATGTCAAATTCATTACATATTTAGGAGGGAGAGTACATGTAGAGATGGTATCTTCAGGCAGCAATGTTAGTTAGTCTTTAGATGGCTTGCTTCTCTCACCTTCATTTCTAGTAGATTCCCCAAGCAAACATTTTGCCACAGTTTTAAGACCCATCCTAAATATTCTCTTTAAAACTGAATACGAGAGGTCTGATCATTTGTAGTCAATAAAAATCCCATGGCTGCTCTTGCATGTCAAATTTAACCCAATGTTCTAGCCAAATTCCACTCTGAGTAATTCTTTTTTGCTTCTCTAAATTATCCCTGCAGTTTTAGTTGGATACAATATTGTTCATTTCCTGTCTTATTTTTTTCATGTGCTATTTACACTGCTCAGTGGTGTACAGAATGTTCCTTTCAGCCTTAGAACTCTGAAGATTGAAAAAAATTGAATTAATCATTATTGCCTGCTTTCAACTCTTTCTGCAAGTATTTGCCACTTCTTAACGATCTGTCATCATTTCTGATGGCATCAAAGGCGTGCATTCATGCTGGTGTCTACAGAGATTTGATGTTCAGTGAGTTTCTAGTGTTTGCCTTCCAGCTGTAGGTGAAGCAATAGCACTAAGGTGTGAGTTTGTGAACCATAAACAGTTAATGTGTTAAATGTTGTGGCAATAAAGTGCCTGCAGTTGTCATGCAAGGACAGTGGTGTTACGTGCTGAGCTGCTTGTGTTCTCAGCTGGATTTGCAACACGGAATGTTTTTGTTGCCTACAGGACCCCAGATGCCCCTGTGCCTGCCTGGGGAGACGATGGCAAAGCAGAAGACAGTTCTGATAGTGAATCTTCATTCAGTGACTGAAGAGACTGATTCCAGCCTTTGGAAACCTCTGTTAAGTGCTCACCTGTTTGGAGCTTTAGCAGACAGTGGTTTTGTGTGAATCTCATGGGTGATGTGGTTTATCTAGTGGCGTTTTTAAGAGCTAGGATCCTCCTTGCTCTCCTCTGGAAAGTTTGAACAGGCAGCATGTTTCAACCTGAACTCTTCCCCCATGAAAATGAAATATGAGATCCTTGCAGTTTTAGGCTGCATCATGTCAGATTAGTTTCTGATTCTGCTGAAATTACTTTGTAGAGCTTCAAGAACTCCACACCTCTAAACCTCCAGGTCTCTCAGCCTGCATTCTGGTCATTGTTAGATTTGTTAGATTTTCTATGTAACTTGTTTAACCTACGTTGCCTTCTTTCTACCCCATACCTTAAAGGTAAGTTAACTTTGGAAAATGAAAACATTTCATTGATGAACTGTATTTTTTCCTCATTATTCTATATCTGCAGTGATACAACAAGAATTATGTGACAGCTCTCTTATGGTGACTGCAAATCAGTGATACTTGGATTTGAGAAAAACTAAAACACAAGTGAAAAATTGAATACATTTTCAAAGCATATACTGCCATTCAATGCTACATTAGGGTTCATATGAAGTTCTTAAAGGAACTCTCAAAGGGTTGATTTATCCAATTCAGGTTGCAGTGTTGTAGAAAGCTGCAAACATGGCAAAGTTGGTTTGAAAATAACACTGGGGAAAAAGCAAGAGTCTGGGACATCATTAATGGAATCTCAACTTTTTCACTGTTAAATGAGTCAGTTGAAACCATTTTCTGACTTCTCTCGGCCTTACCTGAAAGAAGCTGTGGCTGAGCAGTTTGCTTAGGATAAGAAATCATCTCCAAGTTCTTTGCTGATAATTTCAGCAAAGGAGCTAAAATTCAGTTTGTATAATGATAAAACTACCTTGCCCACCCTTGAGGCACTCACTGAGGAACAACATAAAGAAAGGCAACAAGAGCCTGATGTGCCCTGAAGATTCTTCTCAAAATTACTTAACGTACTCCGTGACTCAAAAATGATATTTCGTTAAAGAATCTTCTTTAATACAATTTGTTCCACTTGAAATCCTTTCAATGAGTTTGAATTCCCCAGATTGTTATGATTATACCAGAATGCTGTGTGCCAGGCAGTCATTAACTTTCTGGTATTTCACATTCTTGCTGCCACCAAGAGAAGACTAAAACTGAAGGTCCAAGTGTATAAATTTGTTATCCTTTAAGACTTTAATGCCTTCTCTCTTAGTTATTTATGCCACTTCAGTATGTTACCTGCTTTTTTTTTTATTTTCTGTAACTTGAGCATGGGTCCCATTTAAGCCTAGCAGACATATTTATGCTCTCCATAACCTATAAATCAGACTAATGCCTGAATCCCTACAAAAGCATATATGCACTAGAGAATGTCTAGAGATGGTATTTCAATGATGGGTGGATAACTACTGAACATTTATACAAAAATACTTAATAGTTAACACTTGGTAAAACACAACAAATACTAACATATTAGCAATAAGTATTTCAGATGTAAATGTGATAATGTTATTTCAGAATGTATATATTGAAACAGTCATGACTTTTTAAAATCTATATTTGCAAACTCATTTAAGCAGTCTGTATAATAAAAGCTATACTTTGTAAACCAAAGTTGCAGTTCTGTTTTATTCCTGTATCTTCTTTTAAACAAGTCAATGAAAATTCTTGCAAAGTCTCTGCAATTCAGATTTCACCAAAACTAACTTTAATCAAGTTATATCAACCTGCTATCCTAAGGGGAGAGTTTTGGAAATCGAAGTTTGGAGTTGAAGTTAACCCACGGTGACACTCTTGAGTACAGGAGAACTGAATATCCCATAGCCACTGTTCTAAGAAGCAAATATAAGGAAAGCTGAAATCGTGTTTGGTACTTTTGAACTGACCTGAACCTATGTAAGGAAATAGCATGAGACATAGTAGTTAATTATTTTTATAAAGAAATAAACAAGATTACCAAAAGACATTTAAGAAGGTATAGCTTCAGTTGTTTAATGTCATGAAGAAACTTTATGTGTAAAATAGTTTGGAAAAAAATACTAAAAATCGATTGTCTTTTACACCACTGCAGATACACTTTTATGTGGAATTAAAAAGAAAGATTCTGGCCTACAGTCACTTGTTATGATACGGTATTATAATTAATCAGTAATTATAAGTGTCACAAAATAACTATTTCATTAATAGGGATTGTGAATTTAACTGCTTAAGACTTGGGGGTTTTTTTAGGGTAAAAGTTTACTTAGGTGTAGTTCAACATTGGTAAACTTGCAGAAACATTAAGAAAAATCTTGCCACTTTGTCTCCTCTCCCAGATGAGGTGTGACACATTGCAAGGAAAAAATCCAAATGTCTGAATTGTGAGGAACTGGAGGAGTGAAAAAGACAAACCCTTCCCTTTTTATATTCAGTGTCCCAGCAGCCATGGTGCTTCCACTGCCTTTGGAACATCTGAACACTTTAGGCTCTTCTGTGCCTAAACCCATCCCTTTGCTCTTAGGTTGTAGCCAAATTCAATCTGAGATGCTTCAGCTTGGGACACACACTGACACGAGGAGCTGTTAAGTATGGGAAGGCTGCTTTGAGACGGAATTATGTCAGCTGTGCTGGTGCTCCTTGATCTGCAGCAGTTTTCTAGAAATGTGGTGCTAACCCAGAAAGCTGGAAAGTCCTTAACCGCAAGCTAAGTACTCTAAGCGGAGAGTATTCCAAGGTGCTCATTATTTGCCATCTGTTTTGGAATAGAAGATGGAGGGAGCATTTCAACTTGGCAGCACAGCAATCAGATATATGTAATACTTTGTCCTGGTTTAGGGCAAATATTTAGGAGGAAACCTCTGGGGGGGGGTCTCCTCTAGGAAGAGTCTATTCCAATTACCCCTCCCCCTACAGGTCCAGGAAGAATTTCCTTAGAGAAAAGTGGAAAAAACTATTTATTTAACAAATAGAATATTCACAAGCATAGGAAAAATTTGGATAATATGAAAACAATGAAACCTCTCCTTTCTCTGAAGAGATGGTAGATTCAGAGTCCGTCTGAGTCCGATTCATTTCTCCAGTGGCGGGGCCGATTGCCGGGCCCGGCTGTAGAAGTCGGTGAAGGGGGGGGCCCCCCGGGGGTTCCCTGGTGTCCTGGGCCCACGCAATGCCAGCCAGTCCCAGGAGGAGGAAAAAGGAGAAAATACACAGCAAAAGAAACAAAGTCTCTCCCTGCAAAAAGCCGAGAAAGTTCCGAGGAAACTCTCCCCTGTTCCTGCACCCACCCGAGAGAATAAAAAAAAAATACCGCAGTCCCGCTGGAATGTAGCCTCTCCGCTCTCTCAAGGCCTAAGTGATAAGATGTGACTCCTGCAGACAAACGGCGAGTGGTTTTTTTTCCTCCACTTTCACTGTCTCTCTGGGCCTAACTTAAAGCTGTAGAGCTTAATGTCCAGCATAAGCAAGAGGACGACTGGGGATACAAACAGGTCATATGGCCAACCCAGGACATACTTTCAATGGAAAAAGTCCCTTTTTACAAGACTTTTATTTCTTAAAAGCTTCCAACTGCAAAGAACTCTTAGAAGATACAGTATACATGAAGAAGTGTCAGTAAAATACATCTAATACATCCAAATTTTGCATGCATTTTAACTCATCATCTGGGGCAGTATTACAACTTGTAATCATGAAAACTACTTCAGAGTGTTGCTGGAATAACCATTGAATGCATCCATTAATAGTAATTATGTACTACTAGTAAACTGCATATTCTTTGTTTAAGCAAACCTTTTTAATCCCATCACCATATTCCTCATTTTGCAGGTGAACAGGAGTGCAGAATGCATAAAGGTCAGCTTCTTGATGGTATTACAGGCATTTTCAATGCTTGTAGATACCTTTAGACCTAGATGCATGTCTGTATTCTTGTAGGTAAAACCTCCAAAAACTGTCAAAGGCAAAAACAACATCTGGACATGATAATAACTTTATAGTGAAGTCCTGGTTTAGCACTTGTAATTATTAATCTGTTCCTTCTCAAGACTTCTGTTCAGCTACATTTGAAACAAAAATTGATGGTTCCTTTTCCAAGCTGAGTCTCTTCCTCTCTCTTGTTTTTCTTTCCAGTGCATGTTATTTACACCAGTGAGTAAGTGTATAGTTTGAAGTTCTGTGAAAAAAAAAATGCAACTATAGCCTGTACTTGGAAAAAGAGAATATCACTAAGGTCAGCACTTTGAGCTGTGTGTGATCAGGTCAGTTTGGCTTTCCATAGTGTTTTATAGCAAGAAACTTAAGTTCATCACAGTCGTAATCTGTCTGGAGACCCAGCTTTCCCTCTGAAAAGCCAATCCAAGGTAACAGTCTTACAATGAATTTGTCTGCAGAATGGGGACTTGTATTTTCTTATTGTTCAGAAAATTTGGCATCCTGTTGTCTGAACTGCCTGCACTCGTGTCCAAAGTGTTACTCTCCTGATGCTTTGTGTGATGATGTCTCCATTCAGGGCACTTTGCAAGCAAAACAGGAACTGCCACATTAACTGGGGGCTGTGGCTTGTTTAATTGTGCAGTTCTGTCTTCTAAAGGTCAGTACTGAGTGCCTTAAGGGAAGATGTGAGGAGCACCACAGTGATCCCACAATCCCTTTTCCTGCCACCAAGACTTCACTCCAGCCACGAGCAGAGATTGATGTTCAGCACTAAATTACAAGTTTGTTAGCACTTCCAAAAATACTTTCATTAATTCGGGAAGCTGTGGTTATTCCTGCTCTGTTTGACTCACTAACTTTGCTACTACAATATTGTTTTAAGGGACTTCCCTGGGCATGCTCATTATGAGGGTAATGAAGCAAGAAATTAAAATAGTACTCCTCGTGCTTATTATCATAGTATATGTCACATTCTGAAGAAACAAGTCTGAATGGCCATAAATTAAAATGTATATCATTGGGCAAGGACAGATGTGCACAAAGCACTAAGTTTTATTTGCTTAAAAAAAAAAAAAAAAAAAAGTTAGGGCTGTGTCTTGACCTTAAACTAATGTATTATTTTCTCATTCAGTATATTTCTCAGTTTCAGGTTAATGGGTGGAAAGGAAAATTCTGAATAAACATTCAGTTTGCAGACAGTTGGTTTTCTTTGCTTCAGACTTCAAAACTGGTGCCCTCTCCCTGAAGGGATGAAATGGTGAATAACAGTATTCTCTGATTTAGGTAATACACTCTTTGCCTTTTAAGCTCTTGTATGTTCTAGCATATGTACTCTCTAAATCCCTTCCTGGGCTTCATTGTGGCCTTCTGCCCTGGTCTGAAGAATCAGGAGTTGGAGTAAAGTGAATGCTAGGCCAGTCTTTTACTGGAAAGAGCATGAACCTGAGTGCTGAAAATACAGGGCAGAGCAAAGGGATCTGAGAGTAATTTTTTTACATTAATGTGAGCAGTTCTTTTTATAGGAGATTACCATCAACTATTTGATAACCTTTTCCTTTAAGGCATGTGTAGTGGTGAGAAGTTGAGTACACATGAGCCAACCTGCTGTGAAGAACTGGACAGTGGAAATAAACTTCTGAGGCCCATTTAAAATAAAAGCTCCCCTAAGAACTGAGATTATCCTTTTTGCTTTCCAACAAACAATCTCTAGCATTCAGTTGACTCCGTGCTCTCAGCAGATTACTTAATCCTGCTGTGATTTCCTATAGCACAATCCAGGACATGGGGAATCCTTCCCCAGTGAGAGCCAAACTGCTCAGGATGAACATCTTGAATTATTGATTTCTCCCTACTACTTCCCAACAGCTCTTTGAAAAAGAACACTTCTGTGTGCTGAGATTGATCCTTTGGTCTTCTGGATCCAGTTCACCTACTTTTAAAGGAGCTCAGAAGAAGGGAGGGAAATGAACAGAGAAAATGAGCTGTCCTCAGCTGTTTCATCATTTTCTTTTTCCTCAGGGGACAGTCAGTATTTCTGTAAAAATGGATTAGGTAAAAAATGGTTCATAATGCTTTATCATCTGATTTTTGTGGTTTAGGGAACTGATGTCAAAAGCTTGCCTTCCTGCACAGAAGCATATGTCAAGAAGATAATTTCAAAACAGCTGAATTAAATTAAAATATCAGGGGTGGGTGGGAGTTTATTAGTGGTATTTTTGTTACTGTCACTCCTCCTTGCCTCTTACTTGGTTTTTGTGTTTGCTTCCTCTTGTATTGTAAATGTGAGGCTTTGTTGCTGTTCTTTCAGCCTCCTGGCATCTTTTCTCTTCAATCATTTCTGACCTGGCCTGTTACCATATTTGAAACCAAGCTGTCTTTTGAGCGCTTCCATTTTACAGGACAACTCCGTGGTGCTTTCTCCATATTTTAATTGTGAAAACTGTTTAGCTTGATTTACTATGGAAAAACTATAACGTTTTACATGTGTCTGTCCTTAGTTTCCCTCAACTGCACCTGTTGGCTAGTTTCAGTCACATTTGGGTAGAGAGGTGAGGGAGGCATCCTGAAGAGCAGGGTTCTTATGGATTTGATGAAAAATAAATAACCAAGTAAAAAGGAGAGATGGTGTAACACCATTTGAGCTGAAGCATCCCTAGCTGAAGCCTTCTTATACTCCAAGTGCTCCATGACACAAAAGGTGTTACCCAGTACTCTGTTCATGCTTTTCCCCTAAGGTTGGGTCCTCTCAACAGAAGCCATTAACCCTCTCTGGTTACAGCCCTAACTCAGCTATAGGATGGTCACCTGGGTTTTCTTTATTAAAGCCATGTGTCAATCAGCAGAACACCACAACACTGATTCATTGCCAATGAGGTTTTACCAGTGGCCACTGGTCTGAGTAGCAGATGGAACCTGAGGTGCAGTAAACAGGGCTTCCTTTCTCCAGGGTCTCCTGTAACTCTTTATGAGCATAAGGCTGTCTGGTCTGTAGACCTGCTGTAGGAAATACACACGTGAGCTTGCATTTTAGAAACCAAAGTAAGTCAGGCACATGCTCGAGCTCCCTAGGAAATCAAATTCTGTTCTTTGCCCTGAACTTGTTGCTCTAAGTATACAGTTACCAGAAAACATTTCAAAATGTGACCAGCTTGGATCAAGAGAGATGCCATGCTTTTGTGGTGACTGAAGCCTTGGCAGAGAGGACAGGAACAATAGGACAGTTCTCTTTGGGAATTATTTATATTGTGCTCCCAAGTGGACCACGCTGTGCTGGTGTTGTGTAAGGCAACCCTCAGGAAATCAGGTGGGAGTACAAACTTTCCTTTTGCCGTATAAACAGAGTGTGTTGCATAACTGAGCTTGTCTTTCTGCTGTTAGGGATGGGTTTTTCCATCTCAGTTATTGTGTCTGTACCGTCATACATATCAGCCCAGCCTGCACTAGCTGTTTTTTCCAGGACTGGTCCCTCCTGGGCATCCATCCCTCTGCTCCATTGCGTGCTGTTACTCTCCGCAGGATGTCCCAGCGCTGCAATGAGCCTCGGCCACCAGCAGCACCAAACAGCTACCCATCCTCAGGCCCCAGCTGGCTGCTGCTCCCTGTGTTGCTAATCTCACCTCTCCCAGGGGCTGAATTGCTCAATCTTGCCCAAGTATTTGACACTGGATTCTTTTGTCAGATGCCTTTGCTGGGACAGTGTGATAAGTAATGGGCACGCTGTCAGGAGAAGGCTTTGCCAGGTGACACACAGTGGGGCTCTGCTGACCCAAAATTTTGACTTCAGGAGCATGAGCCCCACCTTCCCGTGAAAGGGCTTCCTTTTTTAAAAAATGTTATGGTTTTTGTGTGTGTGTGTGAGTTAGCTTTTAGTATGTTTCTGTTGGGCTGCTAACCTACCCTTTCATTCACACACTGAGCACACAAGTCAAGCTGAAGTCACAATTAATGTCATACTATCAACTGAGGTAGCAGCCATGCAATTTGGGGTGCCATACTTTAGCCATTTTCCAGTATGTAATCTTGTTGTGGGAGACTCCTTGTCACACAGGAATCACCTGCCAAGGGGAATGCCCTGTCATACAAGAGAGATTTATCATTAGCAAACATTTGCTCATCCGTTCCAGGTTTTGTATCTGTCAGTTGCAAGCAGTTGTCACCAGTGCATTTCATGTCCTTTCTTCAGTGTACCTCAGCTTAGCTAGAGGATAGACAGCATTTCTGATTTTAGGTTTGCATAGCAAATTCACTTCAGTGCCAGTCTTCACTCAAGAGTTTTGCTTGATTTTTTTTTTCTCTAGCCTACATACCAAAACACAGTGAACTGGGGAGAAAAAAACATTCATTGATGCTTAACTTCATTATGGACACAATCTTTATCCTCAGATTTTGAAATTTTTTATTGCAGGAGCTCTTTCACATCACAAAAAAAAATGCATCCACACATATACATTCTCATATGCACACTCCTAACTTCCCAACGTGTTTATATTTTCACTTCCAATTTGTAACACTTCATCTGTTCCTGAGCAGTGCACATTCTTTATTTATGTTCAAGATCCAAGCAAACAAAATTCCTTCAAACATCATTCTGAATCAGAGAAGAAATGACAGTGAAAAAAAGCAAAACAATTAAATTCTCCCCCACTTATATGAAAATTTTACCGAGGCTTGTTTTGTTACATAGTGTTATAGTGAAAACAGATGATATTTGAAACTTGGCTTTGAAGCAGGCCTCTCTTCAGCCTCCACAGGCAACCAGACATCCCCTTCTGCACATCACTTCCAACAGCTCTTTCATACAAAACATTTCCCTTTTTATCCTCCAGACAAATTACAATTGCTGGTCCTACGTCATTTGTGTACTGAGAAAATTATGTATGTCAACCCCAGACCCCACTCCTCTTTCTAAATCCTTTCTTTCATTAAGAAAAAAATGAAACAAAAAGGGAATTAATTGCATTTTCTTTTCTTTTAAGATGTTAGGGTGGCTGCAGTGGGATCAGCTCCTCATTGAGCTGAGTGTGTACCTTGCCTGATGCCCAGGCTCAGGGAGCAGACCTTCAGCAGCACTGCTGACACCAGAAGAGCAAATGCTGCATATACCTCCCCTAATCGGTGCTCTTTGTAAAATGACTGTGAACCATTTAGCAAAATGTTTAGCTTGTTTTGATAGCTGGACTAAATTGTAAACAAATAGTAACCACATGTTATTCACGGCAGAATAATTTTGCTTTGTTTGGTTTTATGACAGCATTTACACAGTATTTTTTACAACCTCAGTGACCTACATGAGGTTTTTGTCTACAAGAACTACTCTTTTTCTTTAAAAACAAAGAATTCACAAAATAGATTATGGCAGGTTTGGTTTTCAACTATAGCAGCTGGTAATTTGATGGAAAACACCCCTAGTAAACTTCTTTGGTGTTTTCAGAGATCAGAAAATTTCTTGCTGCTGTCCCAAGGGCCTTTAACAATACTCAGTTGAAGTTCATTTAGTCAGAGAGTGATGGCAACCCACATTACTATTCTCCGTAATTCCTGCTATCACAAACTATTTTCTGGCTTCTCCTCACCTTGCTCTGAAGTGGTTTTTTCTTTGGTTTATAGTGGTTTTTGACTCAAGATTTGGGAAGAAGGGGGTACATTGTGATGAAACCTTCAGTAAAATCACTGACACCATCACACTGCAGTTACAGCTTTGGTTTATTTGCCTTAAGGCATAAGCCAAGATCAGATGGTTCTAGATCAGGAAAGAAGAAATGGGGAAGGCAAAGCCACATAAAAGCTTTTCTCCTCCTTAGCACTTCCATTCAAGAGTCCCAGAAAAAATCACAGATGTGTAAGTTCAGCCTTACAAAAATTGTTCTTTAACAGAACACAAGTAAAAAGAAAAAAACAAAGCACCAGGATGTTCAATATCTGAATTATTTCATGGTAATGTTGGGAAAGCAGTAGCAGAATTATTTTGTGGTTTGATTGTTGTTTTCATGACAAGACAGCTTTGTAAGGTTGCATGAGAAGGGGCAGAAATATCTTGGTTAGGATTTGTATATAGAAAACATCCTAGGGCTACTGTCCTTCTCCTGGATCATTATTCTCTAGAAGCCACCTGTAATTCTCTTTGTAAATGGTCTGTGCTGCACGTGAAAGCAGGAAGGAAGAAACGGGGGAAAAAAATCAAAACAACAACTAAACTCACAAAAAACTTGAACAAGACACAGTAAACACTTTTGAAAATGTTTGATTTTCAAGGAGGGACATCTCCAGTTCTTGGTTCTCTATTGTGTGAGGAGAGGAAAGTTAATCACTATCAGCACCATTTCAGTCCCAAGACGACATGCTTACAAATTGAATTTAGAGTTGACTGCAAATATAAGAAACACCAGTGCTACTGTTTCTCAGTGGTTTTCTATGATTTTTGTGTCTTGTATGTAGAAGCTTTTTCAGTAAAAAATAAAGAATACATCATGAGCAAAGGCTTTCTTTTCCCCATAGTTAAATGAGTCATTGAGATTAAACAAAGGCTAAAGTTCAGGGGTCTGACTTAAGGGTCTCTTTCATTTCTACTTCCCCTAGTGTTTTGTCTTACAGGCTGTCACATTTTTCATTCCTTCTAAACTCTTCCTGCATTACATTAATTTGCATAAACAGTCCCATGGCAATAGCAGGGGTAATATTTAGCTCTCTAAACCAGAGCGTTCATCCATACTTCCCAAAAGTATGTCAGATCTAAATGCAGCTGGTCAAGATGCCACTTGAAATTCCTGCCAGCTCTTGCACTGTGGTGGTGAATCTGAGCTGGTTGCAGCAGCTTCAGTCAATTTGCAGTTTATTTTTCTTTCACAGGAATGACTGGAGCTCCTGGGGAGGAAAGACTGACCTGCTCCTTTTTCTTCCTCCAGCTCTTTCTTGATGCCTCACTGACTTGCCTAGTTCCCTCTTTCTATGGTTCTCCTCATCCCCTGCATCCATTTCCTGCAAAATGCCAGAAAAGTATTTCTAAAAATTTCAGACCCACTTAGAGCAGATTTTCAGACCTGCCATGTTCCAACCATTGGGCAAAAAGTTGGTTGGTTTCTTTTCTGTATTTAAAAAAAAAATAGTACTTTTTAAAAGATTCTATATTCTTGCATTTAGATCAGAGGGAAAGCCTTTGCCAGGGAACACCAAGGACAGGTTCTTTTCCACTGAGGGAGGGCAAGACAGGAACTGGGGCTGGTGGCAAGGCAGGAGCAGAGCTAGTCAGCACCAGCACAGTCTCACAGACCATGGAGGAGGAGAGCAGGCAGACTCCAGACACTGGAGCCAAGCTGGACCAAAATCAAGATCACAGGCAAATCCATAGTGACCAGGCAAGTTTGAAGTGGAGGTGACTTTGCAACCCACATTCCATTACAGGGATCCCCGAGCATGTTTGTAGTGTGGAGGAAGCCAAGCTAAAAAATCAGACCTGAGGGTTCTCTTAAAGAATTTCAAGACTGGTGATTGGCCTCCTCAGTTGTGTCTCTCCTCCCAGCCCCACCATAACTTTACAACATTCTGTAAAATCTTTGTAAGCCTTATTTTCCCACTGTGCAGTGAGGACAGTGCCCCCGGTAGCCCCCAGCCTGGCACCACAGTAGCAGGAGTGAGAGGGACGCAGGAGCTGTACAGAAGCAAACAACAGGGATTTCCCGGTCCTTTTCTGCTGCAACATTTTCTGCTGAGCTCCCCCCAGCTTAAAAGCATTGGAACAGCATGTACAAGAATTGTGGAAGTAACGGGTGCCCTGCACCACCCAGGAAAGATAACAAAATTGGAGGTTCCCTATGGGAATACAGAGCATAACTGCAAAATAAAAACACAAATGGCACGCTCTTGCAGAAGAATCTGAGATTATACTGTTGCACAGGTAGCTTTAAAACTGACAATTTACAGCTTGCAAGTTTAGGGGAAAAAAGGGCATAATGGTCCCAAAGCCTGGGTTTGGCTTGAAATTGAATACATATATGCAGCAGAGACTGAGAGAAAAGAGTTGACTCATTCTTCTTGTATGAGGAGGGATAGTGTGGAAAAGATACCAAATAGAACCTAATAAAAAATAGGCAGTGGTGCGTATAAATGAGATGTTGGGAAGAGGTCTGGTAAAACTTTATTTTCTGGCACTGATAGTGCACCCTGAAAGGCTGTCTGAATATTGGAGGGGTTTCTTGACAGAAAACTAAAAACTCCAATTGTAAAAAAAAGGAAGTATTTTTCTGACAGAGCAGTAAAAATGTGCAACAACTGATGATGCCCTGATAAATATACCGGGTTACCACAGGCACCTACAACGCATCCTCTAAATACATTTTTTTGGCTGGTGAAGTGGAAAAGCAGGCAAATTTAGGATTAAAGAAAACTCTATTCCACTTTGAATGTCTGGAGAGTGCCTGAATGGTATAAATTGTGTATCTTGACCATCTCCAAATATATAGGCAGGCACTTGAAGCAACGTGTTAGAACTGCAAAGTCAGGGACAAAACTCAGTTGCAGGCATCAGTAAACTTGTATTTTTCCATCTGACATGATTAGTAATTTGGATTTCTGATGAGGAAAAAAGATCGTAGCAAGTAATTAAACACAGGAGTGGTGACATATGTCCCATATGGTACCAAATTTTCTCTAATTATTTAGGTGGAACCATGGAGATAGTAAAAGTTAGTGTTTTCCTAATAACAAAGCACATGAACAAACAAACAAGAGATCTACCAAA
Organism: Petroica traversi; assembly: GCA_025920805.1. NCBI lineage: Eukaryota > Metazoa > Chordata > Aves > Passeriformes > Petroicidae > Petroica > Petroica traversi. The sequence goes on along the minus strand of JAHLSL010000042.1, from coordinate 2,214,643 downwards.
ACAACTGTCAGCATGACTGTGCATCATTTGTTGGAGCACTGTGGGGGCAGTAGCTTGAATTCCTCAACTGCAAAGATGTTCATCTATATTTCTGCAACTATTTTGTGTTCAGGGAGTTTCAAAGATTTGATGGGAAGATTTAGTGGAAGTCTCTGGAAAAAAAAACACTTTTAAAGCAGTTTTCTGGAAGGAGAAAGGAGATTTAATTGATTTGTATGAAATTTTAAAACAATTATTTTTGTCACATTCCCTTTAGAATGTAACAGATCTTTATGGTCAGTCAGAAATACTTGTGTAAAGCTGCTAATATCGCTTTAATGATGATGTGATGTATTTTATTCTCTTTATGCTATACTGTGAGTTGGTTTGGCTTTCTTTTCCATCCCAATCCTATCTTAAATTAAAAAATAGGAGTAGAGAGACCTACATTTGTTCTACATATGTAGCTTTTTAGATTAATTCACACTTAATCCAGAAAAGAGGAACTGAATGATCAAGAGAGCCCATACTTCGTCTCATATTTAAAACATGCAAATAGGAACTATTAGAGTCATAGAATAACAGAATGGTTTGGGTTGCAAGGAACCTTTAAGATCACCCAGTTTCACTGCCCCTACCATGGGCAGGGATGTGGCCGTTGGTCAGGGCCGGACAGCTAACCACAGGGACGGCCGGCGGCTCAGCGGCTTGTTCTGAGAGTTTCCTTTTCATTAAGTCAACTTCAGCTAGGGACTTCTTTTCCCCTTGCCGCGAGCCGGGCTTCCCTGGGATGGTGGCCGCTGTCCCAAGAGCCGGAGAGCCGCTGAGAAAGAGAGTGTTCCCTTGCCCGGAACCCAAAATCAGACACAAGACACGAGGGTCTGCTCTCCTTGGGTTCAGGGGAAAAAGACCCCAGACTGGCCCAGCTTCCAGACTTTTATTCTGAGGGTTACAACTTATTTCATAACGGTACAGGGGAGGAAACGGAGAAGGGTCAGAGGGTCAGGGACCAGTCGGGAAGGAGTAAGGGAGGAAAGAGTGAGACACAAGATACCATTGTTAACTGAGGGGCAGGAGGGGGGGGGGTTTGACTCTCTTTCCAAGGCCAAACTTAAGTCTACCTTCAGAGGGGCCTCACTTTCTAGGCCCCCAGAAATTCTTCAGGGGATAAGTCATTCTCTGAGCTTGAACCACTGCTACACAGGGATGCCTTTCACTAGACCAGGTTGCTGGGAGCTCCATCCAGCCTGGCCTTGGACACTGCCAGAGATGGAAGTGTTGCATGATCCCTGTTATGTGATTTAACCAATTTTAAAAGCTGTGAACCTCTCTAGTCTTTATCAACACCATCAGCCTAAGACCTGCAACGTCTGCTTATTAACTTCCCCAGCATCCCAGCATCCTAGCAGTGAAAAAAGGCTTGTACTTGCAAAAGGATGGCTTGGATTGCACTCTGGAAGGGAACACATTGACAGAGTTCTACTGATTGTTATGTTCATTCCTTTTCCAATCTATGCAGAAGATGATTTGTCAAATGGGAGGGAAAGACCTGAGCAAAAAGTAGAACTGTGTGTGTTGCAGGTAGGAACTTTTTCATTCTTTCCATCACTTGCTCTGGTCATACCCATCATGGCAAGACAGAAAGAGAGAGAGAAACCTGGGCCAGCATGATAAAAGTTCCTAGAGGTCCCCAATAGGAAAGGATAGAGCAGGAAGTGTGAGTTCCAGCTGAGCAAACCTTTGTCCTACACCAGCACGTGTGGAGTGTGGCCAAAGGGTGACTGCTCCAAAAATGTTCTTGGTATCACCTGTTTTAAAATTGCAAGGATAATGATGCCTAAGCTTTTGCAAAAGTGTAGAAATGCTGCCTAAATAAAAATTACTATGTCTGGCTGTTTCAATTTAGTTAGGTGAGTATATGACAAACCATGAAATTCTAGATAACATGTGAGGCAGGGACTTTCCTGCTGTCAGATCATTGTGATGAACTTTTAAAGGATTTAATACTAAATTTTCATTTTTGTTTTCCTTAGGTATCCTAACTGGGCAGCACTCAGTTCCAAAAGCGTCTGGTTTTGGTACAAATGACTCATAAATAAAAACTTACTGTAGAAGCTTTAAAGCTGGCGTGTCGTTTTCCACAAAGTGAAATCATAAGGAACTTACACTCAAAGTGATGCTACAAATACCAGAGTAAATACACAGGGTGACTGAGGGAGTGGGATGGAAGACAGACAAACACCTCAGTGCAGAAAATTGAATTTAAAAGGTGCAGGAGTTCCTTTTTTTTCCCCCCTTGCTTTTATGTTGCTTCTTTTAAAAGGCATTCTGTCCAAAAGTACTCAAAAATTCAAATTCAATCCAAACTAATTCAAATTTGAAATGCTTGCATTCTTTTGTTTCTGTTTGAATCAGAGATACAAACCCTGGATCAAGGACATATATGCTGAAAGGTGCCAGCAGAAATGTGGCAGACGAGTCAGTAAGAAAACTTTAGTGATAGAGAATCAGATTTTGCTGCTCTATTTATAATGACTGGGGACTGGAAACAAGCCTTTGTATAATTTCAGATTTTCCACATTTCAGACTTTTCCAGCCAGTTTATGGTTCCTGTACTTTAGCTTTCTGCTAAAAATAACAATAATTACCTCCCACTGATTTTAATCCACCAAAGGCAGGAGAAGCTGGAGTCCTCCTGCTGGCAGGCTGCAGGGAATTGCCAGAGTTTGTGCTGCCATTTGGTCTGACTTGCAGACAACAGAGCTCTACCTTAGATTTATAGAGCAGTTGTGCTTCTTAACCAAGCTCGTTGCTGTCAGAAAGACACAGGAAACAGCAACAAGGAACAAGAAAGGGAGCCTAGAGGAGAATTAATGCCAAGTCTGGCTCTGCGAAAGCCTCACATGCCAAGAGTGCCGTAGTGATGAACTAAAGTGAGGATGAAGACAGCAGTGAGGAAGACTGGCACTTTTCCCACCTTTCTGACAGCCAGGAGCCCACAGATACCTGTTCCAGCCACAATTTTATGGGATCCCACTGGAGACAGCCCTATGTATTCATCCATCCATCCCTCCATCCATCCCTCCATTCATCCCTCCATCCATCATCCATCCAACCA
>JAHLSL010000042.1:2185719-2211536 GCA_025920805.1 Petroica traversi | reverse complement strand
TCCATCCATCCATCCATCCATCCATCCATCCATCCATCCCTCCATCCCTCCATCCATCCATCCATCTGACAGCAGGCTGCCCACTGCTCTGCTTCTCATTAGCTGCTGCTGCCACTGCCCGTTCATGTTTTCTGCTGCTTCTTCAAAACCACAGCTGAAACCTTGTTTTGGTGAGCTAAGATAAAGTCAATGGAGCGTGGCTCCATCCTTCCTGCCACTGTTAGTCTGGTCAGACTTGGAAACACCTGTCCTCCTTCATGTGTCAGCAAGCCTCTGGAAAATAACCCCACTGACCTTGAACTTCAAAGAAGTAAGGACACAGGGAGCAAATTCTCTTTCCAGTTAAATGGAGGGAATCACTCAAATTCTCATTTCTCAGCTTTTGTATTTACTGACCTGTCAGCATATTAGCATTTTGGAAATACCCTGCATAGACTTTCACCCATTACTTAAAAAAAATCATACACACAGTGCAGAATAAAGCCTGTTTTCTCCAGGTAAAGCATTAGTCACCATGAAAAACTGTTTTATTTCTAAGTTTCCTGAAGGCAATTTGCAGAAGTTAATTAGGTAGTAAGGACAAAAACAAATGTACTTCCTAAACTGTATGCTGTGGATTAAATTCAGTGAAATACTTAACTGACTGCAGAAAAAAATTTTGTTCTTATGAAAAAGAATTGAGAGAAAAAATATTCCAAGTCAATAATAATTTAAAAAATTAAAGCAATGAATTATTGCCACCCTGCTGATTTTGTCTGTCAGGTGCCTGGACCATCATTGGTTCTGAGGATTGCTAATGGTTCACAAACTATCCCCGGGAATCACTTTTCCAAGTCATAACTGAAATTATGACAACTTTTAAGTCCAATTTGGTTTCTGTATAGTAGGAAGAAATATGATATCACTGTGCTATTAGTCACGTTTGGTTGATTTGGGTTTTTTTTATCTCGAAGGACAACTGATATCCTGTGTTTTTCTCTGGTGAACAAGAGCAGTGTCTGCAGCTAAGATTAGGTATGAATTTACTTGGATATGGAAATATTAATGGGCTTGACTTTCCTTTGAAACCTGAAGAATGCTAAGTCAGCATTGTGACAGCTGTGCCTCTGCTCACGTTTTGAACAAACTTTGTTTTGGATTCCTGGGCCTGACTGCTTCTTAGCTTTATATTTACTTTGCACTTTGAAGTTCATGTTACAAGATAGGTGCTCCTGCCTCTTTTATTCTCAATTTTGTTATAAATAAACAAACCTCAGCATCATACAAAGTTCACAGAGTGAATATTTCAATTTTCTTTATTTGGTTGGCCTGTCTCCAGAAAAGTTCTTGGATTTAGGTGTATTCACTCAGAATTAATGGACTTTTCTACCCAGGTTGATGCCATTTGTTCCTCAAAAAGCCCAAAGTGATTCCTGTAAGGACATCTTTCTTCTTTAATCTCATGAGGTGTAGCCTTGTGTTATCACCCCAAAAAAACTCCCTCATTCCCAGGGAAGACTTTCCTTGGCTTTAATAATAATTAGTATGTAATATTGTTCTATTCTAGGGTAATTAAATGCTGGTGGTTGATGGTGCAGATTTTCATAAGAAATGTTTGTCACTTACCTTTTTTGGCTGTTTTGTGACAAGAACACAAAAGGTTTGGCGCTGAATGGGGTTGGATTACATGTAACATAACAACCAGAGAGAATTTTTTCACTGCTACTTCCACCCTTGTGCAACAAGTCTGCAAGATGTGTTTTCTAAATGAGGGCATTAGTTACTCTGTTCACAGGGATTACCTGTGCCTCATGACTCTGTCCTGAGACTGTAAGAAAGTTTAAGTCCTGGGTAAGACAGAAAGCCAGCTCGACTCTTTAGGACACCTCCCTAAAAAAGGCAAAATATTCCAAGCCCACCTGCTTAGCAGCCTTCCAGGGCTTCTTCCACAAGAATATTGAAGCGTCGCTGCCCCAAATAGCTTCAGAAAACAAGAACTAGCAGTTTTCATCCAGGCAGATGAAATAATTTCCCCAATCTAATATAACCATGGTGTAAGTCTGTGGAATTTGGTTTTGCCATCAAAGCTGATGTACACTGGATTTTGGCTATCTGTTCTTTAGTTTTCTGCTTCCATCCAGCATAATTTTAAACAGAGGACTAATTTGAAAAAAAAAAAAGAAATAAAATAGGGAGAAAACAACTATTTGGAGATTTCATTTCATGAAATCAAGACAAGTTTCTACTAATTAGATAACATCAGACGGGGCAGTATCAGTCACTAAAAAGGATATTTTGAAATTTTCCATCCAGAGGTCCTTACTGTTGAATCGGGGTACATGGTCCAGCACATTTTTAGATAGTTCTGATAGGTATCTATGAGGTAAGATATGTTTTTTGACACTGCTCCAACAGCCAGGTCAAAGAAGGAGTCACATATGCAGGCTGGGCTGACATAGAGAGCTGTCCCAGACTTCTACATCTGCAGCCTTGTGAATGCTAAACCCTTGGCCTGCCAGCTCTGCTGGGCATTTCAGCACTGTTGCCATGAAGGCATCAGCAAGCTCTTTAGGGGAGCCTGTAGTTTTTGGCAGAGTTTAAATGAGCACAAAACTTATTTTAGCTTTGGCTCTGGGTTTTCTCGCACATGAAAACTTGTTAGTGGTCTTGCTTTACATGAAGCACCATTTCTGGATAAGAGATTGAAAACAATGATAAACGAAGTGCCAGTTGTAATCTGTTAATTAACCCAATGTGTTAGGGAGAGCAGCCCTGGGACATGGTGCCAGCCAAGCTGATCTCTGTGATACCCTTACCATTATGTCATTCCATAGTACAGGTAGTTTGTTCTTTCCAAGGAGAAGCTCATTTTTATTTGTGTTTCACAGCAGTACACAGAACTCATGGCCAGTTGTTCAAACACATGTAGGGGCAATGATAAACCCATAAGTATTTGTACAACTGGAGCCAAATTTTCGTTAATGCGTTCAACTGCTTGACAGGCGACGACGAACAGAAAACAGAAATTACACAGCCCAGCCCCACCAGCAACAATTGCACAGACTGCTCCAGTAGTCAGTAGATAAAAGTAGTGTTGGTAACCACTGATTACCTGCCTCACAAGCTATTGTCGACCAAAAATAGTAAGCAGTAGGGTTTTTTCTGCAAAAGTCCCTCGAAGGCATTGAGCAGATAAGCATGACAGGAACAGAATGCGATTTAAATTAAAGCAGCATGGAAAGATTACACAGGATTCTGATGTTGTTGAATGATTCCTCTTGTAAACAGCCTTCTTAACATGGCAGATGCCATGTAGCATGGCTAGAAGATTTTGTTTTCCTCTTTAGGCCATATTTGAGCACCCCAATGTCTTCTCCTTCCCCTCCAATGAACATGAAAACGGCAAATGCCCAGTCTGGTTCTCCATCTCTCATAATTGCACCATTATCACTCATAAGGAACCCATTAATGTGGAAGAGGTTTTGAAACTAAAGCCTCTCTTTTCAGAGCCCTGATCTAGGAATGCTTTAAGGGTATATGCCAGTTCAAGAATCAGATTCATTTTGGTTCTGGGAATCAAACCACAGCCTCTGAAAAACAATGGAATTCAGGAATTCATGACTTGTTCCAGAAAGTTAAGCAACAACCTCAGTTTTTTGCTAAAAGAAGGCTAATAAGGCTTGATGTAACATCAGAGGAACTAATTCAGAGCTAATAACAATACTTGTTTTTTGAACAATCTAGCCTTAACACAAACAGTTCCTCACTTCATAATTTTCCTTCCTAAGGCCTTCTTTTGGAATATCCTACAGACAGACATCTTACTTAGCAGGAGACCCCTCATGTACTTCCAATTTCCAGCTACCTTTAAGTATTTACTGGCTGAGAACATTTCACCCAAAGAATCCTCTCTTTCTGTGTGGGAGGCCAAATGTCAGCTGCAACGTGATCTGCAGAAAGACACCCTGTCTGGAGGGTACCTGGACAGCAGGATTAGCCATTCCTGCCCTATTTGGAACAGCACTGTCCCTGTGTAGAAGTGGATGTAAACAAATAAAGAGCTGTGTACAGAGCAGTGTGTTTTGAGCAGAGTTGAAGGGCAAAGGAGAACCAGTTTTTAATGCACCAGCAGAATTACCATGAACAATATGTAGAATAAAAAGCAGCAGCAAACATGACGTGATCTCAAGGGAATGGACACTTCAGAGTGTGGCTGGATTTATATTCCAAGTTTAAGAGGATCCATTATAAAAACAGTGGCTCCCATCACTGTAAATACAGATACAAGGAGTTGTCTGCTGCTTTAACTTTTATAAGCAGGAAGAAAGTACCAGAAGCCTAAATCATTCCAGTTTGTTCTAGATTTTACATTGCAGCCCTGACAAGGTGGGTGAGGAAAAAGATGACACCAACTGGAATTCTCAAAAATAAGCAGGTATAAAAACAAAAACAAAAAATTAATGAGGAAAAAGGTGACAAAATTGCCTGAAGGTGACAAAATTCTGAAAGGAACTTGCATGGAATTCATGTCCTGTTTGCAATATCTGCTGTGAACTTCAGCCTGAGTAGTTCCTGCCTGTACCCTGCTCAAAGTGTACCTGGTGTAGCTTAGGCAGCCCAAACAAAGCCAGTTCTGTGTTCCTCTTCACACACAGCATTGCAAAGCAGAGCACCAGAGTAAACAAAGTTGTTTTGGGAACAAGTTTTGTGATTATACCTTAATTACTAGTGATTCAGCTGGACTTTGTCAAAACTTGTGCAAATCTAAGATCAGTAAGGTGGTTAAAAAAGTACTTTACAATCCTAGGAAGTTAGAGGCACTGAAGTGGCCATAAATAAACTTTAAAGAGTAAAACTAGATATTGAAAAGCAGACTCCCCAGATATGTTGGACAAAAGCCTATAAAAGCCTTCAAAAGAATTTTCTTCAAAACACTATGAAAATTAACAGGAAATGCTCTATAGGAGATTTCATAATAAATATAAAGATGTTGTTTGGCAGTTTCTGAATGATGTGTTCCCTTGTTTAAAGAAAATTATACTGAAAATTCACAACAACAAAAAAATAAATTATAAGATAAGAGCAGTAACAAGCATATGCTGAGTAGTGGGTTAAGTTTAGCAACATTTTCTGTTAAAGAGTGGTTTAGCAGCAGACTAGCAGAGCTGACTCCAGTGTGGAGTATTTCACAGATGAGCATTAATTCCATAGTGTTGGTTGGATGAAGAATCACTCCACATTTGATTATCCTAGTGCAGGCCAGTATAAACACTGGTAAGAAAAGCCATCTTTGCCCTTTTCTGCTGGAGTTGCTGTCCTGGTCATCAACAGACGGTTTAAGACTTCATTGCATTTGGTGGGTGTTCATTTACCTTGAGGCTCTTCCACTTGCATCAGCATAGTCCTCTTCCCTTTATGTCCCCATCAGACTGACCAGAGGTTTGTAGATCTATAACTGTTGTATTTCCAATTTCACTGATTTTCTCTTTTTTCACCCCTTTTCTTCCCCATTTTTTTTTTTTTTTTTTTAAACTTCACTGATGAGCACAGGGCTCCTCACTTATGTTTCAGTCTTCCCACACTCCTTTGAAATGTATTCCAGCCATCACTTAGCTGCTGGGAATGGAGAACCCATCTCAATCAAACAAACCCATGGTGACACCATATTCAGAGTCTGGGGACAAAATCAAATCACCACAACCATCTCGTGTAGCTCACTCCTCAGTGTTTTATTACAGAGACTCTGTTCCTCTCCTAGTCTGTGATTTTGCTGGCAAAAAGCTCCCCTGTGGTCCCTGTGGGACTGCCAAACAATCTGGTGTCTTCCCACCAGAAGCTATGCGGGGACCTTTACAAGCAAGTACAACCTCCTGTTATCCCAAATTCTACACTGAAAAGCCGCAGAAAGGGGAACTTCTCCTGCTGCAGTCTTCAAGCAGGAACCTCTTCTCCAGGTCCTGGGACTGCAGGTTCAATGTAACTTTACTCCCAAGAAGCCTATCAAGATATTGATCATTAGTATCCAGAAAATGGAGGAAAAGTGCTTCCTGATTACTCTGTGTAATTTGCTGTAATTTAATGTAATTCTTTAGGGGTTAATAAAGAGATCTTTGTGCGTTCCTTTATTTCCACTGAGGCCAGTGATAAGGTGCACGTTCATTTCCACAGACTTTGAGGCAAACTCCTACCTTTTCCTTCCCCTCTTTTTTCTATACAGGGACTCCCCTCTTTCCTACCCATTCTCTCAACTCCCAATCTCCAGACCTGTTTCAGAGTCTGTGCACCTTGAGAGTGACAAAACTGACCCAAACACATGGGAACTGCTGGTTCTGCAATGTGGTTACACAGCCTGTGATTCACATGAAGGCGGACCCATCTCCAGCTGCCCTTGAAGAAAAGACATCACTAATTCCCATTTTGCCTTGCTGTTTAACTGCTTCTGTGATTTATGGGATGGCTTCAATAACTCATCCACAGTATTGCTAGGATTTAGGTTTCCCAGACTTCTGTTTTTTCCAAAACCTCTTTTCCAAAAGAGTAGGCACAGACTTTCTGCTCTTCCTAGAAATCCATGAGAGACTTATCTGTCCCCAGTCCTGATGCCCAGTGCTTTCTGCTCACTGAATTTAACTGGGTGCTTTGAAGGTCAAGCCCCTTTTCATCCTTCAGCTCAAGAAGATTCAGTGATCTGCTGGATTGCATTTTTTCTGCAGAAATTGTTTTTTATTTGCCTGTTTGTGCATTTTTCCATGGTGAATTTTTATCTGACAGTGCAATGAACAGTTTCCAATCCTGTCTTTCTTTAGTTTCCTCTCACTCCTCTTTAGTCTTAACATTGTTAAATATTTTTGCAACCAGAAGGTATTTTTGGAGTGAATATACTGCCATGACTCTCTGTTTTCAATGGCAATGCTCAGTTCTGGCTGCCACGGGCAGACACAAGATGCCATGTAAAACTGCAAGCTGATTTTTAAAAAACATGATTATATAATGTTGTACCATTCCTTTTGGTTGAAATTCCAGGAAAGTAGAGATCAGGATTTTGTATTGCATACTCTAAACAGTAAGCATGTTTTAAATTCAGCTCAAGACTAAAGAACTATGTTAACACAATAATAGTGTTCAAATTTTAAAGCTGTTTGGTCAGGAGGGGTACTGAAAAAAATCTCAGCTTTACCCTTTGACAGCACTGGCAATCACCCTCTAAAATCTGCTATAATACTACAATTACCCCAAATATTGGTTTAAACACTTTTAAGTGAACCAGCCATGCCAGCTGTAGGCAGGATCTCAGCTGGGAGTTGATTTTGGTCAGCAGTCAGGTCAGAGGGCACCCATGAGTTACTACCTGCATACGTTCAAACTCCCCAGGCATCAGATTGAGACCACGAAACGGAGGAAAGTCAGGCTAATTTGTTGACTGTCATGAAGAAAGATGATTTCTGGAACAGAATCACAGAAACCACATCCTAATACTAACATACTAGGGGAGCTGTTTGCCAACACAATTTGTGTGAATTGAGTATTAGGTAACACAGAAGGACAGAGGACAAAGGGAGAAATAAGAAATGGCGCCATCTCTGTGCCCCCAAAACCCAGAGGAAGCCAAGTCAGTGGAAAGCTTCCACACTCCTGAGAAAACAAGTGCTTGCTGAAGCTTGGCTCCTGCTTCCCCAGTTGCTTCTAAGACTGTTACAGCTGCTTGGGGATTTCTCAGATCTTGCCACAGTGCCATCTTCACACACAGTTGCACTGAATTTCAAATTAAATGTGTTTAGAGGCTCAATCAGAACTACATCCCACTGTATTTGTGGTTTTGGTTCCGAGACCTCAGGTCTAAATCCTACACTTTGAATTCTCAGTTTCTATTTCTTCAGTAAAAAAACAAGTTTGGTTTAAGGAGCAGAGGCAGAACAAGCAGAGTCTTAGAGCCCAATGTTTCCTTTAAAATGCTTACAGGATAACTTGTTTTCCAAATTCACCCCTGAGATGATTCTGCTGACACCAGGATCTATCCAGGAAATATCCCCAGGCTCTGTGAACAACATATGCACTTGCTCAGCAGAGCAAGATAAATACTAGCATTTAAAGAGAGTAAAAGGCTTGGAAGCTGATTTTAGTTGATTAAAGGCAAGAAGATCACTTTTTCTTCAAGTTAAGGTTCTTATCTCCTACTGAATTTGTATCTTAAAAGGCTAAATAGATCTCTATAAGGAAAGAGAGATATTTCATCAGGAGAAATTTCTGAACACTACGTTTTTGCCTGAAGAGCAAGACCTATGTTAAAATCCTTTCTAAGCAGTAGACAAGATTTTATGTGCAATCCTATTGAAATTTCAAATGAGCACAAAATTCTACTTGTAATTTTTTAATGGAAAAAAAACCCCCATAAATTATTATATTATCAAAAAATCCTCTTGAATAACTCAAGCCAGAAGAAAAACCATCTAATACGTTTCAGCCACTTAATACAGTATGAGAGGAAGGAAAGACATATCTTTGCATGGAGATCCATCAGCTGCTAATATGTCAAATAAAGCAGAGCTACAGACAATGTTCCTGCAGGTCTCATTTAGAAAGTCTAGATGTTCATGAGAGAACTCCTCTTTGAAATGTACCTATAAAGAATTTTATGAGTGTGTGCTGGGAGAGTGCTCGTGGTGTAAGAAAGTTTCACCATGTTAAAGACATCTGTTAATAATTAACCAATTATACTTTGCCACAAAACTTTCTATATGCATTTTTTTAAAAAATCATACAAAATTTGGCGGGATTTTCTAGAGAAATGTCCATGCTGCTCAGCATAGTTTATTTAAGACTGTGAATGCTGAACTTGTATCATTCCAGGTAAAATAATGTGCATTATTGTGCACTTCATAGAAGGCAATGCTAACTGGTTTTTTTAGACAAGGAGATAACTAAAAAAAAAAAAAAAAAGGCATTTTACATACAAAGTTCATTTTTAAATAGATACAGCAGATACATTTGAATTTTTTTTACAACACGGCATATGCCTTTTTCTGGGTGCAGAGTGGCTGCAATTTTGAAATGTTAAGGAAGTTAAAATCTTGTTCTATCTAAATTGTTGCCTTATGACAATAAGGTCTATATTGTTCTAAAGCTCTGCTGCAAACTGACAGGATTCTATTGAAGCAACTGAGTGAAATGTCCCTTCTCTGTAATAGGGCAGGAGAAACTTCCCAGGAGAAGTGGTGTAGCAATGAGTCCTGGATGTGAGCTTGTGCCAGTGACAACTGCAGCAAGTGGCTCCTTTGGCTTGGACAAATTAATTTGAAATTGAAGTTGCTATGAGACTACATGCTGCAGTAACAAAACATATTTACTTAAATGGAGGCAGGAAGGGATGGCAAAGAAACTTAGATCTGACTTGTTTTCCACAAAGGCACAATACAAACCTCAATTTACTGGGCCTCCAGACGACTATTAAAATCACCTAAAGCTACCTACAAAACTACTGTGCTTACTTGCCTGAACATGGGAAATTAACCCAAATCATGTGGTCTGCTAGTGCCATCTATTGTGTACAGGGAAAAATACAGATACTACATGTAGGACTTGCCTGTTTTCTCCTTAAGATGGGAGAAATGTTCTTTCTGCATTGCAGTACCGACCCAAAATACAGCCAAAGTTCATTAAATCACTGCTGTAGCTCATAAAATACATGGTGTGTTGTTATTTCTGTGTATTGCAGCCACATGCAGGACTCTGACCACTACCAGGCTCATGATGCCAGCACAGTTTGTGACTGCACCTCTGGCCATAAGGGCACTGGCACACACACAAAGGCAAAGAATGACAGACCCAGCTGTGATAGTTTTTAATCAAAGCTACAGAGAACTTCTCAATTAAAGCCTATTACTATTTCCCAACATTTCTCCCAGATAATGGACATTAGCTCATCTTCCAAGGAAACAAACTTTTCCCTTCTTAAAATACAAGCACCATGCTGCCTTGGTCTGTTTCTTGGAGGAGAACAGCTCTTCCAGCCTCTTCTAGAGAGAATATTTCCAGTGGCCATTGCAAACCACTGGGAACCAACCCCAAACACCCTGCAGTCTTCAAGCAGACACTAAAACCTGAAGGCTTGTGTAAATGTGGCCAATATTGAGGCTAAGACTGTGTTTACAGAGGAGTTTAAAATACCAAGCTCTTGAAAGTCTTCACAAACTTCTTGCTGGAACGTCCAAAATTCACTGGCATGTTACAATAATCCCACTAATCTGCTTGGAAGTTTTGCTACCAGTATTAAGAGCAAGAAATAGATGCCTTGCCATCAGGATTATTGTACTACAGTCAGACAGGCTGCTGTCACAGGTAAGGTGGTATGCAAACTGAGCAGCACAGAAATAAAACCTTAGAATGCCGTATGAGAAAAGCCCATGATAAGGGCATCACTGGCTTACTGCACATTGGAAGGAAATGCAGAGCAAAAACAGTGTCCTAAGACAAAGGGGGTTTTAGGTATTTTGAGTAGATGATCTGAAACTGTGACAGAGGTCACAACGGTGGTATTTCATCAGCAGATCAAGCTGCACAACCCAGGAAAATGAGGATTTGCACTTCTGGAAGCAGAAGAATGATTTAGCATAACCATTAAAAATAAAAGAAACTGTCATGTGATTTACTGTAGTTTATGCAAAAGGAATTTCTCAATCACTCCTGGTGGGCTGACAAATAGAGAACATCATGCAAAGCAGATGATGAAAATATTTCTAGCATAGCTTCCAACATAAAAATAGCTATTCTTGTTGCTAAGAAATAGGAAAATATAGAAAAAATGGCCTGCAGAAAAGCAAGAGAAATGTGCTGTGACATTATCTGTGCTAACCTCTAGAGATCACTTGCCTGTAAAAAATGAAAGTGCAGTTCTTAACAAGAGCCAGCCACATCTAAATTCTATTGCTAGAATATTATTTTGGCAATGGCTTGCAACTTGTTGACTCACATTTCAACTGAAAATATGTCTGGAGCCAGAGAATAACCAAAGTGTTTTCAATAGTTGACTGCACAGATGAAAATGTAATAATCCATTGTCTCTATCTGCATGTCAATACACTTTGAGGTCTCAGACCTAACAGATTTAATAAAAGGTGCACTATTGCTGCCTTCTTTTAGTCATGAATATAACTCATATTAAAATGTATCACAATAAAACTCAGAAAAATGGGAAGGATTTCATTCAGTACTTGAATTTATGTGTTGACTTCAGGGAACAAGGTGATCTCGAGTCAGCCACTTTCTCTGAACATTTTTTTCTTCCCTTTAGAATACTGTAAGTACTGTAAAGGTTTGCTATCAATTGAAATAAAAATTTCAAGGTTTATTTTATGAAAGCTAAGGAAAAAAGGCAATAGACGAATAATACACAATGCACTATGAAATAAGTTTTTTTCTTAACAGACTCTTGAAAATAGCATGATGTTCTTTTTGTGGTTGATACACATTTTCTTTATGATCTTTACTTGAAGGAATGTGTGTCCCTTGCAAAATACCCCAACAGGAAGACATAAGGTTCTTCCTTTAGTCAGTACTAGATTTGATTTTTAACTTGGTTGTAGCTATGAACCTCTGCAAGATAACCTGAATACTGTGAAAAACAAATCTGCCAGTGAAAAACACTTCTACTGTTTTTATCTGGAAAGACTTATAAAGAAAACATCAAATCTACAAGTTGTTAAACAGATGAATTTAATATAGTTTAAAATACACATTAAAAGAAATATCAACAGATGACTAAGCTTAAGACATCACTCTCCAAAACACAAATTAGTGGATATTAGCAACTGAAAATCATCAATATTTCTGCTTAAACTGTGATAGAGTGTGGAAAATGTGATTTTCAGAGAACTTAATTGACAACCAAGTGGTTAATGCACTGAGTGGAGGTGGTGAATTAGTCCATGAAAAAAGCTTTTGCCTGCAGATACTTGTAACATCTGATTTCTCCATTAGTTCCTTTCCAAACCTTTCATTACAGACGTAACTCTATTGCAGCAAATATCTTCACTACAGATGCTCTCCAGGTTTGTTTTAAATTCAATTTTATGTATATAATACTCATACATTTATCTCTATACACCTGAAAACTACTGGTGCCTCTTCTTATTTTCCATTCATTCCCAAAGACTTTTTTTGTGACTTTCTTCACTTCATTGTAGATTAAATGCAAGCTGGAAAACTCGGCTTTTTATTAACCAAATTGCAGTAAGAGTTCTCTTTAGTACACTGTGCTTGAATGTAAATGTTACATCTGTTTTATGTTTCCTATGGCCATCAGTGCATAAAAGAGAAAAAGGGATGGATTTTTACAACATGTATTGCAGTGATGAATAGATAACATTGTTCAAGCAATATATTTTAATTTCTCTCAGGATTTGCATTGCATTACAGTGCTCAGTATCAGGAATATGTTGCATAGTGTTGCCATATACTAACCTCAAATTAGTCTTGAAACAAAGCTGCCCAGTCCTGCTCTCCCCATCTTCTCCAGCCCTTGAAACTTAGAGTAGGAATTAATCCTTGGTGATTTCCATTGCCTTTACACTGCCCTCTTTGCAAAATATACTCTCTCAAGTTTAAAACTAATGCTACTAATTACACTACACCAAATTAAAATGTACAGATATGTCCAAAATGGAAGTGCTCAAGTCCTTGAGTGATTTTCCAGTGCTTCTAGATTTTGCTTTTATTACAGTATTTTTGATTTATCAAACCATATAAAATTACAAAATGTTGCAAAAAGGCAGCAGGAACCTTGCAGTGAGGTTTTAAAATCTTTTAGTGGTTGCTGGTGCAGATTTAATAGTTCTTAATACAATCTTATTGTCCTTCTGCCATGTTTTCTGTAAGTAAAAAGAAACCTAGAATATGCATAGATATAAATATTGTTTTTTCACTATCAGGATTCTTCATGTATTTCTGTTGATATCCTTAAAGAAAATCTCTAAAAGAAAAATAAAACAAGATCAGCTTAAGATAAGTTAATTTTACAGTTGTGACATATTAAGTACAAGGAGACAAAACAAAACAAAAGAAAAAAGTGTTAAGGTGAAATAAGAACTGTGAGAAATTTTAAATAAATCTTATTTTTCTTAGAGTATGGCAGGGCTTTTAAACTGAATTAATAGTTTAGTTTTCTCTGAGCACTGGTTAGGAAAAAAACAGGACAGAATCTAAAAAACCTTTCTGTCATTGTCAGACAATAACTTTGGATTTGATGCTATTTTATAGCCTGTAATTTAAAATGCCCCTAATTCCATTTAGTTTAAGTCCATCACTTTCTCTTATTTATACATACCCAATATTTCTATTTAGTTAAACTTTCAATGTTTCTGAAGCAGAATTATCAACTAAGGATTGCTGATAAATATTCTGAGTATTACTGTGTTGTCCTGCAATCTGTCAGTTTTAGAAGGCAATTATATACCTTTAAAATCATGTTTTGTGTAATTATGAGCAACTTTTTTTTCCCAAAATAAGGTTGTTTTTTTTTTCTGCTGAACCTATCTTTTTTATTATTTTTTAAATTTAATTTTGTTTTAATTAAGGAAAAGCCCTACAACCATGGTCTGTTCAGTACTAAGTCAAAACTAAACAGACATAGAAATGTTTGCTATTGGTTAGCAAAACATATGTTAACTCTGAATCCAGTTACCTGAACCAGAAGGCTTTTCCAAAAAGCATTTCAGATTCTTTGCAAGGAAACATATGAAAAAATGTGTAGGTTTTTTTAAAAAAAGGGAGCACCAATGGTTGAAATTCTTTGGATTATTATATAAAATCCCTCAGGTAGAAAGAAATGAAGTTTTATTTTCATCATTTATTTTGTTGTTATGGCCCTTTAGAGGACCTCATTCTACAAAAAGATTGGTAAATAAAAAGCATATATTAATTGACTGTTATTAATTTTCAAGAACAGATACATTGAACTATTAAACTGAATTTTATGTTTTAAAATCAAGGGGGAGGATATTCATTATGTAGGCAGAAATCGGTTCTGTGATTGGTAAAATTTGTTTCTGTATAGCTTTGATGGATCAATCTGAGGCAAAGAATGGTAATTCTCTACTGCACTATAGCACTTAGTCACTGCTAAAATATGTAGATACCAACCTGAAAATCTCTAATGAAAGTTAAAAAGAAGAAGATGAAACCAAAGGCCACTGTCCATTCACAGATTGCACTCATAAAATGGTAAGTATAATCCTGGTGGAATGAGACATAAAACACATTTTCATATAAAAGAGCTAAACTAAATAACTGTGGAATGAGAGAGATATTTCCTTCTGTAAATTCAACACGTAAGATTTATGACTCATTATTCCTGTTGTGTAAACATCAATTCACATCTTGTTTCTACAGAATAGTGAGTAAATTTATAAAGATTTAATGGGTAGCATTAAGTTTTGTGCAGTACCATCAAAGGCAGTGCAAGAAAACTTCAATTAGCACAGTATCAAATCATAACTTGAATATAACATGAGCCTGAAAATGTTCAGTTCCTAGGTTAAGATTAGAGGTGCCCATGCTCCAAGATTTCACTGAGAGCCCCTGAGCTCAGTAATTCTGAGCAAATTCTCACCATGTTTTGAAATGGAGGGCTACCCTTTATGACACCTCCTGACCAGATTTTTTATTTTTAAAACTGTCATAGAAAACTTTTGTCACGTGGCACAACAAGTGTTTCTTAACATTCCATCAACAAATACACCATCTTTTTCAGTAAAATCATTCTTTCATCCTTGCATCTCATAAAAACCCACAAAACCCTTGAAGCTATTACTAAGATTGTCTAATTTGCAAAGATTTATCTCACAGCAGCCTTGCCACTGTTTGGTCAAATTACATTTGCTAAGTGTGCTCTTATTAAACTCTTTAGCAGGATACACTCTCTGCTTTATTTAACCTGTTCTTTGAATACCTCCTTTCAGAAAATTTGTCCAGAAAGAAAAATTAGTTTTCATGGTTGTCATTCTGAAAACACTGAAATCAATTCAAATACCTAAAATTGACTTTAGTATGCTTTAGATCAGACTCCAAATATTTATGCCAGTATCAAAGACTATTTAAAAAATAATGATGAAAAAGCTGAGAAAATCAATGTAAAAAAACCTCAAAAACTACAGAATTAAATTGGTCCTCTTTTTTTTTTTCATGTAGGAAGTTCACTTTCAAGAAAATTGACCATAAAAGGAAGTAGAACAACTAATTTTCAGATTTTTTGGTAGTCTTTTTCTATGGGAAACTTTTAAATTCTTAGTTAAAATGAAAATTACCTCTCTGAAGATTGGTCATCCATGACAAGTTTTCTTACCCACACCACAAACATCTTTCAAATTAAGAAGTAACTGGAAACCAGCATGAGAGAAATCTGTTCATGATAATGTAGTATCTGAAGTCTCTGATGTGTTTGTAATGCTTTAAGATGAAACAAACTGTATTCCCCAAATAATAAGATACAAGGTAAGTTGGCTACCTAGTAAGATTTTACCTTTTCCCCTGGGGTCCAATCAATTTTTGTCATGGAAATTTTTGAAGCAAACACAATCACTGGGAAAAACAGTATAAAGGAAACTATACAATACTAGTGAGTGAAAGTGAAAATGGCTTCTTACAAAATAAAAAAAAAAAAAAACCAACAACCCATCTTCCCCTTCTGCAGCACAGGAGATCCTAAACAACCAGAATATTAAATCAAGGTATTAAGAAAACAAGTAAATGAAAGTATTACATTATTACAAGGTAAGTGTTAGCAGCAATCAAAACACATTTCTGCGCAAATGAAGGTTTCTGCAGGTTCTTTCAAAGCACAGACAGTAAGGGAGACACCCCAAAACTCAGGTACCATTTGTGATTGAGAACTGTGGGAGCAGAGTCCTGCACTGCTGGAAGTGGAACCATGTGGGTTTGCAGAGGTGCATATTAGGTGCCTTGATCTGTTTGTACAACTTCCTTTCACAGCTGCTGAAACCTAAAGCAGGCTGTAGCTGGCTGGCTCATGTGATGAGCTGCTGCAATCAGTTTCCAACACTGTCAGATAACCCAAACTCAATAAAATCAGTGAGAGGACTCTAATTATAGCATGCCATGGGAAAAGCCAGGAAGTTGTGCAGTGGGACCTTAAGGGAGGCAACCGTTGGGGCCAATAACCAAGTAACATGATCAAAATCATCTGCTTGGGCTTGTAAGCCACCTGTATTTTTAATTTATGTGTGTTTGGTTCATTGGAAAGTTGCTCTAACTTCACTAGAGAATGATTCTGTGAAGAACACTGGCACATTGATTTAAATATACCACTGAAATAAGAGATAAAGCTTTTTAGAAGCCCCCAAAACTCATCTTTATGCTACTAATGGTATCTCAACATGCTGTATTAAACACATTAGAGAGCCCTAAGTAAAGAGTGTGATCTCATTTTCATTCTTTATCCGCAACGATTTAACTTAAAAGGAAAACCATGAACACATAAAGGGAAAACCATGGGATACACCATAAAGGATACTGGGAATGAAAGCAATGCATGATATTGCAGATATGGCCATCCTTATGTGACACACAAAGTAAGTGTTCCACCGTGGGCAGGACTTGTAAGAGATCATAGACTGAAGTGTGATGTACACAACACCTGAGCCAAATGCCACCAAGGCTCCTATGTCATGGACACTGGGAACAGCCAGCTCCTGGAAAGAGAATCAGCAGAAGGGTTAGCTGCTATTAACTGAAAAAACTAGCAGGTAGTGCACAGGAATGTAAATTTTCTGACTGGAGGAATTAGACTGAATACTAAGGAAACATATTCTAATTCCAACTTTGCTTTGATCTCCTGACTTGAAAAAAATCACCTGACCTTTAGCAAATCTCACATCCTCTTTGTGTCTCAGTTATTCTACTGGATATTGGAAGAGGGATGTATTGTTCACTAATTGTACATATACAGTGAAAAGACTGAAAGCTTGCAAGCCACCATTTCCAGCTTCCTTGTCAATTAAGCATGTTTAATATGTGCTAGATCAGATGCTTAGCTAGATTAGATCCTTAAAATGCTCAGAACCCTTTCTACAATCTTCACTTAGCATGGAAAGCAGGGTCAAAGCAGAGGAAATAGAAATTAGGTGAGGAAGGAGTTTATGGATTGACAATGAGACACGACAGAGATTGGATATGAAACAGTGATATAACTGTCAAGGAATCCCTCTGGAAATTTAAGATCAAAGTTTCTGCTTCCCTGACTCTCACAAATTATTTTGCATTCAAAAGATTTGTCTTTTCCCTACTGAAGCCAAATTTGTTTTCTGTTTCAGTCAGGCATCAACCAAGTTTTTTTTGTGCCACATATAAATCTTATCAATAAGTAAAATATGCTTAGAATAGACTGCAGTACCTGTGGTTTTTGCAATCCACAAATGCTGCCTGGATGCAAAGCTAAAAAGGGCAATTTATCATCGTAAGGCAAAGGGGTTTTTGTCTGAAAATACTATGTCCATTTCATATAAAACTGCAGTGGCTGCTGAAGCCCTGAGAATCTTTATTTTCAATTTCTCTGTATGTTGTCATGTCCCTATATGAGCAGAATAATATGCAACAAAATGTTCCAAGGTAGACCAACCTTTAAAAGAAATTATGTAGCTGTTTCCACAGATTTTACAACAATGTCTCAAGCTGCCTGCCAATTAAATTTAGCTTGATTCTAGGCTGAAGCTTTCAGTGCAATTGTCCTAATGCTTGTGTCCGAATCTACCCTGTTATGCATTTCCTCACAAGAAAAGGTGAAACAAACAATCTGTTTCAGAATTTTTTCTCTCTATTGAATTTCAGACACTGAGGGATAGGCTTTGATTTGAAATGAGATGTCTAACCCTTTCTGGCAAAGTAAGCAGTAGTTCCACATATCTCTATCAAAAGATTTAACATGTTAAACTATCTCCTAAAGATTCAAAAGGACAGGCTGATTTTGTGCTCCATGTTCTAACTGTCAGATAAGATTAATTTATTTTGTAGAAAATGCTGTTAGTGAGTGTGCCAGCATTCAGTCAAAAATGCAGATGCTTTTGTTAGTCTGATTACCCTGTGAGCTAAACTTGGAATGGCAAAGTGATTTACAGTCAAGTTTTCACAGTAAAAACTTTCCAGAAAAAAAAAAAAATCCAAATAATACAGATCTGCTACAAGACAAGCATACACAAAACCCCTTAATGACATAAATGCACAAGTGAAAATTCTTGTGTGTAGATCTGCCACTGTAAAGCTACTGAAAAAAGGCAAGAGCAAGAAAGGCATCCTTTCTCCATTTTCCAAATGTCCACATGGGGATAATGTTAATCAGTGCTATTAGTTGAAACTTTTAATGGTAAAACTAACTTAGTTTAATTTTTGTTATGAAATTTACAGTCATACCTGAAAAGTTGCAACTACGCCCATTCCAGTGCAGCCCATCAATCCAATACATAATGTAAACATATTGCATGAAGACCTGACAAAGTGTGATGATTCATTTTGCTTCTCTATTAATAAATATCTGATGTACATTGTAATTGCAGCTGAAAAAACCAAAAATAAGTGTTTTGTTCAATGATCACGTATTGATTACGTTTTAACACCTTTTCCTGTAACACATGGAACATGCAGAATAAAATTATAAGCATAATACAATAAGTAATATTACCTTTAACTCTACCAGAATGAAGAAGTTAATTCAGATAAACTTTCAGATAGAACTTTTACATTATTTTTATGTTAAAATTGCACATTATTGCTATCTAGAGCCTACTTACTGCATATCATTTCAAGAAAAGCACTAATTTAAATCCCATTGTCCTGGGTGTTTTGGGCACAGAGGCACTGCCATTCCACATTAGGAACAGAAGCTACAGGGAGATAAGAACCATAAACTGGAAATAGGAGGTTTTATTCCGCTCTGAGATGCAGTCTTGTACCAGAACTACATTTCATTATAATGGATGGTCTGAAGAATTAATTCCTTTTTTGCAGAGTCACAGCAGGAGTGACCGTAATATGCAGTTCACTCCTGGCAAACACCTGTATTGAATTAGGAAATCATGGTTCTTCAGGATATAATAAGCTGTAGACTGAATTCCATAATGCAGAACATGATTTCAGTCTATCCACAGTTGAAAAAATAAATCAGGTAACTTTGCCCAGGCACTATGAGGTTACATGAAACACACCAAGGTAATGTGACTGATTGAGGCCTTTAGAAAAGGTAAATTATGTGATTTTTACTTTGCCTTAAGGCCATCATAACTACCTTTATACAGAGGTACACAGATCTGATCCTCCATCCTCTAGAAGACAACAGAAAATGCCAAACTTCCTGATTCACATCAGCCATTTTGTAGAGAAGTTGGCACAGTGCAGAGAAAAACAGGTATTGCTTCAACCCTGTGCTTCCCTTTGCTGCAGCATCTTAGAACCGAAAGTCTCCCTACATCAGAGTTTTTGCAGAGTAATTATGCCATCTTTGTTCCACTTTTACTTGCCTACTTTGCACTGCTGAGGTGCTCTGAAGAGACACAAATGTCTCTAAGCCTGCATGATCTACTCCTAAGGACCCACTCTCCAGGTATTGCTCACACCTGACACTGACAGTTGGCTGTGGAGAAGTTTTTCTGCAGAATATTGAATAAATTTCTGCAATTAAAGCAGGCAGCTTTCACTAATTCTGATTTCTTCATGCTGGTCAAACCAAAGGCCTTATACATACCTAAAAGTGCCGAAATATTAATCATAAAACCAAAGACACCGCTCTCCGGAGGTTTAGTTCCAGTGTCGCTAGAGCAGGAAGAGAGACAAAAGTTATCTGAGACCTGTGAAACATAAATGAGACTTGAAATTGAAATCCCAAGAGAAATATAACTTGTGTAACTGCTGCTGTGTGTGTAAGGCAATTCATCTGCTGCTGCACACTTAGCCTCCATTTGTAGTAGAGAATCTTTCTTTTCAAATTGAAAGCTTATTTTTAAAGCATACTCTTTGAATTGTATTTTTTCTTTTCCTGTATGCAATATGCAAAGATGTGACAGACTTTTTACTTTGCTCATGAATGACATGATTACATAAATGATATTTTAGAAATGACATTTTTTTCTGTTGAATCAATGCTATGATAGAGTAAAATACATCTAATGGCAGTCACTGTCTTAAGATGGGAGAGAATTTGGTTTAATTTCCTTGAAAGGACTTTACCCCCTGAGAGAAATTGTGTTCCAATGCCCAGGAATGTTCCTAGCAACTGTTTAATTTACTAATGTAGATACAGCTTAAGAGTACCTTATCTCCAAGGTGTTGTAAGTCTCTTCTGATGAAACACAACACCCTTATAGAGAATAATTAGAAGTTCACTGGGACAGAGAGAGGGAGTATGAGTGTGAGAGTATATACAGAACTTATATACATACCTACATGCATGACTATATATATGAAAAACATAATGTATACAAAATATTTGTTGTGTAGAAAATGGAGCACCTTCTCCATGGAATCCTTTGCCCTCTTTTCCCTACATGTGTGAAAACACCCACCCAAGAGAGGGCCCTTTCCTCACAGAATGAACTCCTGGGAGTATGTGGGTTCAAGTTCCCTCAAGCAGAGCTCTTCTGTAGAGGGTGAGTGCTCTGTTGAAAGAACAGTACTGCGATCTTGCCACTTCTTTGTACTATTCTTTCCTTCTCTGATGTCTATTTTTTCTTGTTTAACATACAGCCAGTTGATATCTATTTGATCAGGTTCTGTTGGCCAAGCCAATGAAAAACACCTAGTTCTTGAATCTTTACATGATTTGGGTGTGAGCTAAGTTTTCATCTACTGGGCAGTACCAAGAGACAGGACTGTGTATTTGAACAAGAGGCACCCCAAACCTCAGAAATGTAACACATAATGGTTTTAGCTAATGCTAAAGTTCTGTGAAAATTGGGCAAAGATTCTGAGAACAAACCTTTCTCCTAGAGTGGGAGTGTCCATCTGCTGGAGGGTGGACAGGCTGGATGGATGAGAGGTAGGAGCTTCAGCAAGACCAAGGGCTGGGTCTTGCACTTTGGCCTCAACAACCCCAGGCAGTGCTACAGGCAGTGGCTGAAAAGCTGCCCAGCAGAAGAGAACCTGGAGGTGCTGGCTGACAGCAGCTGAAAATGAGCCAGAGTGTGCCCAGGTGGCCAAGAAGGCAAATGTTATCTGGCCTGGATCAGCAACAGTGTGGCCAGCAGGACCAGGGCAGGGATTGTTCCCCCGTTCATGGCACTGGAGAGGCCTCACCTTGAGTGCTGGGGTCAGTTTGGGCCCCTCACTGCAAGGAAGACACTGAAGGGTCAGGAATTACCTTATCACTCTCTACAACCACCTGAAAGGAGGCTGTAGCCAGGTGTGGGATGGCCTCTTAGGGAACAAACAATAGAACCAGAGGAAATAGCCTCAGGTTGTACTAGAGGAGATTTAAACTGGATGTTAGGAAAAAATTCTCCACAGAAAGGGTGTTTAGACATTGGAATGGACTTCCCAGAGAGGTGGTGGTGTCACCATGACTGGAAATGTTCAAGGAAAGTCTGGACTTGGTGCCATGGTCTGGTTGACACAGTAGAGTTCAGTCATAGGCCAAACTCAGTAACCTCAGAGGTCTCTTCCAACCTGTGCTAATTCTGTGTTTCTGTGTATGATGGGACAAGCAGGTACTAGCCAGGGATATTTTCTTATGTCATTCAAGAAGATGAATACCCTTCATTCCAACAGTGAGGCTGGGTTAGGTTTCAGTGCTAAGATTCTGTAGCTACCACTGCATACAGACAAAATGACCTCAGCATGAATGCTCTCCACACACAAAAGAGAAAGCACTCTCCACTTAAGCAATCATTCTCAAGGATTTTGACAATTTTTTAAGGTCAGGACAGAAAAGTATGACCATCTCAAATGACTTGATTATTTTAGAAATTCATGTTAGCTCTCCAACCCCTTCTGTTATAGAAGGATTTGTGTAACACAAGTTGCTAGGATGATTTATCAACAACAGGAGGGCGCTTAGGGTAAAGGAAGGATCATTTTCTATGAAAAGCTGATACCAAAAAAAGAAAAAGAAAAAAAGAGGGAAATTCATATATTTCTTTTTACTAAATTGATTCCAAATTCTCAGACTATGAAAGTTTGGGCCAGGCTTTTAGACAAGTTTTTACAACTTCTCAGGCATTAGGAATCCCTATTCACCTGAATTTTCTTGTTCTAATGCTTTCTGAAGACTTCCTCCAGCTTGCAGTCTGTATTAATCTTGTTTCTCTTTGACACTGAAATGGATGAAAACAGTAAACTGTCTTTTTGTTTGTTTGCTTGACACACCTGAAAATCATCTTAATTCATGTTTCATTTAGCCCGTTTTTTAATCTTGAACTTTTTTTTAATCTTCCCCTTTTGTTTCTGGAGTGTTTTCATTAACTCGACAAAGGAGTCCATTTAAAAAGTGGGCCACTTGTGACAATCTTGAAGGACTTTTTCAAATCAGAAACTGCTCTGTGGTAAGTACAGGACTGTAATCACTTCAAAGCTTTTGAAGGGCTTTAGGTGAGAATAGAATTGGCACACACATTGCCATTTCAAGTTCTTGGAACTCATCGTAAGAGCAATTCAAATAACCTGAAATTGCACTGAGCTCCATTTTTTAACAAAATATTTTCTCAGGCTAAAGGTTTATAGGGGATTCTTGCTGTTGGGGATTTTTAAACTCAACAATTTAAACAGTTTAAACTATTTAAACTCAAAGTCTTAGATTATGCTTTAAAGAAAATTCATACCTGTCATTCTATCACATCTACAATCTATTTACAAAGTACTGCTTTGGACTTTTAAGGACACAATCTTCTTAATGCTATATTTTCCATTGAAAAACCCCTGAAGTTAAATGATGACTTGGGTTCATGTCCATTTTTCTTCAGGTCTGCTGTTTTGGGAAACAAAAAGATTAGCAAAAAAAACCAAGTAATGGGGACTGTCCCCTCCTTTTTATAAAAAAGAAAAAAGCAAATGGCATATTTGAAATAAAAATGTGCCCACTTATTTAAGCTGGTGCATAGGTGAGCTTGACCACAATGGAAATTATGAGGAACACTGTATGAAAATGACAGCATTTGTGCCACCATCTCATAAAGCAGAATTTTAAAAACAAACACTCTTCTGAAAAGTGGAAAGACAGGAAGGTGAAGGACAAAAGTAATAAATATTTTAGGACCAAAAGACTCATCATCATTGAATTTTCTTCAGAGCCATCATAAACTGTTTTTCTTTAAACTGAAGTTCAAAATTTTTAAAGTAGGAAGATTCTAGTCTACCTACAGGGATTCTGATTTCTCCAGAGGTACCAACTGATAGCAAATACCTTCAGGAAAATTTCCTTTACTCTTTCTCTGAGAATTCAAACGAGCAAACCACCACCTCAGCACATCCAAATTGGTTTGAGTTTTGAGTAGTATGAGTAACAGGACTAATTTGGGCACTGTCTAGTCATCTTTTAGGACCCAGCTGCTAGAAAACACAAAATCATATTCATTTTCTCTACCCAGAAATCTATTTATGTGGTTTATTTGATCAGGCATTAGCACAGCCCCAATGACAAATTTAGGTGTGGTCTCTCATTGTGACAGCTGCTACATGGTAAACAAATAAAATGAATGTTACTTCAAGGCATAGACAGACTTGGGGAATGTATATAAGAATTACAGAAATGTTGAACTAATGTTTTTCAATATTCTTCTCCTTTGTGTAACTGGAATTTCCCCAAATGAGCTCTATTTAATTTTTATAGTTCATTTTAAGATATTGCACAACTGAAATGTTGCAACATTCTTCCTCTTTTTTAACTCTCTTAGTTTTACTAAATCACATTCTCAATCACATGATTCAGATTCTTAGGCTAAAGCAATGACCTGCAAATTAAGAATATGAGCTATGGTATGACTATTGGCCTGAGTACTCAGAAGAAAACCTTTTATTATTCCCACGTGCATCTTCTGTGAAGTTCTTATGCTTAGACCATGTTCCTTTAGAATTGTTGCAGATTCTTCACCAATAGTCAATGTATATCCTCAGTCCACATGTGGTGTTACAAGGATGTAACATAAACTAGACTTTTAAAAACTTTTACTAGTTAATGTAGAGGGCCTGAAATGTGAGTGGGAATCACTGGTGTAGCTTCTTAAGTCTTTGTTTTATTTGGGGTTTTTTTAAAGTATATGAACTTTGATTGTGATTCCAGAGCTAAAGGACAAGAATGATGTTTTCTGGGAGCCATTCCATAAGGTTGATGTAACTATGGCAGGTGTGATACATTCATTAGAGTTGTATACTTGTGACTTAGAGGTTTGGTCTACCTCTTTTAAAAAGAATGACACAGTTAGGATACCTGGGCTGTCAAAAACTTAACTGCAAACAAAACTATACATAAAAAAACACCTCCTGTTCTCCCAAATATTTTATTCTATGACATGGCTTCAACCTAAGAAACATAATTTGTCAAATTTCTTATTACAGGATCTCAGAATATTTCTGAATACAAACCATGTACAGTTATTTCAAGTGTTTTATTTTTGTTAGTTAATAATGGATAAATTGCACTGATCAGAAGCACTTTTGTGTCAGTAAAGCTTTGTACGTAATCAAGGATGAGCAGTAGGATATTTGTTCAAGTACAAGAACAAGACTTTCCAAGAGCTTTCCAGATTTGTGCAGAGAGTCTTGAAAAGTTTTGCTAAGTTTGCCTGAAGCCCAACTTTCTCTGGCTCAATTTGAATGAAGTTCAGCTGTCTTGTGGGTTGTGGTGTCATTTGCTTTTACCTATGATGACAAACCCTAATTTTCAATCAAATTTTCTTGTATGTGCCAATCAGGTTAGAAGTCTTCTGAAATTATGCATGTCCAACAAGTCCTTCAAGGAATTAGGTCTAGATGTATCTTGAAAGTTATATTTTTAAAACCTTGGTTAGATCTGTATTGATTTGGATTGGATCGGATCTTGGATTTCTGGCTAACCTTTAATCTATTGAGCGATAAATACTAACATTATCATGGTTTAGATTTAAATGTTAACATAAGCCATGCATAAAGAAAGATTTACACAGAATTGCATTTAAATGACTAAGGTTATAGAAAAGAGATGCCAGGCATCCCTTGGGAAGTCTTTTAAACCCATTGGTCCTATAGAGAAATATAAAACACGAATGTTTGTGGGGATGTGTGTGTAGCAAAAGCCATCACAGGGCTTTGAGTCCTGTCACCATCTGGCGCACTTTGACCTAGTTCTGGAGTTATACAAACAAAATTACACTTCTACCGTGTAATCCTAAACTTTTCCTAGGATCTGGCCTGCGTTGACTGCCGCAGAAAAAACTTTCATGTCCTTTCCATTGCGTCTCCAGCAACAGTGGGTCCCAGGCTAGAGGTGTGCCGGGAGTGCCTCTCCTCCCCTGGGCACCCCGCACTCTCTCCGGGGACTCCTCAGGACACCGCCCACGGTCCCACACTCACACACATACACACACAGACACACACACATAGACACAGATACACAGACAGACACACAGACAGACACACAGACGCACACACACAAACCCCGCACCTCGGCCGCGTCCCCCGCGTCCCCGCCTCACCTGATGTAGGGGACGAGGGGCTCCACGTGCCCCGCCAGCACGGCGATCACATAGGAGATGATGAAGGCGGCCGAGGACCAGCTGACGAGCAGAGCGGGCACGAAAGCCACGCCGGGCATGCAGCACAGCATCGCCGGCGGCTGCCCTGCCCGGGCTGGCGGCAGTCACGGCCAGGGAGCGGGG
>JAHLSL010000042.1:2132297-2170394 GCA_025920805.1 Petroica traversi | reverse complement strand
ACCCGCGGCGCCCTGCCCGCACCTGTTGGGCTGCGGGAGCGTCCCCTCGGGGTGGCTGGGGTCTGACAGGTGACACAGCCCTGCGTGCTCGGGCAGCTGCGGTTCGCTGCTCTTGTGCAATTTTTTTCCACTTCCCTCGTCAGGTGACTTAATAGCGCTGTGGTTTTGTTTGAGATTTTTGAAGCCTGTGCTGGATGTCACCTTCACGTGTCGGCTGGAAGTGACAGAATCTTTCCCCTCTCCGGCATTCGCTGCTTGTTACTTAGTTCACCCGAACTATTTTTTAAATGATGCAGTGTAATTACACTTTTTACTGATATGATTTTGCAGGGATGTGTTGTATGTTTAAATCTTCATTTCAAATTGTCATATTGATTTGGTAAGGCATCGGTGAAGGGATCTGGAGAGGAGATCAGCGCAGTTTGTGAATATAGTGAGGAATCAGGGAAATCAAGTATTTTTGTCAGTCTAAAGGGATGGCAGTGTTCAGTGCAGACTGGAATTTCCTGATTCCTAAGCTGTTCTATTTCGGTTTTTTTTTCCTTCTCTCTCTCTCTCTCTCTCTCTCTCTTTTTATTTTTTTTTTTAAATAATGGACTCTTTCAGATAGAGGGAATAAAAAGAAAGCCATAAAGAGTATTATCTGAAACTCTTGGGTGTGGCACAGTCAAAACTTTATTTTGTGTACTAACACATCTTTGCATGAAGCCCTAATCTCTGCTGTCTTGCAAGGACTACAAGTTTCTGATACACTTCAAAGCCATCAGCCAGTTAAGTAATTTTAAAGTACACATAGACACCTCTTTGTTCATGATTATCAAATTGGGTTGGTGTAGATTTGTGGTGCTGTGAAACTGACATGGTTTTGCATTTCTTCGGAATGGGGGCTTAAACCCCAACTTTAGGATATACAGAACTTCGAAGGTTATTAAAAACATTTCAGTCTTTGTCTAAGTTATGGCTGATTTTGGTGAGAATCAGTTGAAATCACTGCTCAGATTTTCCTGAAGAATCTTAGTTTGATGCTTCCAGCCCTTTAAAAGCTACTTGGAATGCTTAGATACAATTTAGAGAGTGAGCAAAAGAACTGGAAAATTCATGTAGGAGTAGATTTTCAAAATTATATGTTAAGAAAAAAGAAAAGTGACTGGCAATGTTTTTTTTAAAAAATAAACAAAACCAGCTAAAACACACCAACCAACACCTGCACTTCCCCCCCCCTTTTCTTTTCAAGGGTGAGAAATATTTGCATGCATCTTGCTTTTTGCCTTTGTATGTTAGTAAACATTGGTAGCTCAATGATTTAGGAGAGACAAGGCTTGTGAGAATGACCACTGTTAGACATCTTCCGACAACTGTCGTGTGAATGGAAAATGCTTCTCTTCTTCAGTATGCAGTCTGCAGGGCAGCAACTAATAAAAAAATGTAAAACTGTTTGCAAAATGAAACCAAGAAATCTTTCTAGAAATTGACAGCTTGACCACTTCTCGCCCTCTGCAGGAAACTCAAGCAATAAAAAAGCACTGTGAGGCAGCGCTTATCAGAGCCTGGTGTCTGAACAGCGTTTGCAGTTCTGCTTTTCCTCCACACCCAGAGCCAGCTTTTGTTTTTGTTTTTGTTGTGATTTTTTTTTGTTTTTGGTTTTGGTTTTGTTCTTTGTTTGTTTGTTTAATAGGCTAAATGAGATCTGATTTGTTAGGTTCATGCTAATATCAATATTACTGGAGGAGTAAAAATGGGTGGTTAGGGAAGATAATTTGAAATTGATGCTGATGTCCTCACAGCCAGAAGTTGCAAATGAGCTTCATTTGAAGGAAAAAATCTTGAGCTTGATGAAATAGTAGGGCATTGAACATGAATGAGAAATATTTCTGCAAAAGCATACAGGGCAGCCAGATCTAAGTCTATGCTACACCCTGTTTGTAAGTTGAGCTTTAAGTATTAGGGCAATTTAGTTATAAATCCTTCTGTAGGTAGCTCTGCTTTGTAAAATGCTTTATAACCAGAACATGCCAGAACCACTGTTATCATCTGTGTGGTACAGTATCTCCTAATAGGTGGTGTCTCTCCCCTTGATTTTAATATTCCCCTGGTGGTTTTAAAATAGCAGTATGCAAAGTTGAAGCAAAACAGCCTCAGGCATTATTGCACATGCATAATGTGTCAGGAGGAAACAGTTGCAGGGAAAAAATGTATTGGGTAGGAAGAGTTGTTAACTTTGTTCCTTAATATGTCCTTAAGAGATCTGTCCTCTGCTCTTTTTGGCTATAGTTACACAAAAGACAAAATAAAAAGGTTGGAATGGTTAATGTTTTTCTCTTGGAGAGACATATTATTCATGTAATATATTCTTACTCAAATACTTCTGTATTTCTTCTAGACACAGATCAATCACATGTGTCAGGTTATCATTATCAGTGGGAGCAGATGTTTCCAAGTGGATATGAACTTCCAGCGTGTTCTGTATTAAACCTGGCATTTGGCAGGAGGACTTAATGACTTGTGCATAAAAAAAAAGTGTAGCAGTGTGTTACAGTGTTATTGTAAGATAATTCCTGATCTTGGTATTTTAAGTGAGGAGATTTTTCTGCCTACCCGGGCAATCTCTGTTCTTTGTGTGAGGGGAATGGGAGTGTGCAGATGTGATCTTGGTTACAAAGAGACCATTCGCAGTTCTGGCAGGAGTTGCCTGTGTGCTCTTGTGGCCCAGGCACATGATGGAGCTTCCCTGCTCTATGGAAGGCTTTGGTTTGCTTTAGGGGCAGTGAGGGTAGGGTGACGTGTATCCTCTGAACAGGGAGGAAGGTTTGTTTATGGTTTTGAAGGTGACCTTAGAGAAATGGAGTATTTCATAGTTCCCTCAACACAAGAAATAAGTGAGAATAACATTTAAATTTAGGAAGAGTGGTGTAAAGTAAGTATTATCCTTTCCTAGTTTCCTTTAGTTTTGTTTTGTTATTTTCATTTGTTTGTTTTGGGTTTTCTTCTCTCTCCAGTGCATACAAATATGTACAAATCCCAGTAAATTAAGCTACAATGCCTTCAACTCTAAAATAGCACAAAATGCCACTGTAGTTTTCAAGGTTGGACTTCCACTGTAAAAGATGTCCTATCAAGTTTATCTCTGAGGAGAAACTATATGTTTTATATTACTTCTACCTGAAAATACTTGGACTTCTTTGTTATGTCAAAGCATAGTTGCCACTTTTAGTGTTGAAAATTATGGGGTTTTTTCTTGGCTGTTTGCAAAGCTCAGATTTTGGAGGTGTGTATACTTCAATATGTCCTGTATGAGAATCGAAAGAAAGATGAGTGAAACTGTGCAGGGGTATGTGTGTTTTAGGGGTTTCCTGCTTGTATCAAGGTATATTTTATTTAGATCTCAGTTTTGGGAAAACATTCCTGAATTTTTTAAATACTAAGAGATAAGAGGGAGGTGACCTAAATAAAAGATTGTAACAAGTCATGAAATCTTTTGTTGCAGAGAAAAGCAAAGTTTGTTTAAATTAAGTATTCTCTTCTGTTATGGGTCTGATTGCTGGCTCAGTGCCGTAATTTGGTTGGGACTGTGGTCTGCTCAGTTGCTCATTAAAGCAATTTGAATGAAATTAATTGTGGTTAAACATTTCAAAAGGTGAAATTTAAGTGTCTAACTTTAGAAAGTTGTGACATCAAATGGTTTTGTTTTTTTTTTCTTTGCAGGTTGTCTTGGAGTGGAGTAGAGACCAGTATCATGTTATGTTTGATTCATACAGAGACAATGTCGCTGGCAAATCATTTCAGAATCGGTGAGCTTTTCTGCTTTCTCATTCAATATTTCCATGAAATATATTAGTTGAAGTAACATACTGTCTAGTAGAACCTTGTTGTATGTGCTCTAAATCTTCAGGAAGTTTTAAACCTAGTGGTTTAAATATAGTGCATAGTTAGTGCGTAATCACCCAGTTTGGAAGACTGGCATTTGAAAGCTCTAGCCATGAAAGAATTTATATTTTAATTGTGTTTAATTTATGCAGTCTCTAACGAAACATCAAAATGGTGACAATGTTAACAATAAAGGTAGGACATTACATGTTTTCCATATTAAGACAGGAAAACATAAGTACTGTTCCCATCTGCTTAAAATTTCAAATTTCATTGTTTTGAGAAATTATTTTTGATTTGCATTTTCTGTTGAGTCTTATAAGGATCATAAGAGAAGTCACAAAATTAGTAAGAAGCTTTTAAAAGCTAGGTGCATGGGAGAATCTCTCATGGCAAATTGGAAACCGTCATATGAGTAATTTCTTTCAGTTGTGTTAACTGCTGCATGACTTCCTGTGGTTTCATCATTCATGTCTGAATAGCCATGGGGTCTGTTGCTCAGGGACTAAGTAGACT
This sequence comes from Petroica traversi, assembly GCA_025920805.1. Lineage (NCBI taxonomy): Eukaryota > Metazoa > Chordata > Aves > Passeriformes > Petroicidae > Petroica > Petroica traversi. The sequence continues at coordinate 2,166,014 of JAHLSL010000042.1, read as the reverse complement.
GTGAGTTGGTAGGTGGAAGAAACCTACTGAGCAGCTCTCAACTGACTCTTAATATTGATACACTTGACTGGTAAAAAGCTAACCCTGAAAGCAGAAGCTTTATCTGCCTTGAGGTTTGTTGAATCATGGAACAGTAGAAATGATCAGATCAATTTGTCACGCTTTAGTTGGTGTGAGATAACTCTGTAAAAGAGCATTGCATGGTGTTGGTGAGCACTATGAACTTTCATAGTCTCTTCTGCTACTCCTCTCCCCTATTTTCCAAAGGATGGCAGATGTAAGTAGAGTGACACAGCTCATATGGATGAATGGCTTAATGTTTGCATGTTTTAGCAACACTGAAGTGAAAACTTCGCAGTTTGATCCTGTCACTGCTAAAATGCCTGACTTTGTGATAATAAACTGGAGTATTTTTATAAAAACTGTTCCAAAACAAAATCACAAATATTACTGTTGTCATATAAATCTAGTCAGTTCCCACTTCTGTGGTGTCTTCTTACTTCATTTTGGTTGTGTAAAGCACTCCTTTGCTAGCGTTCATTTCTGTGGATTGTGAGCAAAACATCCAGTGCCTGGTGAGGAACTACTGGCTGCCTGAGCAAAAGCTTAAGGTTTTCATGCTGGGTACTTAAATTATTCCAGTTCACCCATATGCCTTTAACAACCAGGAGTAACAGGGATGTTTGCTGTGATGTTTGTGTGCAGATACCAACTTCTTCTAAAAATTCATACCCACAAGAAGTTTTTGTGGAGGCATACTTTTAGGCATTTGTTTGCTTTTGGATGTCCCTTGTCAGGGTTTCAGTTTATTTTTATTATCAAGCTTCACAAATTCAGTAAAGGACCCTGTTTTGCAGCATGCCCTTGCATCAGTGGTGGTTTGGTGGACTTTTTTAGACTGGTGTCAGTGCAACATGTAGGGCTACCCCTAAACTGAGGGCTTCAGACTTCCAGTCTGAATCTAGCTTGTCCAGTAATTTTAATAAGTTCCTATTTTAGTGCTAGAGAAAAATATTCAGAATTGGAGAACAGGAGGCTTGCTGGTTAAGCAGGTCTACTGCTTTGTGGAAAGTAAAAGCTGCATGGTTTTTTGGGAAATATTAATGGGCCTTCAATTGAATTTGAGTTGTGTTGTTTTCTAGGAGCTTTGCGGGTAGAATTCTCTGTTCTTGTGTAACAATTGAGTTGTAAACAATGGGAAAAACCTCACTGTGTAATGTAGACAAATCTGTGTATGAGGGCAAGCTCCTTATGATGCTAAACTCAAAAAGCTCACACAAAAACAATGACAACATTAATAACACCTACAGAACACTGTTCTCTGCCAGACCAAGGCAGATTTCTGGTTTTGCCCTGAAGTTTAGCAATTGCTTTTGGTTGTTTTTCCTTCCTGTTGCAAACCGTTGGAATCCCAACTGTGGCACTTTTCAGGTAACCACATCAGCTGCTGAACTTGCTACTTACATTGGCAAGCTCTAACAGAGCATGAGACAGTGGAGCAGAATTCCAGGGTTTTCTACCAAGGCCCTTTATCCAAAGCCATTTTTGAAGACTAAGTTTTGATATAAAATAAAAAGGGAGAAAATGAAACTAAATAATGGTGTTCCATGCATGAGTGTTTTGGATGAGGACTTCATTTTATTAGTCTACTTGCAAATGGTGTAGTAATTGTGTTTTTCTTCCTGTAAAGTGTAACTTTGCTGTTCCAGGATGTCCTATTTAAAACTCAAAAAGATATATGAAAAGATGTGAAGGAATAATCCTCATCTTTTAAAATGTGCAGGCTGATTTCAGTGTGGCACAGCAAGTGAGAGCTGTCAGTGGTTGGCCAGCCATTTACTGTTGAGCTGAGTGAGGCTGGGGAGAGGAAAAGTTGGACAAATCAGGGAGCAGGAATAGCAATGGAACAGCTGAGTTACTGTTAGTGCATAATTACAGACCTGGAACAGGCAGGAGGGCTGGGAGGTTTTTTATGAGCAGCTTAGACTTCCATTGTTCATAAAAGGTTGGAGATCACCAACCTAGGGTAGCTTGGGAGAGATCCAAAATCCACTGTACTCCTTCAGCAGCAGTGGATATTGAGACAAAAGTTTGGTCTTCTACCTATAATCTCAGCTGTGACAATGGTTCTCTTTTGTAAACACATTATGGGAAATTCCTCCCAGCAAGTATTCCCCTGTCCTGTCTGGGGGGACTGGTAGCTACCAGTTTTGTCTTCAAGCAGGATCCTATGGATGCTTTTAGATTTGCAAGTAAAAATGGTTACATTTTGTAAAGAGAAAAATGTGAAAAGCTCAATTAGTTGTCTGAGAGTCTCCAAGGAATTCTCAAAAGTGATGATTTTTTGTAGAAAGGCGTTTAGATAATTCCTACTTAGAATCAAAGTGTGCCTTGTTAGTCGCACCAACATCTATTAGTGAATCAGAAGTCAGTCGTGTCAGAGAGGGAATAGCTGATTAGAAGGGTGGCTGTATTTAGTAAATTAACTCAGCTCATCTTGGGCTCAACCTGTTTGCCAGACTGTTGTTTCTGATGAAGAAGACCAACTGTATAAATCCATATGAAGGAGACAGAACTACAGAATTTGAGGGAGAGTTTTTGAGCTTCTCTGAACTTCAACAATTTGCAAAAGACTGTGCATATTAAAATAATGTTGAGAACAATACCACTGAGGTGTAGTATCTGTTCCTTTTAATTTTAAACCATTTTACAGCAAAATTCCACTACATATTTCTGAAACTATAAACTCTCAGTGTACTTTAGGAAGCCATGAAACCAGCCAGAAAGCTTTGGCCAAAATCGGAAAGGTACAGTCTTAATAGTGTTACATAATTTGAAACAAAAAACTGACTTGGGATATCTGTTTTTTATTGTTATGTTTGATAAGCATTACTTTCTGCAACAGTGTATGCTGCAAAGGGGCATTAAGGAAATTTATTGAGTATTTGGATAAGTTTTAAGCAATTAGATTGGTGGATCCACAATCAGATCACTTTTTTTTTTTTTTTACTGGTCTGTCTCTACTGCCACTCCTAATGAAGAATGAGCTCACCATGACAGGGTTAATTGAGTTGATATCCATCTGACCAAAAAAGCTTTTTTCTCTGTGGAATTTACTAGCATTTGGCTGTATGTGTGTGTATAGTGTAGGAAATTACACAGGTATATGTACTACTGCATAGAGACACACTTTTAAGAAATGGTAAAATGGAGAGAAGCTTCACAGAAATCCAAATTGCCTCTTACCATTGAAAGAGTGGGAGTTTTTTTGGCATACTGTATTCTTCAATGAAGTCTGGGTAAATAAGCTCTGCACTTTGCCCAGAAGGCTGAAGGTTGGACATTTTTGAAATCCACTGACTTGAGTCAGATGCTTCCACCTAAAACACTCCTTTCTGAGCTGGAGCATTCCAGGGACTGTCAAACCAGTAATTTTACTGATCACAACAAATGTAGAAAAGCTGGAAGAACTCCTGCCATTGAAATTCTACTCCTCTGGGGGACATTTTAGTTCAAAGCATGCCTTGTATTTACAGGAGCTAGTCATCTCGGGAAGAAAAAAGTGAAATAATTGATTAGAAGAGTAATTATATTCAGTAAATTGACATTTTTTTGGATAGGAGGGTAGCCACCTGCAGATGTGAGAGACTTTTTGGGGAATGCTGCTGGGGAAGGCAGCACTGCTGAGATGGTAAAGCTGTCTCAGAGTGCCCCACTGCTATCCTCTGAGTGTTGCAGCTCAGTTAGGAGTGGTGGTAAAATGAGTACAAAACGTTCCTGTCCAGTGTGCTGTGACAAGCTGCTTGCTGACCTTTTACCAAATTTTGTGCTTCAATTGTTGGGTTTGAGCCAGTAGAAAATGAAGCTGGATGCAAGCTCTGTGCAAGAGAAGGTGGACAAAACACCTGCCTGTAAGCACTGTCTCTTTGAATGCTTTTGGAAGGACGCCATGGGTGGAGAAGGAACACCTTTGAACCTCTCTAATGCTGAGATCCATGGGGTCACATGATGATGGTTTTTCCATTGTTTGCTAGGCCATCTACTGTTTAGGAAGGTATTAAATAGCTCGATACTGGAACTTTTGCAAATAATGATTGGGGTATCGTCCTGCTAGATGGGACTCACCCATGGCAGCAGCCTGGAGTACCTGCTGACACAAAGCTGTAGGCCTTGGAGAGGGGATTATAAAAAAATAGGGAAAAGCTACCCAAACCCCTTCCTTCTGCCTTATGCATTCTAGGAAATCTGCAAGTCTCCAGAAAGAATTCCAGGATATTCAGTTGTGTCAAGAATTAATTTGTCTAGAGTCTGAATTCATGTACCCAAATTAGATTGCTGGTTTATGAAATGCCCAATTAATATAATCTAAGAGACCTCTCTAGGATAGAGACTTGATCCTGCTGAGATCTTACTGGCTCTATGCAATTAAATAACAGTATGATCCAAGTTATGCTTCATGCTGTCCTGTTCAAAGTAATTGCTGCATTAAGAATGTGCCCAGGTCTTGGTACTGACTTGAAAAATATTTTATGGATTTGGAGGATTTGGGCCTTGAAGTCCTGTCAGTGAAATTTAGAGCATAAAGTTAGGATTTCCTTTAGTTACTGAACAGTTAAAACCACTTTGTGTCCTTTTGGTTGATGTCTGTGCTGTTTTTTTTCAAAGGCTGCTGTAAAATGAAGACATAAAATTAAACTCTATAGCTAAAGAGCTTTTTGCATTGTCTTGTTTGCAGGCCAGACACCAAGTATTTCTGTTGTTAGACAGAAATTGCAATTGTAGGATGCCATGAACACTTGTAATGTAATATTAAACAGCTCATGCACCTTTCCTTTGAATTATGTAGGCTTTGTTTACCCATGCCAATTGATGTGGTGTACACCTGGGTGAACGGCACAGATGTGGAACTGATCAAAGAATTGCAACAGGTCAGGGAACAGATGGAGGAAGAACAGAAAATAATGAGGTAATAATCTTATTTTTTTTCCCCTTTAACTGACTGCAGCAATCTAATGCTGTACTAGTTTTCTTTGTTGCTATTTTCCCTCGTGTTACTCAGGATGAAAATTCAAAGCACATTTTCTCCCTTTTTCATTTGATTATTCCCAAAACCTTGTTTCAGTTTTATTTTTAGCTGTTAAGTACTGTTTAATTAGAAAATTGTTTAAGATAGGCATAATAATTAAGGCTGTTCTGTAATGAATTTGTAAAATGCACTGTGGAAAACTGTGCATTGTGTATGTCATTTTGTATTCATTGCTATAACAGTTTGTAAATAGTAATAGTAATAAAACTGTGTCTCAAATATATAGCCTCTCTTCATTCCCTTTTTCTCTCCCCACCTCCCTGATATTTCTTTTTGTAATAGGCTTCATAAAATCTTAAGCATGTGTCTTAAGTTCTTGTTTTTAGATTAGTCAGATTTTTAGTCTCAGGAACACCGAAACTGAGAAATGGGAAAATAATTTATGCATATTATAAAGGTATGAGTTGGCCTTTAGCTAAGGAAACAAAGAGGTGTATTTGTTGTTGTTGATTGTGCAATACAGGTCTGCAAAATAGCTGATCTAAGCTTTCAAACAGAGGCTGCTGCAGATAACTTGGATTATGTCTTGTAACCATTGATTTAGTTTTTGATAAACAACTCTGCTCACATGATCTGTTTTGGCCAGTAAATATGAATAGATGGAAGGGCAAGTCTGTATTTTAAGGGTTGTAATAATTCAGTTCAGAAGAATGAGAAATCCACAAGTAAGTGGATTGATCTGATTTTTGGCATGTTATGTCTTGCAGTTTAGGTACCACTGACAGTATGATCTCCAGGGAACTTCTGGATCTTTTCTTTGTTACCTAAACACTGAAAATATTAGAACTTTAAATTCGTTGACCTTAAACATAGACAGCCTCTGCTCTGAAAAGCTTTCAAATTTATGCTAATATTTCCCTAGCAGTTCATATGGCTAATATTAGTGGGTTTAGCTTTGTCAACACTCATGCTATGATTCCTATTTCAGCAGGGAAAGCCACGTTTTTTTCCATCACACTGATTTGGAAAGTTGAGCTTAAGCTTATGAGTAAGATTGGTATCTATATAATGTTTCCTATCTACAGGGACACCTGGTTCCCTCCCCTGTAGATAATTTTTTTCATGTACTTTGAAATCAATGAGCACTGCTAAAAAAAGAGCTGTTTCACAGACCTTATCAGAATATTTATGTTAGACAAAACAATCAAGTCAACCTAGTTTCAGGTCACTTCATCCTGGTTTCTTACCAGTGTTTCTCACATCAACATTGCTTTTGTTAAGTAACTTAATAATAACCCCATAAATTCCTATTAGCAGAAGGAGTCCTGCTGCCACAATTCTCAGCAGAGCCATGAATTTTGAGCTCCACACTGCACGGGAGTGAGCAGTGAAGGGCACATGTGTCAGTCTGTGCTTGCCTTGGCATGGCCAGCGGCAAGGCCTTGGCAGCTTTTTATCTGCGTTATTGGTGCTTTGAAAATGTGTCCCTGACTCAATTAACAATCTGAAATTAGACTCAGTTCTTTTCTGTCAATTCAGTGTTATTTAATATCCTTGTTTTAACTTTGTAATAGGGAAATCCTTGGAAAGAATGCAACAGAGCCGACGAAGAAGAGGTGAGTTTTTGGGATTTGGGGCATAAATTGGAATAAATTATATTCTAGTCGTTGTTAGCTGAAAGCAGAGGGTGGTGAGGTGTTGGTTTGGTTTTCTACAGCCTGTGCAGGTTTTCCTATGTTGCTTCAAGAGCTGGCAGCATGATAATATATGTGCTGAATAAAAGTAATGTTATAGTGACATATGAACGAGCTTCTTGAAACAGTTTCTGGAGTTTGGAATGCATATCCCTGTCATTGTTTAGGGATAGCTCCTTTTCTGAGTATGAAAAGATTTTCATACTTTTGAATCATAAAACTCCAGGTACATATGCATTAAAAATTCAAAGTTGCTTTCACCTACTATTTGTATACATGGCACTCCCAGTCAGATATTTGCCTTCTGCAGGAAAATAAGCATGCTCTTCAATGATTTCCCCCTGCCACAGCAAATGTTACAAATAATTAATGAGATTTTACCAGAACTTTTCTTATTGCATCCAAGACTGATTTTTATCTTAAATTTCCTGGTGGTGTTAAATATGCCTTTGGTGTTTTGCTTCAGTGAGAAGCAGCTGGAGTGTTTGCTGACACACTGCGTCAAAGTGCCCATGCTTGTCCTGGATCCTGCTCTGCCTGCCAACGTCACACTGAAAGACCTGCCGTCCATTCATCCTGCTTTACAAGCTGCTAACAACATGTTCTATGTAGCAAAACCAAAAAATCCTTCCACCAATGTGACTGTAATTGTTTTTGATAGCCCTAAGGACGGTAAGAAGCTCTTTGTCAGATTGCAACCAGTTTTCTAGAGCAAGTTTTTTAGTAAGCTGCTGTGAATTGGTTTTGGGGTTGTCTTTTTTTCTTCCAGTACTGACTTGGATGCTGATTTTCTGTCTGACTTTAGCAGATCATTCAGTGTCTCTCTTGCCCTCAAACTCTAAATGATGACATTAATGATACTGTTTGCTTACCGCCCAGACAACTGATTACAGGTGATTAGAGTTCAGTGCTTTAAAAGGCTATTGCAAAACAGGCTTGATATCTGAATATCTATGTTGCTCTGATAATCTCAAGAGGCTGAGGTTTAGACTGAGGAAGATTAGTTTTAGAAATCCTCTTTTAATTGCTGTGCAGTCTAGTTTGAATAATGTGCAGTGAGTTCTGCCCTTGTTCAAAAGATTGCCAACTGTAATCATGTGTATAACATCTTAGGTCTTTGAGCAGGTATGTGTTTCATATTTTGTTTAATATGTAGTGACTAGTCCAACCACTGTTCTTTCTTTTACCACCGAGAATAATTTACCATTTGTAAAGACAACTTTTCACACCATAAATAGCCAAATATCTTTAATTTGCAAAAATATTTCATGGTTACTAGTTATAGAAAAGAAGTGACTTTATACTGAAAGGAGTTTTTTATTTGCAATTTTATGTATTCTAGTTGAAGCTGCCCATTCTGGAATGTTAAAAGACAACAGCAAACACATAGTATGGAGGGGTTACTTGGTATGTACTTTTACAATCTATTGATCAGTTTTTGTTATGTGTTAAACAATCTGACCATTTTTAGGAAGTTTCTGTGCTGTTCTATTTCCATAACTCACATGTAGTAAAAAGTGAAAGCTTTTAGATTATTGTTTTGAAAATTATTCTATGTTTAAAAAGGTCTTTATACCCTTTTTTCTTGTTTTTAGACTACAGACAAAGAAGTTCCAGGTCTGGTATTAATGCAAGACTTGGCCTTTCTTAGTGGATTTCCAGCTACATTCAAAGAAACAAACCAGCTACGAACAAAGCTGCCAGAGAGCCTGGCCTCCAAAGTAAAACTGGTAAGGCTCTGCAGGAAAGAGTGCCTTAATTGTACTGGTCTTTTGGAATGGCTCAGGTGTGGACTCTCACCCCCCCTAGGGGAATTTGGATATTTTGGAGAGTAATCCAGGTTTTTTTTGTGTGATTCTTCCATGTAATGGTGAAGAGTAGCAAATAGTGACTAAAAGAGTTGCCTGCAAAAGACCAATTGTCCATTCTGTGCCTGCAAGTTGTTAGGCATTACATTTGCTAGCTTGCAGCTGATTAAAAGGCAGCCTTATCAGCTGCTCTCAGCCATTTGCTGGAGGCTGTTTTCTTGCTGTAGGATTCTAGATCACTGACTTGTTTAATGGGACAGAATTTTGTTTATGTAGCTTCTTAGCTTTTTTTCTTTCCTCTTTGCTCTCATAATAGTAACAGCATTGAATGCTGCATTTCTCTCTGCCACATACTCTGTAGGGTCTTGAGCAAGTTGCAGTTCAGCTGACCCACTTGCAAGGCAATAGCAAACAACTTGTGTGGCTGCCCTTTAGTGCCTTCTGTTCTGCTATTTGGACACCTCTTAGAGTTACAGTCAGGTTTAATAGATAGGTGAAAGTTTTAAAAGTTTGTTACTTTAGTAGTGGAGAGAGATGTGACTCATGAGGTGTAAAAGATTGAGACCATGGAGTTTGGGGAGGAGAAGGAGTTAGCAGGGATAATGGAATGGCAATCCATAAGTAGTTTGTCTTCAGTAGTCTGATGTCCAGCTGTAATATGGGCTAATTCACTTAACTTGTTGTTAGTGCTCAAATGAACGTGAGGTCCTTGTCTCTTTTATTTTATTTTTTTAATTGGCAGGCTGGGCTAACAACTCATGTACTATGTTGCAGAAATGATCTTGTGTAATTCCTTTCATAGGCTGGTCACAATCCAACATACTGCAATCTGAAATTCTTCTTTCTTGTCTCAACTTGTGTTAGCTGACTTGGAGTCCTGCTAATGGCAGAAACGTTGCAAAGTAAACACATTTGTACCTTTCTTCCTAAATGCTCTAAAAGAGATTAACAGAGAGAGTTTTTCGCACTTATTTAAGCTTAAATAGGTATTTTCTTTTGCCTTTGCATCTCTAGTGTCATAGCACTTAAATAACAGTGGATATTCATATGGTTCATTGCTGTCTAGATGAACATAAAGGCTGCAGCTCTGAAGTATCTTAGATATGTTTCCCATCTCCTTGTGTGTCTTTATGGAAGTGACATCCCATGCCTATTGACTTTCTATATGATTCTTCCTTACCCTGTTTTGGTTGTGTTTTTTAATCTGTCATCAGTCATGTGTCATCTACTTGTGATGATTCCCTTTTCCTTGGTGTGTTCTTATCTGTGCATAAGCATTGCCATTGTGGTTGTTCCTAAGAGTTTCTCTTCTACAATTTGGTTAGGCAGATACATCTCTGTATAAGCTCATTTTTTTTCAGGTATCCACAATATTCTCTAGTTTTCTTTCCAGTCATCTTTAATGTCTGTATTTCTTTTCATGGTGGTGGATGCTTTAGGGCAATTAAATTTGGATTGTTATACCCTGTGTGGTCGTAGCAGTGAATTCTTTCCCAACCAGTCCTCAACTCTTGATAGAACAGTTTATGTGTGTTATAAAGAAACTTATGTATGCGAATGTAAGAAACATTTTATTTTCATGTGGAAAAGTTTTTACATATTAAGTGTGGATGAGGTTGTTTCTAGAGAAGCCTTTGGTAGGTTGTGAGCTCAGAGTCAGTTCTTCTTTCAGTGGATATTGTAGGTAGGCAGTAATGGGAAACACAGCCAAGTGTGGTTTTCTTCATACCAAAGGGAGACACTAGGTAAATGCTACAGTTAGGTAGAAAAAAGCTTGATTATTTACAGTCTCCACTGACATTTGCAGCAAGTCCTCTCTTGCCATCATTTCTGGAATCTCTGAAGTGGTGTGAGATGCCTGGTGGAGAAGAAGAAAGTTGCACCTGAGCTTGAACTAGACTTGTGTCTATTCATAGATACCTCCTGATGTTTAATGGATTTCTGTGTGCTTAAGTGTCAACACTACAAGTAAAGAAATAATAATAAAATCTTTGAACAATGCTGCTGTTGAAAGGGAAGAAAGGTGAGAAAGGGGGATGTGTAGTTATTGGTGCATATGTGTTAAATGTTGATAATGCTGTTTTAGTTGGATTGCTGTAGTTGGGTTGAAATAACTTCTAAATCCAAGGAAGACCAAAAATTGTTCATCTAGACCAGATAGTCTTGTAAAAATCTAAATATCTGAGCAAAGCAGCTGAGCTCAACTAGAGGTGATTAAAATGGGAAGATTCAATGTAATGATATAGAAGTTTATTTCAAGATGAAAGTTGAGCAGCAATCTGCTGGTCGCATTTGTTGTTGTAGGTTGTGTGTTATGGCACATGTGATGAAGTTGAAAGTTATATTTAACAGCTTTTTATTGTCCATGTATTCTTAACTGAGTGTTAGAAAGCCACTAGATGGAGGTATTACTCTGGTTGTGCAGCTGATGGCTGCTGAGCTGTTTCTCTAAGGGCTCCAAAGACCGTACCTTGGACCTATACATGAAGAACAACTGAATATTTAATTTTCAGTCTCTCCCTACTTCCCCCCTCCTTAACTACATTTCTAAAGGAAACCATTGTTCAGCCTAAAGAGATGCTTGTAACTTAAAAACTACATTTGTTTAGGAACTTGATTTGTTTGATTTTGGATTTTTTGAGGCTGTCATGCTAACAATTTTTCACTGAAATTGTGCGTAGTAGTGAAAAACTTCGGAGACAGTTGATTTTTCCTTCAAGATTTAATATCCTGATTGCTTCAGGGACAACTAAGAGCTTGTAGATCTCCCTCTTTACAAAATATCATCTCCTTTAATCCACATGGACACACATGTATAGACAAGTTATGTTAGAAATTTAGGGCTGTCTTAATAACCTTTTCTTACTAATGGAATTAAATCCATGTAGGACACTGCAGGCACAGTGATGTTGGGTGTTTGCTGTCCTCACTGGAGGATGAAGGATATAGGGTTCTTACTGCTGTTCACCAGTGTTTCTGGAGCAGACGGGTGGTGTTAGGATCACACAGATGTAGTAAGTAAGCTTTGTAGAAAAAAACCTAAGGCATTGCATTAGTTTTTACTCAGAGATGACTCTCCTGCTATGTCATCTTATCATCAGCTCTGGTCATTAAGAAGATAAAGTATAATAATTTAAGGACTGGTTAGGAATCTAAGTCCCACCTCAGAAAAAAAAATGCTGTTGAGGCCTCTTAATTTGAGAAAATGGAAATGAAGGTATTTACTTCTGCATGGGGTATCTGAGCTCATCTGGTGCCTAATCTAGTAAGCTAGAAGTGAAACATGCTAGCTCCATGCTGGAGAACCTGCATTTCAAGTTCCCTGGTGGAGATAATGCAGTTTTCCTGTGTGGCTTTCTAGTGTGTGATAAAACACCAGTGGGGGTCTGGGTATGTGCCTGCAAGGTGTGTTCTTGACCCACTTGTGTTTGCAGAGGCTCACCTGGTCACACTGACTCTCTGCATCTACCTGCTTTTTCTTCTGCTCTGTTTTGGCAATACCTTTGGGTCTGCTGACCTGTTTTGCAGGATGAAGATGTTCTCTGGAAGGTAATATTTTAAGGGAATGAGTGATTGCTTCCATCCCTACTGAGAAGAGGTTGACACCTGTGAAACGTTAAAAAGTCTGCCAGGAGACAATTCCATTCTGAATGTACCAGCAACAAAATGCTTAGAACAGAGCTTGCAATTTACTAGAATCTAGTTAGTTATTTCACTGATGGCTTCACTGAAGTCTAACTTTATTGATAGCTCTGCTTAGGAAAAGAGTGGTTTCTTTTAAAGGTATTACTGTAAAAACCCCACACTGATGTAATAAAAATGATCTATTCAGTGCAGGGGTTAGCTTAACTCTGATGCTGAGAAATGGAGCATGTTTTCCCACTGCTCCTTGTATGTGTTTAGACTATTACAAATTAAAAAAACTACAGCATATATGCTGTGTTAGTGAGGGGTAAGTATCTGTAATAAATCTAGTTAGGAGTTTGTAGTACAGGTACTTATTTTGTTGAGTTTGGGAGCGAGTTAAAGAGAAACCGAATGTTCTTACACGCTTTCAAAGCTCTAAAATGGTAATTTTTGGTTTGTTGTATGTATGATTTATGAGACAGATTCTAAAGGACTGTGTGACACTGTTGTATTGCTAAATAAAGCACATACCCAGTGCTGGCAGCTTTGCAATCTGCAGCATTTCGATGCCGATATTTTTGGAGGTTGCTGCCTGCAGTCCGTAACTAAACCTCAGCCGTTTAGCTACTGAAGCCATCCTTTCCACCCATAGGTTCAGATGATTCCCTGGAAGGTCTGAGATTTATCAGATTTTTCTAATGACAGGCCTCATAAGTCAGATTGAACAATCTCAAATAGCATATGAGTCAAAGCATCAACAGCTTTGAAATGTCACAAGTGGAACAGCTGGTCTTGCTAAGGGAAGGGTTGCTAACTCTAGGACAAGTGCTCTTTTAAAATGAACAGAAAGGGTCAGATTTAATAAAAAATAAAGAAATAAAAACACTTAGAGTTATTACGAAGGGAACTGTGGTGGTTTTGGTTTTTTTGAACATAATTATTCAAATTTGATAGCTTATGAATTGCATTTACACTGAAAATTTGGTAGATGTGGTTGTCTTATGTTGCCTCAAGGAACAAAAATTAAGCATGACATCAAATAAATATTAATAATTGACTGTGTTTATTCTTAATTAGACTGTTGAATGCATGCACTTGAAAATCAAAGTGTAGTCCTGCTTTTAGCTTGATTGGGTCTGCTCATGCTACTTCAGATGGTGAACACAAATTTATTGGGTTATGCCATATTCCTGGGGAGTTGCTTTGATGCCCTGTGATCTGTAGACTGTATTCACTGTTAGGGTGTGTAGTGCAAGCCCCTGATCCTGTGCATTATGAAATCTGAGATACAGACTTACTGGTGGCAAGAGATAAAAACAGCAAACAGATCAAACAGCCCACAACTAAGAAATGACCTTAGTAGCATATTGGCAACCAGCACTAAGGACTTGGAGACCCACATGGATTAGCTCTGGAGCCCTTTGTATCTCAGATTTCAGAGCTGTAGGTTGAACTAACTGTAAACCATTCTGAACATTTCACGCTTCTGACAGCGACAATACATCACAGCCCTTAATTTTCTGAGAAGATCATTCCTTTTTTAATATGAGGGAAAAAAGGTCAATTCTTTCAGTCATATAATAAAGTGTTAATAAAACAGGAATTTTGTTAGTGGAGTGACAGAGAATTGAGAGGGACTTACTATTCATTTACTCTTGAAATATATAAAACATGAACACTGGACTGTACTGTTACTGGATCATTGTGTAAAGAGATATTTACTTTGAGAGTGAAAATTAAGCATAGTGTTTTACATCTTTACGTGCTTTTCAGTTCCCATTTTACCACTTCTTTTTGTGTTTTTAGAAAATTGTAGCTCTTTAAAAACAGTGCTTACCAGGCATTCTTATTGGTAACTTTTGTATAAATAATATAAAAAAAAGATGGAAGAGTGCTGCTGGAGTTGTTTTCTCTGCTTGTATAGTTGCAGCTCTATTCAGAAGCCAGCGTGGCTCTCTTGCAACTGAATAACCCCAAGGGTTTCCAAGAACTGAGCAAGCAAGCAAAGAAGAACATGACTATAGATGGGAAAGAATTGACGCTTAATCCTGCTTATTTACTGTGGGACCTCAGCTCTGTCAGTCAGGTGGGTAAATTCTCTTGCAGCAGGTAAACGTTACAGCATTTCAAAACTATCTAAAGAGGCTAACTAGTCAATGATAAGGAACGTGGATTTTTTCCCAGAAGTTTGGAAGTATTAAGCATCAAATATTTATTAGCTCGTTAGAAAACATCACAAGAATTCTGTCCAGTTCTCAAATCAATGGGGAAAGAAGGCTCAGACAGTGTGATATTTAATTTAAATGTTCATGTTCTCTACTAATTGAAAAATGTTGCCCTATGCACATGATCTGATAAAGCTGTGTGCAGTCAAGTCCTGAAAGGCTTAACTGATCCTGACTGGCAGATAAGCAGGCTTCTTGTGTGGGGAGATAGAGGGGTTTTTTAACAAACATGATTATCTGGTTCCCAGTATATTTCTCAAGCATTTTTTGCTTTGCAGCATCATTTATGCAAAGCAAGTGCTAATTGCTTCTCTTTCAAAAATGTTGAAATCCTGAAATACAGATGTCTCTCTAAAGAAAGGAGGTTTACTTTAAATGCTTTTGATACAATGAAGGACATTTGGTTTAAGAACAGGAAATTAAGTAACAAGGTGTCTGTTTCAAGATAAGATATTCTAAAGTCTTTGGTCCTCCTCCTGATGGAATTTAATTCTACCATAAATGTCAAGTGGCATGATTAATGTGCCCACTTCTGAAAAGCTTGCATTCTGTCTTCATATCCTGTAACCTGGGCTTCTGTGGATTTCTTCCTAGAAAAATACCTACCGTGAACTCAAACTTTATATTTCCCCTGTTGAAATTATGCTTTATGGGCATGTAGCCAGTGGCTGCTGGTGTTACTAAAATGTTTTCAGTTGTTACCCTTTTGTGAATGTGAAAGCTGTGTTATTATACATATTAGAAAATTTATGAACTTCATGGAGAATCTGCTGTGAAAATGGTAAATATTAAACATTCAACTATTTTCTTGATTTTCTTGCTTCATTTGGGCTTTAGAAAAGTTCCTTTTAGGCAGCCTTACTTGTCAGTTTTAGGAGAGGTCATTAAGTTCTCATAAATGGGAAAAGAAACATGTTTCAATGTCTACAACCCTATTTTGTTACTTAACTGATGAGTTTCTAAGTGGAATATTTTCCATTTAGTAAAAATATATGGAAACATTTAGCTGTTTTTTAGTGAATATTAGACTAAGTTTTGTTCATTTTCTCCTGCTGAAATTCTTTCAAGTAATAGAGCAGGGAATAATTGAAGAGCAGCTACATTGTGACACTTCCAGTATATCTATATTAGGTGACATTTATATACAGCTTATGATGCAATGTACTTGAAAGGCCCCAGCCTCTTGAACCTGGGTTTCTGAAAGGTGATCTTACTGGTTTGAAATACAGGAGGGGGTGTTTTTTCTGCTTCATTCTTCAAGAATATCTTTCAGCATGGTCAGCAGACATCCTAAGGATACCAGGTGATGTCAGAACATTGTATTATTCACCTTGAAAATTTAGAAGAATATGATTCTTCGTAAGAATAATGGTTATTATCAATGTACTTTTTATTTTGAAATATCTAAGTCCTGTAGTGCTTATGCAACCATATATCAAAGCACAATGTCCTTACCCAGCTGGACCAGAACTTGAGTGTTCTGTTTAAAATCCAAGAAAGAATGTTGTTCTCTTTGCAGTCCAAGCAGGACGAGGATGTTTCTGCCAGCCGCTTCGAGGACAACGAGGAGCTGCGCTACTCGCTGCGCTCCATAGAGAGACACGCGCCGTGGGTACGGCACATCTTCATCGTCACCAACGGGCAGATCCCCTCCTGGCTCAACCTGGACAACCCTCGGATAACTATAGTGACACATCAGGTACAACTCAACAGAACCACCGCAGTGAAAGGGCCAGCAGAGATATCCTGTTTCATTTCAAATGCACTTATCCTCCTGCAGCAAAGGGCTGCGTTTATTTCGAAGAAGGGACCTCTTCTCTGTCTCACCCAGGGTTTTTTTATGTATGTCCTTATATTTTGGCTGAACAGATAGCTGAATATATATCAAGCCTGTGTTAGTTCACTTTTCCAAATATTAAATCTTCTGCTAACACGTACCATGTCTAATTCCCTTATAGAGTTTATTTATAAAAATCTGGGGAGAAGAAAAAGTAATCTGAATCTATAAACAGTCTCTCAGAATCAGTAATAACCTAATAAGCTTGTGTTGAGACAGGATCAATTACAATTACTGGAACTAAGAAGATGGCTACAAAAAGAGTAACTATGCATTCTAAAAAGATTATTTAAAAAGAGGAGAGGAATCCTTCAAGCTTCCTAAATAAGTGAAACCAAATTCTCTAGTAGCTTATTCCAAACTGAGAAGTCATTTTGCTATCTGGAGATGCCATAGGAACTCTGTGCAACTTAAGTGGTAACAAGATACTAATTCACCTATTCTTGCTGTCTGCTTCTGAATTACTTGAAAGAGATGCAACAATCCTGACTTTTTGAATGCTATAGCAGGTTCAGTTTGCAGTCTGAAATTCTTGAAAATTATAAATGTGTACACTGAGCCTGGTCCAGTACTCAGTGAAAAGGAGTGCATGAAAGTGTCTCACTGCAAGCAATCAGGTGCAGTTTCTTAGTTAAGCAGCAGAACTGAAAATGTTTTTTGTGGGGAAAATGAGATAATCAAGTTGGTTTTGGTTTTTTTTCTCTTTATCTTTTTTCTTTTGTATCTATCCTAGTTCTTGGTATGTTTTTTTAGTAGATGAATATCAAGTATCTTGTGTGCCTGACTGAAACAATTTTTGGTTGTTGTGGATTTTCTATTTTTAGGAAATATTTCAGAATGTGAGTCACTTGCCTACCTTCAGTTCACCAGCTATTGAAAGTCATATTCATCGTATCAGTGGCCTTTCTCAGAAGTTTATTTATCTCAATGATGATGTTATGTTTGGGAAGGATGTTTGGCCTGATGATTTTTACAGTCACTCGAAAGGTCAAAAGGTAAGCCATTATGAAAAGATATTTTACCAGAAAGAGAATGCTTCTATTCTGAGAAAATTCCAATAAATGCTACTCTGAAAGGGAGAGCAAATACAAGGTGATTTCCCTTCATTCCTCACTCCCCTTTTCTCTCTAAATGTTCATTATTCTTGACTAGAGGACTGTTAACAAAGGTTCGGGTTGTAGACAACTCTTCTCTCTATATGTATGTGTATTGTGTTTTTGTATGTAGGATTACTGTTTTTCATATTCACCCCTATATTTAGGGCATTATAGTGGATCCTCTGTCAGGATTTACTTTAGTTTCAGTGTTATTCTCTAATTCTCCTACTTTCTGTGCAAGCACTGCTAAGACTGATGTGGTTTGGCAACTGCCATTCTTCCTTCCTGGCAAATTCTTTTTGTTTTGTGGGAAATAACTTCAAACAAACAAGAATCAACTTTTCTGTGAGACCACCAAGGTCAGATGACATTTGAACTAGTCTAATATTGAAACTTACTATTAATTGCCTCTGTTCCAGACACCCATTATATCTTTGTCCAATCTATGTATGATTATTTGCTAAAATAATAGATATTGTTCTGCATTTGTGAGGTAAAGTAATTTAGTCTTTAAACAAATTCAACTGGGGTTAAGCAAGGAAAGCAGGCTGAGGAAACATTAGCAATAGTTATATGTAAACACTCCGGCTGCCAGCAGCTTGATCTACAGGAGTGACACGGAGGAAAAAATTGAAGAGTTATATATTATTATTTCTATTAAAGCAGTGAGTGCACAAGGCACCAGAGACCATTGAATTAAACATTTTATGCAGGCAGATGTGCACACTTGCACACAAATTCAGACGGGTTGAACAAAATTAGTTTAAGCTACATTAGAATAACTGTTTCAGTACTGGGGGTTGTTAGGAGGCTTTTTAGTTGTTTTAAATCTCTAAGGATTTAGGCATATAACTGCAAAATCATATTGTTACAGCATTTGTGTTGTTCTTTAGTTATTCATCCCAGTTGAGATGATGAAGTCAGCTTAGGTGCAGTGTTGTTTGTGATAACCTGTTCAGCAAGTGTTACCACAGGAAATGTGCTGCTAAAATCTTGAAACAATAAGATCTAAAGGAAAATGCATGTTTTTTTTAATGCCTGCTCAGTTGAAAATACATGAACACACTTTTTTTGTTGTTTTGTTTTAATCCTGCCAGTTCTTAGGATTATTTAAATCATAGAGGATCAGATGCTTCAGGGATTATGTTCAACATGTACTGCCTATCTCATGACTGATTAGTAATGAAGAAACATTTTGAGTCAGGAGAATGAGTGAACTGCAGAGCTGTTTCAGAGTTTAAGTTCACCCTTCCTATCTGACAAAAGAGAATATATTAGTTTTCATTGGAGTATGGTTTGCAGAAGTAGATTTGGGAAGTCCTACTTTTCCATTTCTGTATGGCCTTGGAAATTCATTAGCTCTTCCTTCTCTTTGAAAGTAATAGCATTTACTTCACAGTAATGGGCTTTAAATGCTGTCTATAAAGCTCTGTGGAACCTTAAGGCGCTGTACACTGGGAGACATTATTGTAAGTCTCCATATTCAAAGAAACAAGCTAAGTGACTTCAATTTGCCAGTCCTTGTCTCAGACTGTAATGTTATTCCAGGTTTACTTGACTTGGCCTGTGCCAAACTGTGCCGAGGGATGTCCTGGCTCATGGATCAAAGATGGTTACTGTGATAAAGCCTGTAATAATTCAGCATGTGATTGGGATGGAGGTGATTGCATTGGTAAGACAGCAATGTTGGATTTAGAAAAAGTTTGTTTTTCTTTACAAGAATAATTCTGTAATTTGTCTTTTTCATATAACTACGGAATTTGCCTCCCTTAGTAATAAACAAGTTGACTTATAAATGGAAAATGTGGAAAATGACAGGAAATAGTAGAACATAGGATAGTCTTTCTTGAGGTATCAAATTTGGCTAGCTGAAAGGAGATGTTTTGAAATGTAAATTATTATATTTTAATATACGGTACTATATATTTGGAATATATAATAGAATCCAAATATTAGTTGATTGTGAAGCTGCACTATTAGTTCCTAAATCAAATTTTCAGGACTGCAGTGTAAGTAACTGAAGCGGTATGTCTGGACTGAGGAAGCAATACTTTCCTAGGAGGCTGTAAAGTCAAGACTGCAAGCACAAGGAGTAATAAATCAGTTTTCTGCCTGCCTCTTTGAAGTTAATTCCTAAAATAACAGCAAAATATGTTTGCACTGTAGATGCCCTTTGAAGTTGATTCCTAAACTTCTACACTGAGTGTAAAATCTGTAGTATGCACAAACTCACAGAGGACTAGTTAAGCTTTGACCCTTTTTAATTTCACTGATGCTTGTTGAGTCTTCAGTCTAGCTTTAACATGGTGGCTTAAATGTGCCTTTCTTTGGTTGTTTGAAATTCTTATTTCTGGTGGGTTTGGTTTTTTTTTTCTTCCTCTTTTCTCTAGGTAACAGTGGGGGTAATCGCTATGTTGCTGGTGGAGGTGCAGTTGGAGGCATTGGGAATGGCCCCCCGTGGCAGTTTGGAGCAGGAATAAGTGGTGTTTCATACTGTAACCAAGGCTGTGCTAACTCCTGGCTAGCAGACAAATTCTGTGACCAGGCCTGCAACGTCCTCTCATGTGGATTTGATGCTGGTGACTGTGGCCAAGGTATGTAAAAAGCATTGCTGATAAACTTCCTGTGGAGATTCTATTGAATTGCCTGACCTTTTTTGGTTCATCATTACTCTGATTGGGGTAAGGTGCCCTGTACAGTGCTGTGGGAAAGAGCTGATAGCAGCTGGAGAAAAAGTCAGGCGTTCCTCGTACTCACTAATCCAAGCCTGGATCAATATTATTTGCTGCTTAATTTAATAAAACTGTTAGTGACCAAGCATGAGTGGGAGCTTGGTACCTTGTGGAGCAGCAAACATCAAGCTCCTTGCCCCAGGAAGGTGACATTCTGAGTGGGGAAATCACCTTTCAGTTATGCTAAGTATCTTTACCTGACTAAGGACACTTGAACTGATGATGCCTGTAACAGTTAAGAATTTTAAAGAACCTCTCTGATGCTGACAGTGTGAGTTCAAGTCTGGCTCTGGGCTCTTGCCAGAGGCTACTTTGAGTCACTGGTAAGCTTGTCTGAAGTTCATTTGGATGTGAAAGATTAGTAGGAGTGAATGAAGTGATTAAACTGCTATCTGGTATATGCAGGAGAAGAATTTGTCCTGTTTGGAAGAGCAGAGGCTCCCCTGCATTTCAGCTGGGACAAATGTGTTATTGGTGGTTCTGTTGCTGGCAGTGAGGTTTTGTTCAGATGGAAGATGCCAGATAATCTCTGTTCTGCTGTGGGAGGGAGTAGTTCCTTTCAGCCTATCTGATTTTGAAAATTTCAAATCAAGATGCAGCAGCATAGCAGTGTACCAGCTCTTGTAACATTACTCTCCTAAAATGTGGCAAAATGTAATGTAGGCAAGCTACTTATGATTGATACATAATTTTAAGTGAAATGTGATAATGAAACACTTAGGCTCTTCAGGTAGAGACTGAAAGAGCTATAAATTTTACTGAGTTTTAGAATTAACATGGGAGTTTCTGGTAGCTTTATATATCTGAGTATGTTCTAGTCATCCATTATTGAAGATAAGTGAGCAAGAAGCTGAAAACTTGAGTAAGTGTTCTTTCACGAAGCTGTCTCCCTCTTAATATAGTGACTGAAGTTGGGCATATTACTATTAAAAAAAAAAAAGAGTGAAAGAGATGTCACACTGAAAATTGACAGAAATTTGTTTTGTTTCTTGTTTGGGTTTTTTTTCCAGATCATTTTGAAGAGATGTACAAGGTGACGCTTCAGCTTAATCAGACGTACTATGTTGTTCCCAAAGGTGAATGTCTGCCCTACTTTAGCTTCAGTGAAATAGCCAAGAAAGGGATTGAGGGTTCATACAGTGATAATCCAATTATCCGACATGCTTCAGTTGCTAACAAATGGAAAACTATCCACCTCATCATGCATAGTGGCATGAACACAACTGTGATCTATTTTAACCTTACATTCCTAAATAAAAATGATGAAGAATTTAAAATGCAAGTAGCTGTTGAAGTTGATACTAGGGAGGAACCGAAACAGAACACAACTTCTACGCAAAAATCTAACTCTGATTTTAAAAGTGTAACTTCAGTACCAGAAGCTGAAATGATATTTGAGGATATTCCAGAAGAGAAACGCTTTCCAAGAGTCAGGAGACGTCGAAATGGCACAAAAGAGGGTGTACCTGAAGAGGTGATAATCCCATCAGTAAATGTGTCTCTTCTTCCTGGAGATGTCCAACTAGCACTGCAGAAACTGGATTTAAAACTAGTAAATGGTGATATAACTCAGAAAGGATATAACCTATCCAAGGCTGGTCTCTTGAGACCTTTCCAGCTTTTAACCACAGTGAAGAGTATTGTAGGCCTGGAAAAAAAGGGTGTGCCTAATCATTCAGAAGATCTGAAGAACCAGAGCAGCTGGGAAAAGCCTTATAAAGATGTAAATGATGGCAAAATAAAAAGAGTAAAAGCAAAGGAAGAAGTTCCTTCGAGGCTTATGGGAACAAAGGCAACTGTTGTGACAATGAGCACAAATAAACCAGTTTATAAAGTACAGCCTAGAGCCACACATCCCTCCCAGAGCACGGGGAAACAAAGTGAAACTCGAGAAAAAGTATTGAACGCGCTCATATTAAGGGAAACACAGAAATCAAAGCATACTGGGAATTTTGATACTGGAGAAGGCGCACAGGGAATGGAAGGAGAAAAAGGGCATGAGCAGGTGGATGCAAATATAAAGGAGGGGCTAGTGGGAAGAAAATTACAGTCTTATGCTGGAAGTTACCAAGGCTTTTTGCCATGGGAGAAAACGAAGTACTTCCAGGACCTTCTTGATGTGAGTATCTTAATGTCATTCCCTACTGGAACAGTTGCATCTTTCTGCATTTATTGGAATACTGTTAATATCATTTATACAATTGAAATGTGCTTTGCCTTTGAGACAAATCCTGGGATTTTTTTGGAAGCTACTTTTCATGTAAAATGTGACTTGTTTATCATCTGGGCCCCTCTTAGCCAGGTGGTAAAAGCCAAATAACTATTTCTGTTCCCTTTCTACTGCCTTTTTTTGGTCAATTTAATTTTTTATTTGTTGTATGTTGTCACAGTGCTATTGTTCAGACACATATAGCACAATAACAGAAAGCTTACATTTTGTTTTGATTGCATTTATGCATGTATGGACTCAGTTTATGTCTTAAAAATGCAGAAAATAGATATAACAATAAATACCTAAATTCTAAAAGTGAAATTGAAAGTCTGCAAAGAAAGTACTTATCTAGACTGTGTCAAGAAAATGTATAGGAAATTTCCTCTGCTTCCAGCCAAAGTATTTTGGCAGTTTTGAAAACCTCTAGAAGAGGAGAGACTGTGCTTCAGTTGGTAGCAGCTGCTTTGCCCTATTTCACATAGCAAAGGGCCATGTTTTTAGAAGACTATGCCTTTCTGTTCATCTGAGATTGAATTTTGTATGAGAAATCTTTCTATTCATAGGATTTCAGTTTTTAAAATATGGATGAATAATCAGCAAAAAGAGGGCAATATTACAAGTAAGTCTGATGACAAATAGGGCCCTTCATCTGTGTGAGGGGTCAGAGCACAAATGTTAAGGAAGCTTATTATAGTTTTCCTCAAAGCATGAAAGCTTTAAGAAAAAAAATTTATTTTTTTTTAAACTAAGGAATATGAAGAAAAATATAAAAAATTCACTCCCCATTTTCAAATATGGAAAGAGTTGGCAGCTAACTGAAATGTCATTTTTCCTGTGTGTTTAGAGTTTTCTGACTTTTTCACTAATGTAACCTTGATTTATGCCTGTCCTGCTCCTTAGGAAGAAGAGTCATTACTCAAACAAATGTCATACTTTACTGAAGGTAAACATTTTGGAAGGCAGCTGAAAGATACATTTGCTGATTCCCTTCGATATGTAAATAAGCTGTTAAACAGCAAGTTTGGATTTACATCTCGTAAAGTCCCTGCTCATATGCCTCACATGATTGACCGTTCTGTTATGCAAGAGCTCCAGGATATGTGAGTGTGGTTTTGCTTGAATTAATGTAAATCTGTGGGAAATTCTACCCTTCTGTTGCTTTTCTGTGGCTATTTCCATTGTGTTAATGCCTACTCATTAAAATTTTATTTTGGAAATAAGAAATTTATTGCAACATGATTGTTGGGGTGCAGTGAGACTTTTGAGGCACTTTTGAAATTCTAGGTAGGAATTTCTTTTTAGGTAAAGAATATTTTCTTCAAGAAATTAGAGTGCTGATAATGAGTCTTCATTCTTATCTAGGTTTCCTGAGGAGTTTGACAAGACATCATTTCACAAAGTGCGTCACTCTGAAGATATGCAGTTTGCTTTTTCCTATTTCTACTATCTTATGAGTGCAGTTCAGCCACTGAACATTTCTCAGATCTTTGATGAGGTTGATACAGACCAGTCAGGCATCTTGTCTGACCGAGAGATTCGCACGTTGGCCACGAGGATCCATGAGCTGCCATTAAGTCTGCAGGTACTCTTTTCTTACTGATTAGCTATAAAAACAACTTCAGTTTTAAAGTCCAAAATGGCTAAAATAGAACAAGTCAAATTCTTATCCTGGCTTGTAGTGTCAGTAACATTTGGCAGTTTTTAAATATTACCTGGAGAATATGGCATTGTGCTCTACTTATCATTGTTCTGTGGAGTCTGCAATTAAGCTGAGTTTTAGCAGCATCAGAAAAATAGCTCACTGGTGTCTGAGTTCAAGTAAGCAATGTGAGTTTGCCCAAAGAAAAGTTCACAGTCAAGAGCTGGATCGTGCTGTGCTTACTGTAGTTTCTGCACATAGAAGAACATAGATCTTCCCCTGAAGAACTTGTGGCCTAAAAAAAGAACTGAGAAAAAGGATAGCAGGGAAGTCATACTGGTAAATAGTATGTTCATTTATAAATACTCTTACATCTGGTTTTCTAGGAGCCTGATAAACAGAGACATGGTCCTTGTAGGACTTGCATTCTTAAACATGCAGGAAGAGAACAAAATGCACTGGTTTTGCTTTACAGAGAGGAAATGGTACAACCAATGAAACAATTTGTTCATGACACAGAGTACAACAATTGTTGGTGTAGCCAACAACAGCTCTGATTTAGTGTGTTCCTGGCCTGTACCTTAATCAGAAAATCTTCCTGTCCTTGCAGTTAACTCTTCAGTTTATTTGCTTAATTTGGAGTTCAACATGCCAGTGTTGTTTTGGGGATTCTGTACTGTCCTAACATTGTTAGAAAAGGTGTGGTTTTAATTTTAAATGAAAATTATATTAATTCAAACCTTTTCTGGTCTCAGTTCAACTTTGTACTGAGCATTTGCTTTACTTTAGGGAGTCCCACTGGCTTAGCAGTTACTGAAATGGAGTCAGCTGAATATTAATTCTTCTTTTGTGGACAGTAGCATAGAAATTTGTTATGTAGATAACACTAAATACGATTATGCACCCTGAGATTTTAGAACTATGTGAGTGACAAAACAGGATTTTAAATCGTTTTTTTCTCCCTTTCTTTCTATTAGGATTTGACAGGTCTAGAACAAATGCTAATAAATTGCTCCAAAGCTCTTCCTGCCAACATCACTCAGATCCATGTTATTCCTCCAACTCAGGAAGCATATTATGATCCAAATCTGGTAAGAAACATTCATCTTAAAAGATGCTTATTTTCTTTCCTGAGTATGTATTTACTTTACTATAAAAGCTGGTTTGATTTCTAGAAGGAAAGTATTTACAAAAATTACTACTTGTGTGTGCATGAAATGTTATAAATGAAAATTTTACAGGCTGCTTCCTAACTTACAAACCCTTAATTTTCTTTAAAAGCAGAGAAAAGCTGAGATTTAAAATGTTATTATAATTGAGATGTAAGAAGTCATCCTTTAGAAAATGTCAACACTGAGTTTTTCCTTTTTTTCTTCCTTCTAGATATTTATCCTACCTTACATTCTTAACAGGTTAGATTATAAAGTTTTAAATACTATACATATATATAGAATTATTCGTAATAATGATAATTAAATAATTAAATATTTGCCTCTAATTCTGAATTACAACAGAATTTTATATCAAGCCATTCCTTCAGCATAATTTGGAGGCAGTGTAGATGTGAGTCCTGTACTGTCTGATCTAAGGACCTTTCATCCAGTTCAGCCTTACCTCATTTTGCCTTTTTTTTTCTTTCAAATAATTTTGAAAAATTTTGTGAAGTAAAAAACTTTGAAGAATAGTGGTAATTAAAGGGTGGCTGCCATTAATATATTTTAAGATGGATTAAAAATAAGTGTCAGTGATTAGGAATGTTAAATTACTTCAAACTTTTTGGAGAGTAAGTAAAGTATTACTCATATAAGCAGTAATGCCTAATGCATTAATATTATCAGTCAAATAGCAGCAAAACAATTTGTGTTCAGCACAGGGTTAAGTTTTACACCTATTGTCTGAAACAGCTATATTTCCTGGAATTAGCCTACTACCATGTTAAGAATAGAGATTTTGTTTGCCAGAATTGTTTCAACATGTGCATCAGCTGTTGCACAGAATTTGGTGGCCTTTATCAGAGGAATATCAGACAGCTGTCAAGTGATTTCGATTTTTTGAATATTTTACTGAGAATGAAGTTGCAATATTTTTGCCAAAAAAGTAATCTGTACTTTTCATATATTATTTGTTGAATATGAAATAGTGATGTTATGCACCCGTATTGTTTTGTTTTTTCACTCAACAGTTGATTAAAAAAAGCTATTGCTTTTGATTCCAGGAGTGTAAAGTATATGCAGGCCTTTCTAGCTGTAAGACAAGTTTTCTTAGGAAGTACACCTTTATAACACTCTGTAATTTTCAGTAACCTATAATCTAAGCAGTGTTTTCTTCCAGCCTCCAGTAACCAAAAACCTAGTGACTAATTGCAAACCTGTGACCGACAGGATTCGAAAGGCTTACAAGGACAAAAACAAATACAGGTATGTTGTGGCAGTGCTGTGAAAAGAGGTGCTTTGTGTTGTAAAGCTATGAGAGGAAGGATAAATACACACATAACCCAAGACTGCGTGTGTGTCCTAACAAATCAGCTCATCCTGCTTTAACAGTGGAACTAAAAAAACATTAAATTATGTATGTTTCATTGTGCAGAAGGATGTGGGCTTTTTCACAGTTTGCTTAGTAGACTAAGTATTTCCATGTTATTCATGTCATCTTGGGCCATTTCCTAATTTGTGTTGTACAGCAGTAATCCAGAGTATGTTTGGATGGCTAGAGAGTGAGTGCGGTTCAAGAAGCATATAAAGGAGGAAAGAGCCTTCCTGTACCTAGAAGTTGTAAATCTACTGCATCCTTCCTTCTGCTGAAGCTTAAAAAGAGAAAATAATAGAAAAAGCATTTTAGTCTTAACTACCTTGTACCCTTCCTGTGAGGAGTGACAGTGAGGTGAGCTTTATAAATGGAGGAGGTTCTCAGGTGAGACTGGAAGAAGCCTTCAGGATACTTTCTTACATTTTTCACCTTACTTATCTTTAATGTAAGTGTGGTACTTAGCACTAGTAAGAGTGTTAACCTGCTCATATTTTATATACTTTTTCTTGGAATTCAGATCTATGATTTATAGGTGGTTCCTAATAAATCTACAGCAGAGTGGTTCTGTGCAAGAGTATTAGCTGAAAAATTTAAATGTATTGATAGAAAGCAAATGGCAAACTCTAATGAAGGTTGGCCAGTCAGATTAGAAATGTAACTAAATAATGTTAAATTCAAGATGGATATTTCTTGAACCAGGCTTTAGACTGTTCTATTAATGTCTAAATATTATTTTAACCATAAGGTTTGAAATTATGGGAGAAGAAGAAATTGCCTTCAAGATGATTCGCACAAATGTTTCTCATGTAGTTGGTCAGCTGGATGACATACGAAAAAATCCCAGGTATCCTGCTCCCTGATTTGTGTGAAGTTGAGATGGTTTTTATTTTCTGCTTAGATTTTTTTTTTTAACCTTTTTTTTTGTGTTTAAAAGAAAATTTATTGTCCTGTATTTCTAAACTGTGTGTTACAGGGTAAGAGCAGTTTGAACCAAAAGTCCTTCTGATTTTTTTTATGTTTGACTGAAACTGATTCGTCTCTCTGTTATGCCAGGGACTATCTCAATAATTTGTTACATTTTTATTTACCTAGAATCCTTGAAAACTTAGAAACTTCAGCTTTCTTGAAGCTTTCATTTTTGCCATTCTGGAGGGCATGCAGTTAATATTGCAGGCAATTTTATTTCACGGAAGAACTTCTTGACCTGCTTTATGCAGGTATTTTATGCTAGGAGTTAGGTGTGGATTATTTTGTTACGAGATCAGTTTTGCATATTCATTGTGCTTTCATGCTCTTTTACAACTTTTACATCTTGTTGACAAAGGAGAGCTGGCAGAGTTATGTAGGCATGCTGTTTTCTTCTCTTTGCCATGTTTTCCTTGCATGCAAACCAATTATACCCAGTCTCTAAAAGCAGTGCCTGTCTTGGAATGAACTAAAAGTGTCATTCACTTAATGATCTCCCTAAAATGTTTGTTTTGCACTTTTAAGGCAAAGTAAGTGTTAATTATCTAGGTATTAATTCGGAATATCCAAAGGAATGTTATGTTTGGTTTTTTTTGGATGAGTTTAAACAGTCTTTCCATTAGAAGTGGGCTGCACTTTGTTTTGGTTTGCTGTGTGTAGCAACCTTTCAGTCTGTAAGCTGCTTCTCTTTTTATGAAGCTAAACAGGGATATACACTCTAGGAGTACAGCTACTGCATTCCCAGGGCTAATGAGCTGCCAGTCCAAGGGACAAGGTCAGGAATAGTCCAGAGTAAACTCCCAAAATGCTTATAGTGTAGCCATGATTGCCATAACCAGCTGCTTTGCATAGCATTTCTTGATGCAGGAGATAACAGCCTGCTCGTTTTTGGAGAGGCACATTTTTTCTCCTCAGATGCAGTGATTTGAATGACTGTTCATCCCCTGCACGTAATTGTCTCTAGAGCAAGGTTACCCATGATGCCAGATGCAGTATGTTGCCATTCAGTGCTAATTCCCTGTGTGGGCTGATGTACAAGCTCCAGAGTTCTGCTTATTTCCAGATTCCTGTAGAAGTCTGAACTTTGCTCTTTGAAAGAGCACACCATACTATAGAGAATACAGCTGACCAGAACTGCTTATTTACAAAGGTTAGCAGTGACAAGGCGGATGTCACCAGATAAGATTTCTGCCTCTGGGGAAAATGTAGGGATATTGTATCTCACAATTTAAATAAAGCCCATAGCCTTGCCCAAATGTGGGAAGGGGAATTTTTCTTGTTGAGCACCAGGTCAGAGTGTCCAAGAGTGCATAGGAGTCCAGCACACTAGCTGCTGCTTTAGTTTCAATTATTTGCAGTAACTGATTTGCATGTTTATTATGTGAGAAATAACTCTCTGCAGGAGCCATTATAGGGAGCATGCTTATTTGGTCACAGTGATTTCCATGTAAATTCTATCCAAATTCTTGTTTTGTATTTTGGTTGATTATACAAGTCTAGCTTTGGGTCTGTGTTTCGACAGACCAATTTATATAATGTTCTGAGTAAACCAAAGCCTGGGGACCAAGCTTTGCCCTCTCTTATACAATCTTCGATAGCTTTTATGGTGATTTTCTCTAAAGAATGCAGCATACACACTAAAATATTAATAATACAGTATGTTTCCTTCCTACAGTGGTGCTCACTTTGTTATTTAAGAGACTTTACTCATGATAATTTAAAAGCATAAAAATCCTTACCCAGATTGTAATGCTGTATTTAATGGACTCTGGGATGATGCACACTCCAGTGCCCATTAGATGGCAGCATTATATAACTAGAAATGTGGCCTGTCACTGGATTCTTCTGAGGTTTTGACTTGCTCTCAACCTTTGAGCTCTTAGAATTAAAATAAAATTAATTGAAAAGAATGCAACAATAACAAAAAGGTATCAGTTTTATTTTAAAATGATATGGTTTCAATTTTGTTTAGAAGGATGGTGTTTGTGTTATTCGTTTGGAAATGCCTTTGCCTTATTATCAAGGAAATATTCTAATAATGTCATCTTGTTTTCTAGAAAATTTGTTTGCCTAAATGACAATATTGATCACAACCATAAGGATGCACAAACAGTGAAAGCAGTGCTTAGGGATTTTTATGAATCAATGTTTCCCATACCTTCCCAATTTGAACTGCCAAGAGAATATCGGAATCGTTTCCTTCACATGCATGAGCTCCAAGAATGGTATGATCCACAAGTTCTTTCCCAGTTACTGTGGTGTAGTAAAATATAATTTAAGATACTGCTAATAAGATGGTTTTCCCCCAGTATTGTCACGAAATAATTAACAGTGAAAATAGCATGGTAAGATTTGAATGGACTAAAATTTGAGGTCTGCAGAATTTGGTTTTTTCCAGTGCTTAAATAGGCATTAACGTTTTATCAATTACTGCAAAAAGTTGTTGTTTTATTGCTTTGTTTGGAATTTTTAAAAAGAAATCAGGAATTCTGGCTTTCTGTAAGTGTAAAAACATTTCTCACTAAGTGGTTTTTTTTTTAATCATAGCAATAACCATCTGGATAATAATCAGAAAAGACATATGTGTCGTTTTTACATAATATGTGAAAATTTTGTGTTTATCTCTTGCCATTTTATAAATACCAACTTAAGAAATTGAAGTAGTTGACTTTAGAAGACAAGCAAAACATTGACAGATACAGTGACAAAAATGACACAAGACTAATATAAGTAAACCTGTTGCTGATCAGCAAATCATGAGAAGTAGCTGTTAATAAGGAAAGAGAAAATATCAGAGGAACTGTAGAAGGAATCAGAAGGATTGTAAGTGACAAGAACAGGTATGATTGTAGTGCTACAAGGAGTGGCAGAGGGAGTGTGGGTCAAACCCAAAGCAGTTAGCTTTAGAAGTTTGTGCTAGAGGAGTAGACATAGTGTTGGCTCCCTTTTTGAGACTCTCCATCAAGACTTTTCGTAGCTTCAAAACAACACTTTATTTTGACTTTTTTGTAGCCAAAGATTAATTTTCCAGGGTGGGTTAAGGCATGCTAATGGTGGAAATCAAAGTATTTTCAGAAATACCTACCCCAGGTTGGCAAATCAAAAGATCATTTGGTCCAACATTTCATGGTAAAAGGTGCCTAAATGAGACTGTCTCCTGCCAGCTCTCAAGTGTCCTGGCTACAGATATATAACTGTAGCACATAAGGGAATTGCAGTTGGTCAAAAAGGACATAGTAGGACTGCAAACCCATAGTTGCCACAAGTAGATGTGGCACTTGGGGACATAGTTTAGGTGTGGACTTGGCAGTGTTAGCTTAACAGCTGGACTCAATCTTTGAGGTCTTTTCTAACGTAAATGATTCTATGATCTTGGAAACTTCCAGTGATGCAGACTCTTGCATGTCTCTGGGGAGGCTGCTCCAGTAAATGATTGTTTTGACTCTAAAAAAATATTTCCTTACATCAAGATGAAACCTCTCCCAGTCCAACTTGTAGCTGTTGCCCTGTGTCCTCTCTATGTGGCTCTTTGTGATGAGAGAGGCTGCATCCTTTTTAGTCACCTTTTAAGAACTGGAAAAAATTTTCTTTGTGTGTTTCATGGGAACTCTTCAAAGTTTAAATACTCGCATTTATGATATATGAAGCTATTTTTCTGTTTTCTTTCTTTCTTTGTCCAGGAGAGCATATAGAGACAAGCTGAAATTCTGGACCCACTGTGTTCTAGTAACCCTTATTGTATTTACAGTCATCTCATTTTTTTGCTGAACAGGTAAAGTTCATGTCTTCTTATCAAATCTGTATAAGACTTAATGGATTTTGGATAACATTGAATGGATTTTTAAAATAGGTTTTGAAGAGTAGCTAGGATTTTTCCTTCACAAAGAAGTAAAGATGTTACATGACTCATGATTAGGTTGCTTTAATTTTTAAGTCACAATGTTGAGATTCCTTAAGAAGAGAGTCATTTGGGGAGAAGGAGAGTGGTACTTTCTCAGGTGCCTTGTGACAGTAAAGTCCATCACCAGTGTGCTAAATTTGAATGCTCAGATTCAGTAATTCTTTTGAAATTCTTGGTCTGTTAACATATATATTGGTAGAAGCATATAGTAAGTTAAGAGGAAGGAAAATTAGTCCAGAGGGAATCTAAAGTTACTTAAAGGCCTTATCAAAATCTCTTCCCTAAGTAATTGCAAAGACTCCTACTGAATTCAAAAGGTTTTGAATCTGACTCAAGGGGAAAAATCCCTCGATTTCTGCAAGCTTAAAATGGCTTTCTTGAACATGATTAGTCCTGCTAAACTCAGAGGGAGTCAATGGAACAAATCATATGGGTAATTCTTTGCAGGTTGGGGCCTTAAGTAACACTTTCCGTGGTCTGATGAAGAGGGTGTAATTCTTGAAAGGTTGGCTTTTGATTATTATTTTCTTTCCCACCTGTAACTTTTGCATGACTCTTTCCCTTGATTTTCAGCCTTTTGTATATATAAGAAAACTGCACTAGTAACTTGATTTTGGAAGGGGATACTCAACTCAGTGGTACAGTTAGGAATATAAATACCATTTTAAGATGCCAACTTTTTCCTGATAAAAATAGAATGTAGCCTGGAGTTAATTTAAGTACACAAATAACCTTTGAAAGAATCAGAATAAAGGCATGGTGTATTTTTCACTTTCTGCTTGTATTCTGATTATTGATAAACCTAGTGGAAATGTGCACATCTAATAGATGAATTGAAATGAAAAAATGCCTTTCCTGTTTAAGGAGGAAAAAAAGTATGGTATTGAGTATTTACCATGGGTGGTATAGATTTGATAATTTCTAGGATGAAAACATGACCAGCTATGGACCTTTAGCCCAGCAGAAGACTACAGATTGTATTTTTTTTCTCTCCTCAGCTAATTGCACTTAAAAGAAAGATTTTTCCAAGGAGAAGGATTCAAAAAGAAGTTGGTCATGAACGAATCAAAGTGTAGAAGAGCTTTCTTTTGAAGATCAGTCTACCTCAAGCTGTGACTAAGCATTTTAAATGTCTCTTTCATAAGTGTCTTTTCTGGTTTGCTGTTTAACTACGTTGATATGAAGAAAAAAAGTCATGCGCCTACATTTGAATCTCTGTACTCCTCATGATATAAAAGCTGCTGGAGCTGTGAAAATGCAAAATAGCAACAAATAATTGCAGGATACCTGTACATAGGCAGTTTTCAGCAGATCTTACTTAACAACTCTTAGTTCATGGCCATGTTATCCTTTTTTATAAAAAGGGTTACCTAAACAAATGTAACTGCATTTATTGCAGTGGATGTTGCCAACTAGGTAAAATGTTGGAAGGAAACATTGTTTGGGATCAGCTTAAGAAGTCCTTGATCTTGCATTCCAAAGCATTTTGCAAATTTCTATCATTGATGCTTTTTTTAGCCCTCTGGGGAAAATTGAGAATTATGTAAGTTGTCATTTAAATTTAGTGTACATTTATAGATTATGACATTCTTTAAAGCACAGTGACAATTCTTCTCCCTATTTGTAATATGTAATTCGGATTTGAAAGAAAGGTATGTTACCAAAAAATTACACAGTAACAACATCTAATGGTTTCTTTGAAAGATATTTTATATCTGGTGTATTATAGTTCAAAGAATACACAAAGAAATGGTGTTATTTCCTGGCTTGATTACAAAAGAGAGGGTTTAATCAAATGAAAATAAACAAGGTAAAGTATTTTACGAGCATTGTAAATAAAAAAAGCAAAAGTGCCTCTATTTGAATGGGTAATGAACTGTTTCAAAGTAGAAAAGTATGGAGAGCAGTGTTTCACTTCATAAAACAATATTTGTACTGACATACAAAGCTGTGGTGTTTTTAAATTTAACAGGGTTTGGCCCTGTATTTTGCTGAGATATCTGAGTTAGTGTGGTTTTGTGTGGAGAAAGGGAGCAATCTTTTCGAGCAGAAATTTTTGGTGGTGTATCTTCACTTAATTGTATTAGCAGTATTCAGAAAGCATTAATTTTTGTAATTGGATGATGTACAAAATGTATGTGCGTATGTATTGTAAGATACTTGGCTTGCTTTGGAATTAACTAAAACGTGACGAACGAGTTTTGCCTGTCGTTTCTGTTTCAAAGCCAACCGAAGCTCACCCATTATGGTGAATTAGCTAGGAATCCGTATGAATCTTTGTCAAAAGTCCGTATTGTTTTTTCCCGTTGGAAACCTCCCAGCTTTAATGCCATAATAATTTGAAGCGCGGAATTGAAGCGGCCGTGAGGGGCCGCTCCTGAGGGCGGGCGGTGCCGCGTCCCCGGCGCGCGCCGTTCCCGCCCTTTC
>JAHLSL010000042.1:2104231-2131897 GCA_025920805.1 Petroica traversi | reverse complement strand
GCCTGAGGGCTGCCCGGGGCTTTGGGGCCGGCGCGTCCCCTCTGCTGCCGCGGGAGGCTGCGAGGAGCTCTGTCCCTGCCCTGCCTCCCCTCAGGGTGCGGCAGCTCGGTGCCCAAGCCTCCCTTGCTGCTCTGAGGTAGAGACAGGTGCGTCCCCACGGTGAAAAGCCCCACACAGGAAATTCACACAAGTACCGTTTTGGTTCATATCTTTTTGGGGCGGGATGAAAAAAAAAAAAAAAAAAGATGGGAGTTTTTCTAAAAATTACTGTGAAAATACACAGCTGTGGATTGAAGATGCTCAGATGGGCTAAAACAGGTACCTACACGGGGTGGGTGAGGGCTGCGTGGGGTTGTGAGGTGGCAGGATTGTTTTACACCTGGGTGAGGGGACTGAGAAGTTCCACTTTGTAGTGATTTTCAGTACAAAGAAAAGTGTCTGTATGTCAGATAAAATAGATGCTTGCAGTTCAAAGTTAAAGTGCCTTGGTGGCCCAGGGACAGGCAAGGCCAGGTGCCATACAGACCAGCACTCTCCTCCTTTACATCATGTTCTCAACAGTCACAGTTGTAAAAAAGCAAATCAAGTCTTCACAATTTCCTCTCAATTGAGGCTAATTCTAATGCAAGGGCTTTTGGTTTTCCAGTCAATAAAGACTTGTTTTTCAAGACCCTTCTAAAGTCTAAAATTCCTCATACTACATAGAGAAGCATCAACCTCAGAAAAAGCTGGGTATTAAAAAGCCATATTCCTTCCTTAGTGTTGTGTGGCCACATTGTACAGATCCATGGACTCTGTGATTAAAAATATAATTTCACAGCTATTGACAAATAAAATAAATTTTGAAAAACAAACCAGAAACGGGAGACTAATGTGTGTGAGTCGTTAATGTTGGGGGCACTTCTCAGTCCTTGAAATTTGAAACATCTCTAATGGAGTCCTCAATTTCCATGTGTGAACTTAATTTTCAGGTCTGTCTCTGCCCTGGCTAATGAAAAATCTACTGATATTTCTAGCTATGTCAAATTGTGTCTAGAATGAGAGGTTTACTAAAGAAAATGAATGAATAATTTTTTAAGAGGGTAGTCTAAGGGTGTAAAATATTGGCCAGTGTAGAAATGTCATTACTTACATTACATAATGCAGAGGTGTAATAGCTATAAAGAAAAATCAGAACCTGGAGGCTGCCTAGGACTTTAAAGAGTGTGAAAAGCATATGTATATTTGTCTCTACAGTGTGGGATGACTTGTACATTCACACTCTTCTCTATAGTTCATCATTTCTCTATTTTGGAATATTGGCATAACTTTTGGGGACTGCAGTGCCGAATATGACAAAATGTCTAATAAACTAAGCTGACAGACAGCTGAAGAAAATGGGTAATTTATGGGGATTTTTTTCCAGCAGAATCAAGTATGTTCTGAATGGCCCTGGCATTTTTTAGCATGTTCTTAAAAGCATCATTAATGGGTTGTGCTGTGGAATACCTCAAAACTAAACCAGTTTGATTGCTTGCATATCCTGACAGGTGCAGACTGTTACAGAGATGTCCATAACTGGTCCATGTAAGCATGTAAACATAGTTATTTTCAATTTATTGTGGGGGAAGTTATGTGACAAATACAGGATACTGTTTCAGTAGGAAAAGAGCTCACCATGGCACCATTGGGAAGAAAGCATGGAGGAAAAGCTGGGAAACCAGCACAGGAAGATCAGACTATACCTGCTTATGACTTTGAGGAGGAAAGAAAAGAACTGAGTGGATCAGAGGAAGATCTGAGAGAAGGTGCTTATGTGAACTTTTGCACATTTGTAAAATGTGAATTTTATCACCTTTGTGACTATGAATAGAAAGGAAGAACTGAGTCAGCCAGGGTCTGAGCAAAGCATGGTTTGTAATGCTTGAGACCACCAGGCTCCTACTGTGTAATTTTGATTGATAATTTTCAAAATAATATAAATATCTGTTTGTGGTTTTGCTTTTTAAAGGTACAGAATTACAGTAAAATTTTACGTAAAATTCAGATTGAACTTTATAGATTTTTATGTTATTTTTAGCTTTCTGATGACTGCTGTATTGTGAGTTGGGATTAATGGTGCAGTAGTGGACAGAGAAAGTAACACACCATTTGTCAACTTCAGACTCAAAATTATAAGAGCTGCCTGTGTTATTGATGGGAACTGAGCCCCATGAGACATGGTCAGGGAAATGACATTACAGAAAAGTGATTACACTTTTAATAACTCAAAAGACCAACACAAAATGTATCTCTGTAAATATTTCTGTAATCCTTCTTAAGGTGACACATCAGTAATGGACAAGCATGGAAAGAAAAGACCTCTGGTGACTGCTCATGTAGTTCCAGATGATGTGGGGTAAGGTTGGTGTTTGGGGGCTTTTTGCAAAATATGCAGGTCTTAAATATATACCAACTTCAGTTTTTCACTATGCTTATTTTTGCTTTGTTTGGGTTTTTTTATTATATGATTCAATATCAAGTGACAGATAATACAGTAGTTGTTAAGTAAAAGAAGAAAACGTAGCATTTTAAAATAGTAATTCTTTAGTTTCTTTGTAGATACTTTCTAATGTGCAGAAAAAATTGATGTATTTGTGTGAGTTCTTAAAATTTTTGTTTCTTTTAAAAGATTATTTTTTTATCCTAAATTGTTAATAATTCCATTAAATTCCATTAAATTTTTTTCTTCTCATTTTAGTTGCTTGAATATATTGCCAGCACTTTAAGTGATGCACATACTGTATGAAATTATTTTACAGATAATCTGCTTAAAAGTAACAGGCATGTGAATAAAATTAGTTTTAAGCATATTCAACAGGTCTTACTCAAAAGCCAGAAAATGGGCAAATAAAAATATGAAGCATTATTTTGTAGGGGTGAAGTTCAGAATATGTTGGAGAGATTTGGAGGTAAGTACATTTACATTCTAATAAATAAAAAAATAGTTGCAGAGTTGGCAGTAGTAATTCACCATAAAACAACTTTCAAGATTTTAATAAAATGAGCAGTCTCTTCAGCATTTCTCAATAAAGCCAGGGTTTTTTTGGGGGGGGTGGGGGAAGTTGTATATAAGGAGAGCAAAGGGAAAGAAGAGGAGGGAATAACTGCATATAAATGAGTCACAGCTTGCAAGTGTAGATAATTACAAAGGAAAAGGGAAAGATGTGTGAGTGCTTTGGATAATCAATTCCAATTTTAGGATGAAATTTAAGAGGCAGTAAATATATTGTAGAGAAAAGGGAAAATATCAGTTTGCTGTTGGCCTCTCTCAACTTTCTGTTACACTGACAAAGAGGATACTGGGGATGGCAAGACTTGAATGAGAAATAAGGGGAATGGAAATGTTAATATAAGCAGCAAAAGAGAACAAATAGTTCTAATTCTAGACAAGCTATTTTGAAAGTAGAGTTTAGTTGTGATACAGAATGAGAGAGCAATCCATACTCAGCACTTCCAGAAATCTAGAGAATATGCAGGTGAGAGAATTTCAGCAGTCAGAAGGAATATGAGTTTCTAGAACAGCCATATAATGAAGGTAAGTAATGCCAGTCATCCAGAGATTTGTGTGTGTCACTGAGCAGGGTTGTTTATAGTCATAATCAGATCCTCAGGTGGCTTTACCTAGTTAAATTACCAGCTGAATTCTAGATAGTGACATATTAGAGAAAAAACACTTTTAACTTTTAAAGAGTGTAACATACCCATCACAGTGTAAGCAAATATCAAAAAGCAGAGGGGAGGGAGGGAGGAGGAAGGAAGAATTTTGGAAGGAAGGAAGGAAGGAAGACAGGCATACTTTCATTGTATGTAACAGAAGAAACCTGTACAGAGTCACTAGTTACATATCAAATTTAAGACATTAATGCAAAACTGAGCATTGCAAGAGGAGCTTAAGTAACTCCTTAATCCACAAATTAGGACTTGTGCTGTCACAAAATTACACATTTTATATTACATATTAGAATGGTATTAGAGATCTGGCAATTTAGACAAGAATTTTCAATATTAAAAAGTTACAGTTTCTTGTAATTTAAGATTCAAAAAAAGAAAGGAAGGATGGAGGAGGGAAAATTAATGATCAGAGAGAGGATGCTGTCTGCACAAAATAGTGGGTTTGGCATCAGCAGTGGCAGATGCCTCAGCAAATTAGGTTTGACAGATGTTTCCTGAAATATGCAGTGAGAAGGGAAAAAAATTACTTTATTACCCTTAAGCTGTGACTTGATAAATCTCCAAATGTAAACTGAAATGAAACAAACACAGTAACTTATATCGATACTTAAAAGTACTGTCTCTCTGAAGTATAACAATAGTTATTCATTCATTATGTTCACAGGTACAGAAATCACATACTAACCTTAATTTATTTCTGAAACTCAAGTAATTTTCATATGGCTCTGAAACAGCTGTTGCTTTAGGGCATGTGAGCGGCATAAGGAATCAGCATTCACACCAGTGCCACCAGCAGGCTGAGGGACACTCACCACAGCAGTCCAGATCACACAAATGTCATTAGAACACATCTCATTTGCTTCTCCAAAGTGTAACTCATCAGCATTTCTAATACATGGCACAATGTATCCAACATGTTTAATTTCTAAATATTCTTTGCCTTTCAGCTGACATTAACAAGGCTCTCTTAGCTAAGAGGAAACGATTAGAAATGTATACAAAAGCCTCACTCAAAACCAGTAACCAGAAGATTGAACACATTTGGAAAACGCAGCAGGAGCAAAGGTGATGTTTTCTCTTGGTTTTTAAACTTGTGGAACTGGATTCCCTTCTGTGTCACAGAATGGATAGTTGGTCTATCATCCTGCAATAGCAAGTACTGTATTTTATGTTAAATATCTGGTCAGGGCCTCTGCTGCCTCCTGTTGTGCCCACTTTGTTAATCTGACAGTAGTAGTTTAGCACATTCTCTTTTGAACAGAGAAATTTAAGATGTGGCACTCTGAGAGCAAGGTATGTTTAAGAGCTGGCCCTAGTTTATAGAAAGTGACCTTTGATGTTATTTTTGTGTTTTAAAACAATGTGTGTGTGGGATGGTCTACTTTGGAATTTTCTGCTTCTACTTGAAGACTGAAAAATGTTCAGTAAAACTTTAATACTATTTTGATTAAGGAAGAAAATATTTTTTCACCTTGCTTAACGTTCACCTCTTAAGGCACATTTATTTACCATATCTGAAATGAGAGGCAAAGTGAAAAAGGAGACAGCTAAAAACTAAAAGTCAGCAAGACTGTTAACCAAGAACAACTTGGTGTTGTTCTACATGTATAAATATTTGAAACTTGTATGGACAAAATTTTAAGAAATTAGCTTCTCAGTTTTGCATTATAAACCCCTTGTATTAAAGCACGCATCTTTAATTGGATTAGAAAAACATGGTGAATCTCAGAAAGCCTGATATTGTTGAGAAGAGTTGTTACTGTTTCTTTTTAACCAGTATTTTATTGGGAGCGCTGTTTCATTCTAGATATATTCCACATCCACTCAGTGTATGTGTGTGTTCGGTTTTTCAAAACATACATGGGGTCAGATGTCAAAATAGCCTACTTCTATATCTATGCCAGCTTTTAGTGTATTCCATGTGTATGTTGAGCCTTAGCTTTCCTTGTAATTGCCTGTAGCATTTGTCATACTTACAGAGTGTGTCTGTTTATAGGCAGAAGCTCAACCATGAGTTCTCCCAGCAGTTCCTGACTTTATTTCAGCAGTGGGATGTAGATGTGCAAAAGGCAGAAGAGCAGGAAGAAAAACTAGCAGTGAGTTTCCAGCATGGCATGAATTTCACTGTATCTTCCACAAGGAGGGAATATTGTTAAGATACTCAAGAAATGTAAAAACACTTTATGTAGTTTAAACCATATATATATGATTGTTTAAGTTTGGGAAGAGCAGTGCATTTATAAACTTTATTACAAGTTTATAAACACTGTTAAATGAGCCCTAGGCCAGCATATGGCTTGAGAAAAGCATAGACCATTTAAGGAGAAGAAACATGTGTGCTGTTGCTGTCCATCCACAGTCTCTGGGTTCAGGGAACAAAGGAATAAAGGAAAGTTGTCTTTTAGCATACGTTGCTTAAAATTATGCCTGTTTATTACAAATGTGAGTTTGATCACTGAATAGCAGTTATACAATGGAATGTAATTATGTGATGTTGCTGTGTTTGTACTTCCAACATATTTGCAAGTTTTGCTTTTCCCCAGGTAGCACATTCCTCTGGGATACCCTGAGAAGCTGTGGGACATAGCAATCCTCATGGGATTTTACAGGGGTAATTCAGGTTGCAGAAGACCTCAGGATGTGACTTAGGGCTTAATCCAGTCTTCATTCTTACTTTCATTAAAAAGAGCCAGGGTAACTCTCCAGGCAAAGATTGACATTACAAGGCACAGATTTCCAGTGAAGGCAGAAATTCTGATCCGGGAGAATGACATTGGCATGCTGTCCAAGCACTCTGGTTAACAACTGATGCAATTACGTTTTTCTTTGCTCTTGCTTCAGAATATGCTTCGTCAGCAACAAAAGGTTTTTCAACAGGCAAGAGTAGTTCAAAGTCAGAGACTGAAAACCATCAAGCAACTCTACGAGCAATTCTTAAAGGTAAATCTTTTTCTTGGAAGGCAGCTGATCCTTATATCACTTAAGAAAGCTGAGTTAATTCAGTGTTTTAAGTTGTTTGGTATTTCTTTAACAAAGCAGCTAACACACAAGACAGCAAGCAAAAAACCTGTTTTGAGTACAACCACACAAAAATTTTACTTTTTTAGTTGAAGGCTCTCCTCATAAGAGAAAATCTTCTGTGCCTTAATCATCTTCATGACCTTTTGCTGGGCTCTATCAGCTCTCCAGGCGTGGCCTCACCAGTTGCATGGTCCCAAGTATCCAGGGAAGATTCAAGTCTGTCAATTTCTGACAAACCTTAATTTCTGTTCAAGTCATTTCCTAGCTGGTTTTGAAATTTCAGTTCTGATAAGCTTGGTGTTTGGTTTGTGTTGGTAGTTGAAAAAAAAATCTGAAATAGAGCAACTCTTGGTTTAAAATAATCAGAATTTACTGAGTATATTACAGAGGCATTAATAAATAATAGCTGTTCCAATATGTCAAAAATATCCAAAGAGGAAAAACTGAAGAGAAGGTCAAGTATTACTTTTTCTCCTCAAAGATCAAAAGGTAGAAGTCAAGCCTTAAATAAGCCTAAATTATTACAAATTAAGGAAAATGCAATCAGACACATACACAGAGGTTGGTGTAATTTTATGTACAAAAAGGAAGATAACCAGGGAGTTTTATTTGACTTATTTGGGGAGAAGTGTGCAAAGAAATGTACTGGGGTTTATACTCCAAGTCCTGCGAGGTTGTCATAATATTGAACCCCTAGCATTCCGGATTTTATTCTGTTCAATTTCCTCTTGTAGAACTCTTATCTTAATTGAAGTGCAGAATAAGTGACTGAGACCTCACAGAGGCTGACCGGAGGGCTCTGTTTTCTTCTCAGGGTACATATTGCTTAAATAGGAATGTAGACTGGAGTATGGAGTCCTGTATGATTCTTCTGCCATGTTTGTGACAAACTCATCAATTATTAATGATCACTATAAAAATTAAATTCTAGTATGAATAATGATTGGTTGGTTTGCTTGTTCTAAATTAACCCCTTGACATTGAGGAGTTCTGAATTAATATTATACTTAACTTCAGAGCATGGAAGAGCTGGAGAAGAGCAATGAAAATCTTCTGGCTGGTGCCCAAAATGAACTCCGCAAGGAAATGGCAATGTTGCAGAAAAAGATTATGATGGACACTGTAAGTATCAGATCTGTGAAGTTAGTTGAATGCAAAAATAGAACATTCTATTAAAAGTCATTTGACATTCATTTAATTCAAAGGAATCATATTGATACAGCATTTGTTCAGCGTTATCTCCTTTTCTTGTGACAGCAACAGCAGGAGATGGCAACTGTTCGCAAGTCTCTTCAGTCCATGTTATTCTGATGGCTCAGTGGAGGAGCAACTCGTACCTAAGTAACATGATACAAGTACAGGCATTAGAAGGATGTTGCGATTTAAATGTTTCAAGGTTCCTATTAAAAGCTTTCTTGGATTGTTCTAATCTTGTCAGTTAATGCTGTAAGACCATATCTTAGTAAACTTTTATTACTGGGGGGGCAGTATGGACTCCAAACCATTCACTGTCTGTCCAGTTGATTTTTAACAATTTCATATCCACTTCCAATAGCATTGGACTGTTAAAATTGTTTCACTTTTTCTAATGCCAGATTGTAACAAGGGGAAGAATTAATGAAAAATGCATTACCCAGATTTTACATAATAAGTGCAAATGGAATCATTTCTAACAAGCTGCAGATTTGCACAGCTTCAACATTTGGTCTGCTGATATATTAGCAGTTATAAAAATTTACAGAGTATGACACAGCTCCGCTAGAATTGTTTAATGATGAGTATTATGGTAAATGAAATTAGATGTTGTTAACTCTTTTGTTAGGCTAGGCATTGTACTATCTTTGCATTAGTAAGAGATTTATAAAATGCTGTAATTTGTCCAGAACATGGGGGGTTTTTTTAGTTAAATGATGAGCTTAATATATCAGCTCAAGTAACAATAATTAAACACTATGCATTTTGGGATCTATACTTTTTAATAGAACCACTGCTAAAAAAAAAATCTACCTCATTTATTTAGTTCAGGCTATTACAAGCCTTTGAGATGGAATACTATCTTTTGCAATTCCAAATGACTAGCAATTTAGGGAGGCCTGAGTTTTGAGGGTAAAGCATTTATCTTTCATGTATCTCATTATAGTAAATAAGAATAAATTAAACAATTGGCTTAGTGTGCATGCAGCTTGTTTTTACAGAAAACCATTAGACCTGAAAATCTACTTTTACAGATTAGGTAGTTGCCAACTTATTTAATGCTTTGATTTAATACAACAGTAGATTAAAAAAAACAAATGTCCACACACTCATACACTCATACAAAATGTGATGTTTTTATAACAACGTGTTTCAAAACCATATTCTTCTTCTCAGCTTACTAGCATTTTTTAGTTCAGAGTCAAGTCATTTGATGATGGTTCTCCAGGTCTGGAAGCCAGATTAGTGATGGCTAACTTTCAGGAACTTAAGCTATATGGTCATAACGAGTATGGAACTTCTTGTTCTGCCTCTGCTAGGATTCAGGACAGGAGCAAACATGGAAGTTACACTGCTACACGAGGCAATATGGGCCTCTCACAGATAACCAGTAACTACTGAGTCTCGGCTCTCTAAGGACAATTACAGGAGGCTATGAAATAGGTAATGGGCTCTGCTTCAGCAGGAGGATATTTGTTAGCATTGCCTCCTGGTTCTGGTTTTCTGAGTGATTTCTCCATTAGTTTCCTACCATCCACATACCTCAATCATATCCTTAACACTAGTTATACCTAGTCTGTCATGACACATTTTTGACCTTTGTGGAGAACCCACTCATCTCGCTCTAAAGACATTGCCAGTGTCTTTTCATCAGGAGGTTAATTTGCTTACAGTACTTAGCCAAACTAAAATGATCATTACCATCTTCTTTTCTATTTGACTATGGCCTGGGTTCAGGCAAAATTCATGCGCAGATGCTATGTCATTTCCAGCCTCAAACAGAAGTAGCAGGATTCATTCTGAATTGATATTAGTTACTTTGAATTCTAGTCCTTTAGCAGTAACTGTTACAGTTATCTCTCAGAAAGTTATTTTATTCTTAGGCAGGAGTGTAGTGGATGCTATTTTATTGCCCCAAGACTAGCAAACAATACACCACTTTAAAAGTTCCTTGAACACCTCAGGAAGTATTTTTGAATTATTAAGCAGGTAGGAAGCTGCATAAGTAGTATTTTTATAATAAATAAACCATGGCATTCTTTATTGGACAGCTCAGGAGGACTTCATGACTCGGAAGCTCAGGTACATATCAGCAACTGGCAGAAGTAATGCACACTTACATTGAACAGCTTTTTACCTAAATCATATTCAAATACTACCTCTTGGAAGGAGCTTAAGCTTATAGGGTTTGTTTGCAAGCAACCATTTTTTCATACAGATAACAAGCCCTGTTGTAAGACATGTTACCCAGTGGGTCTGTTCTTAAAGGAAGAGAGAGGCTGATAGTGGGCCTGAGTTCCTGTTCTGGAGGAACTGTACATTATGTTCAGTTTTGTGCTCTTTTGTCAGGATAAAGTACAGTGGTAGCTATGAGACAAAAGGATCAATTGTAAGGTAAATGAACACAGGGATAGCAAAAACACCACAGAGGGAAACGCAGACAGGTGGGCTGCAGTGCTGGAGCCACAGACATTACAGTTCATCAATGAACTTCGTCATTCACTTGCACAGTCTTACAGATACAAGTTAAGGTGCTTGAAGTTCAAGTCCTCTCCTTACACAGCTACCTGCAGTCTAGATAAGGATAAAGTACAATGAGACTAACCTTATTATGGCTACAAAACCAGAAACTGGCCTTGAAAGAAAGTGCAAGCTGAAGTTTTATGTTGTAGCAGTGGTTATGTACTTAGATACTAGAGAATGCATGAATTCTAAAGGCACTCATAACAGTACTTTGAAGCAGAAGAAAATTTTCCTGAGCTTTACCTCCTTTGTCTACTGATCCAACACCTTGTTCCTTAGAAGTACCAGAAGAGAGCTTGAGTGGTTTTTACCTCATGGCTACCTCATTTTACCAGTCTTAATAATGTAGGACCAAATTCATTAGTACATCTGACAACCACTTTAGAGAAGTTCCAACAAAACTTTAGAAACTAATCCTACAAGATTAGACGCATGGGCTAGGGAAATGGGAAATTCCTCTTCAAATTCTGGTTGGTAGCACCTCGGTTTGCATCTACATTCACCAGAAGAGAAGTAAAAGAATTAAAGTTACCTAACAGAAAATGGCAACATTTTCAAATGTAGTATTTGTGGTCTGAAACACAAGGAAATACATACTGGTTCAAAAGTATTGATACAACAGCATCTGCAGAACTTTGTATCTAC
This sequence comes from Petroica traversi, assembly GCA_025920805.1. Lineage (NCBI taxonomy): Eukaryota > Metazoa > Chordata > Aves > Passeriformes > Petroicidae > Petroica > Petroica traversi. Next base: position 2,120,821 of record JAHLSL010000042.1, on the reverse strand, counting down.
TAATTCTAACATCTGGTAATGGCTGAAACACAGTGAACTTTCTCATAAAACTGTTTTCTTCAAAAGCTTAATCTGTCGTCCCAAAAACAGAGAGGCTGCTTCATTTGATATTCCCCTAACTGCTTCTTCTCTTGTCCTTGACTTATTTAATCAGTCATTATGGTTTTGAACCTGCTCAGGAGCTTGATGAGATGAAATTCTGAAGACATGTATATGAAGATGAGCAGCAATCTGTAGGCACACACCACTGGCATATCTCAGCATATCAAACAAGGATATGAACTTCAAAAGAACAAAACAGAAAAGGTTAAAAATCAATTTTTTAATTGTCCCTACTATAAATATGCTATACTTTAATCAGAATTTATCCAAGTGACAAGTGTAACATACATACATCATTGTAACATCCAGCTACAGAGTGGTCAAGTTGAGAATTAAAAATAAAACCATCAGAAAACCCCAACATCCTAACTGCACTAAACACTTACATGATCTGATAAAAAAGGGTTGTCTGCAGTTCATAGAATGACTTTTAAAAACCCACATGGACTAAAGTGGCATTTCAGGAGAGATTTGTTAATTTATTTTCACATCTCTGTTCCAAGGAAAGCCAGCCAGCTCTCAAAAACATGTTTACATGGTAACCTGGCATTCCCTCTGCATTGACAGCTGAAATAGGAGCAAGTCAGAAATGGCAGAGCAGAATGGCAGGAACAATTCTCTACCCATTACTTAAAGCATGGTCCAAACAAAAAGTATAAAACACTTACCAATGCTATCCACAGAACAATATATTCATCAATGAAACTGTCAAAGTACTGGTCCAAAAACAGAAGTCCTGGCCCAATAAATGCAGAGTCCTGAAGATAGATTTCACTTTTTGTCATGTGAGCCACCTATGTTTATTTAAAAAAAATAAAATTAAAAGTGCATCCCTGCAAGATTGGTGTAACTACCAGCAAAAAGGCATCACATCCTTGCCCAGTAACATTCTCTTGGTAGTTACATCTATACCCATGCATTTCAGCTATCTGCAGGGGTTCCCCCTCTTTGATTTTCCACCACTATACTCAAAGGGTAAGACTATACAAGTGTACTACTGAAAACTAATATCATCCACTTGAAATATAGTTTTTAAGTCTAACTTGATAATTTTGGCTTTCCCTAGCCAAAAACTAACTAGGAAGCAGACTTCTGCTTAAGTAGCAACACTTATTCTCACTGTTTAGAAAGAAAGTCATTAGAATACCTATTTTCTAGTGTTTGAAACATGTCATCCTTGGAGGAAAAAAAAAAAAGCATCTGGCTGGATTACTGATGTTAGCAAATATGATCCAGTAAGTGTTAAGCCAAGAAACAGTATAGTTTTAGGAAGTTTAGAACTGACTTACCACCAACTTCTGTGAGATTTTGGCATTTGCAAGCCCAAAAGTCAAGACATACAGGCAAGAATGTTTTTCAAACAGCTGAGATGAAGACTTCTTATAAATGGTAATGGCCAGTGTGATAAGCAGTCCAATGTGCAGGCCTGGTGAAAGAACACTTGTTCCCTAAAATGTAAGGGGATGGAAAATTCGTCTTGAACTTTAGTCACATGGTAGGTCCAGCTTTTATACGTAATGCAAATCCCATTAAACAAAACCAGAGTTGCCAAAACTTCCAGTCCAGTAGCATTATGTCACTGCTCTTAGTACCCTTTGCACTGACCACTAATCAGTTTTGTAAGAAAATTCATTGCTGGTTCCTATGACAGAAGAAATCCAGTAACAGGCAGAGAGAAGGCAGATAATGAACTCTGCTTTAGCCATCTAACGCCCATGTGCCTGTCTGCTTAAATGCTTAAACAAATAAAACCTTTATGGATCACCAGAAATGCAATAAATTATGGGCATAAATTATTCAAACCTCATTTGGATTTTTAGAGCAACTTACTGCTATTGTAGATCCATTCTTTCCAACACCTCCACCAAAGATGACACGGAAGTAATTGAAAAAAGAAAGTGCTGTTCCACACAGGATGCCAATAACTGCAAAGAACTTCAGTTCAAAGCCCAGCAAAGGGACCTTAGCAGAACACAAACCAAACCAAACAAAAACAAAACAACAGAAAGGTATTAAAAGTTAGTAACACCTTTTTAAAGAAGTGATTAAAGAAGCCACTCTTACCTACTAAATAAATGTTTTATTTGAACTCTCACTTTCTTGGGAACAAGGACAACAGTGTTTAGAATTTGTTTCCTTACAAAGAAAACAACAAGTATCATTTATAATGTTTAAACTCCACTTCTGAGTATGAAAGTTCTGTTCTTGAAATTCAGCTAGGTCTTACTCTGCTCTTCCTCCTTAATATGTTCTTTAAATATTTTCACCATATAAGCAAAAACACAGACTACTGCCATCACCAGGTCTGGAATCAGGAAGAGAGATCATTCCTTCTATTCCACTGGATAAAACAACACTGATCCACAGGAAACATAAACACCATCTGCCTGCTGTGTGTTTCAGAATGTCATTTGTATGCTGTATCTTTGTATATCATGAGACTATCATGAATAGTCTCCAGATACAATTTTTCTTTAAACAGTTACCTTTTGGAATCAATTCAGTTTCAAGGAAACTTCCAAAGGCAGCAGAGGATTAAAAAAAGAAGTAATCAACAGAAACCATTTGCTATGTTTTTGAACATATAGTTTTTTGAGATACAGCATTACTACAACAGATTTTAATAGTGAAGAAAAAAAAATCAATCATAATTTAAGTTTAATGCACCTACTTTATTTTCCAACATGAAAACAAGCTTTTTGAAAATAGAAGGAAAAAAAGTAAAAGTTTAGCTAAATATTCCTTAATTGCTGAGTAAACTTTTGAATTAGTTTTCATTTCTTGGTGGTTTATATTTACGTAAATTTCTATTGGTTATCAATAGTATGGAAAAGGTCTCAGGTCTTTGCACTTTAACCAATCAGAAATATACATTTCTGAGTAAAGACCCCAGAAAGATTGAAGATCCTAGCCTAATGTACTTTTGATACTGTCCACTAAAGCACATCTTTAAAGATCAGAATAAAAGTCAGAGATGTGGAAAAGTTTTGGGACAGAAAACAATACTTTAAATATAAATATTTACATTTATGTTGCTGTGACATAATTCTTAAAAATCAGTACCTCTGCATTGATACAAATATGGATAACTTTACCAAAACCCCCTGGCTTCATCCCACAGTTTCATCAGATTGAAGAATTTAATCCTTTAATTTTAAGATAAATCGTCTAACTGAAATCTATGTTTTGCAATAAAATATAAAAAATATATAACCCAGAACAAAAACAATTTGCTAAGTCTTAAGTATATGTGGAGTATTAATTCCAGATCAGAAGTTTAAATGTGGCAGATGGGGTCTTTTTTTCCTCTATGTAGCTATAAATCTGTGCACAGAGGGTCACACCAACAGATCTAAGAGAACTACAACATCAAAAATACCTGCACTCATACAATAAGCTAAAACAACATTACACAGTTGGTAGATGTTGGTGGTACCTTCACAGGGCAGCTTCAAATACCACAGGAACTGTGGACACTTACAAGAATTTCCAACAGGAACTCTGAGCACTTAACACACTCACCTCATAGTCCCATATTGCTGCTCCTTCATAGGCAGATATCAAGAGCAGCATTGTTATGGCGATCTGAACTTCAGTTACATCAATTCTGTGACGGGGAAAAAAGCCAGATTCAGGTAAAGGACTGCTTCCTGTAAGTCCTTGATGTATATATATAATATTCTTGTGTGTGTGTATATATATATATATAAAATATTACTTTCTTTGACTGATAAAGCTCCTCTATATGGAGGCATGTATCTCTGGCTAAGATTAAAAATTAAAGCTACATTACTTTTCTGGAACAAGCTACATATAATTTCAAAAGGGGAAATCCTTCATTAATATGTTCTTAACTGTTTGAGAATTCTGTATGACTTTACAGACTTGTTGTGTAAGTATTGAATCAAAGTTTACAGCAAGCTCATAGTAAACACAATCAAGCATTTCCAGTAAAAGCACAGCACATAAAAGCAGAGACTATAAAGAGTAGGCTGGGAAGAAGGGATTTCTTTAAGCTTCTTGTCATGAAAACTTGATAGATACAACCTGCAATACAAGGGTGGACTGCGTCAGTGCAGAGCTAAGCATCTGCCATATTTCTGAGGACATAGAATTGCTATCTTGCTTTCCACCATAAAAGCTGTTTCAGAAAAGGTGGCCTTGCATGCCCTATGAAGTCCAGTCACCTTTTTTGATATCTGACAAAATAGACAACTCTTTATTGTTGCATTTAATTGATGAAACCTTACATGAAGCCAAGGCTCAAAAAAAAAAAAAAATCAGTACTTTTAAAGATTTAACATCAGAAATTAAAAATAATAACAAAAAAGTGCATATCAAAGGTACCTTTTATAGTACCAAAAATGTTGAGACGGGTACCTTATCTTCATACTAAAGTTACCAGAAAACAGTGGCAATGAATGTTCAAGAAATCTTTTAGCAGTTGGAATAAATTTGCTGTTTTAAGGTATTATGACCAAAGTCAACATGTATTGCTACTTGCTTAGCACATGACCTGTCTGCACAGGAAACAGTGGATTTTTAGAAGGAGATAGCAATCAACTCTTGGATAATGTAAAACATTTCTCTGTACTTGATAATCTCAGTTAAAACTCTCTTCTTTCATCAGAAAGATGGCGATAAAATATGCAAAATTTTTCTATCACAATTTTCTGATTCTTAGAGCATCCAGAGTTTAAACAGCAGTTACATGATAAGCTGAGGTGCCCATTGCCTCTTACAGTTATTAGAAGGGGGAATCCACTTCTCCCTAAGGTGTTGTGTTCCCTCAGGTTTATTTGCTGTAGTGCACATAGGACTGTAGGGTGAACCAGCCCAGCCTGCCAGCCCAGTGTAGGCTTTTCACCTTCTGCCCATTTCAGGAAGTGGCTCGAGGTCCAGTGACAGAGTCAAGGGACAGTAGGGCTGGGATTGGGCTCTTCCCTCTCTGCCAGGGATGGAGTGTTACATCCACTCAGCCACTGCTGACCTTGCTGGTTACCTCAGGCAGAGGTATGTGCAACTGTTCAGGGCTTGCACTTGGTACTATTAACACCTGGATTTATAATCTGCATTGCCTTTGTTGTTGCTGGTGATGCGAGGAGGCTCAAACTTGAAGTTGTGCCAAAGTTTAATACTTAATTTTACAGTGGCTCAGACTGTTGGTGGCAGAGCCCAAATCAGAGTCCTAAGACTTTACTCAGACACAACCTGTATTCCACAACCTGACAGTGTCACAATATTCAGCTCTCTGATCCTTCCTGGCCATCAGCACTAGGAGTTTCTGATTTGTCATTTATTTCTAAAATTGAGTGCTGCTAATTGAGGAATAGCATCAGCGAAAACTTCCATCCACCTTATTAGGTACTACCATATTTAGATCACTACACTTGGGAGCCTTGAAAAGAACTGTGACCTGTTTTCACTGGACAGAAACAAGTTTTCTTGGGGAAAAGTGGTGTCTGTTTAACTTTAAACAGTAACACCACAGCACACCAGGCCACTCTGAGCTGTTTGTACTATGCACTATCATTATGTTTAAGTAGAAGGCACCAAGTTTTTAACAAAATCTTTATGTTGTAAAGGAGTCTCAGGGCCTTCCTGATGTGAAGAAATCATTCTCATGCTTTATGCATGAATAAAAGGCACAGAAAAGCAGTCATGTCTGCAAAAGGCCAGAGCTCATGGCCTAGCCCACCTCCCTTCAGAGCAGCCTACTGTCATGGACAGAAAGTATGCAATTTCAGCCATCACTCTGAAGCACCTATTTTTGTTTACAGCACAAGATGTCCTTTAAAAACAACAAGACTTGCAGGCAGGCAGGCAAGTTTGTATGGTAAAATGCATGACCAGCAAATCAAAAAGAGCTCTTATCAATATCACAGAGACAGCCTGCATTTGCTGCAGTTTGCAGGGATAGCTGCTCACCAGCCTGTGTGCCTGCTGATGCTCAGATTTGCTAAGGCACTTCTAGCAGGGCAGAGCCTAGTAGGACTATGAACAGGTGACTTAGCAAGTGACTGGGATTGGCAGAAAGAAAGCCTTAATTTATCACTTATTTATAGTTTTGCTGTCACAGAAGCCTGATCTTTTTCTCTTTTCAAAAGTAATTATACTAAAGTGAAGCTCGTGACTTAAAAACAAAAGGCCATGGCTAGGCACCACCACATCTATAGGAGGGTGCAGCAATCCCCACACTATTAGTAGCTAAATTGAAATTCTTGTCTTCTACATGAATGCCATGACTTCTCATCCTACGCTGCAGTGAAACAGACAAAATTTCTATCAAGTCATGAACAGCATCATGCAGTCTCTAGAACTGTGACCTAACACAAAACCTAAAGGACATCAAAGCCAGATTAAAAAAAGGCCCTCACATAAACGTGGGGTAATTCTTCAAGCATTGCCATAGATCTGTGGGACTCCTTGAGGATGCAATGGATGCAGAGTTCATTCCAAGGAAGACTGAAGATGTCTATGAAAGGGAAATACATAAGCAAGGCTTTTTCTCTAAAATGCATGTGGTTTAGAGTCCCCTGGGGCTGAAACGGTTCTGTGGCTGGGAGATTACAAAGGGAGGCACCCAGATGCTTGCTCTGTCCCTACTCCTACACAGGGCACTTGTCTGCAGATTTGTTGTCAGAACCCATACAGGCACCGTGCAGACTCAGGCCAGAGAGGTCTTGTTTACATTGCAGACAAAAAAGCCAAATGCATGCAAACAGAGCATACAGAGCTATAATCAGCTGCTAAAAGAACAAGTCCTTGGTATTATGCAAAGTTTCAAGTTCTTGTCAGGTAAAACACAAGTCTGCTAGATCAGAAGGAAGTTGAGAAAGAAGGTGAGAGAAGAAAAAAGCAGGGAGTAAACCAAGAAGAAACTGAAATCCAGCATTAAGCCACATGTATTTCTAAAGATACCTACTTACTTTCCAAACCTTAGTACGCCTGATACATATGTCTGCCAGTGAGCAGAATAGAACATGAACAGTCCCACAAAACAACAGAAAAACAACCAGTCAGGATTTGTTCCTAGTCGGATTGCTATGCAGGATCCAAGGACAACAAATACTGAAAAGCAGAAATGAACATGTTAGTCATATACCCTCTTTGCTTAAAGAGAAATTAAAAAAAAAATAAAAAAACCCCCATAGGACATTTTACATCATTCTAACAAAGTAATGCTATGCCTGAGGAGCAGACCTCAGGGGCAGTCCTGGCAGGAGAAACCAAAACACAGCACTCCTTTTCTGCCAAGACAGGGCCCTGCCCTCTAGCCTACAGTGGTTGCTCTCCCTCTTCCTGACCTTGTCATCTTGTGTTGTTTGCAACACCAACAACTGCAGCTGCAGTTTCCCTGAGCTTGGCCCTTCAGCTGAAGTTGTTGGTGTTGCAAACAACACAAGATGACAAGGTCAGGGAAACTGCAGCTGCACTTCTCTGGGAAGGGAGGCATAAAGAATGGACCAAGTCCCAGGGCAACTGTTTCAGCCATTGAATTTTACAGAACGTCAGGCATTGGCACCAACAGCAGCTAAGTTATGAAAAGTGAAACTGAGCAAGGCTTACTTTTTAAGGACTCCCAACTTTTTCAAAACTACTTCTTCTAAGGAATATAAATTACTCTTCTCCTAAGTGCCAGGCTGGATACCCTATATTTTGGCACCTTACTCCTAAAGTGGAGCACGTGAAGTAAGAGCAGAGCACATCTCACCTGACATCTCCAAAGGAACTTCTGAAATACCCCCCTGTAACTGGCCAAGGATGCAAAGGTCAGGAGATGGTGAAGTTATCCTAAAAGACCCTGTTCCAAGCAGGGGTTTGGACTAGATGATCACCAGAAGTCCTTTAAAACTTCAAAAAATCTGCGACTTATCAGCTCCTCTTGAAAACAGGTAACTTTTAAAAACTAGGATGGGTGACAGTAGGTTAAGGCTACCTGTGGAAATAGAGTCACAACCATGATCAAAGAGTTCTCCCAGAGGAGAACTACTGTTTGTTCTTCTGGCTTGCTTCCCATCAATGGCATCCAGAGACTGGTAGATAAAAAGTCCTAGTGCACCCAGGATGTATGCCCAAGAAGGTGCCTGAAAGAGATGCACATAAAAGGTCACCACGCAGTTCCCAATTTCTTGGCTGATAATCTCTTTTGTTAAAGTTAAATAACGTTCACCACAAAACTGTACTATATTGTGCTATTTGTTACTTAATTAATGGATAAACCAAACACCTTGCACTAATTTCTAATTACTTGTGGTACCTACTGTAATGAACTACTCCCGATTCACTGGTGGAAGACAGGTCCTTCTATTTATTTAACCAAAAACAAACCGAAAACTTTAGTCCCTCTTCTGCATCAACTGACTGACTTTCCTACCTTAAACCCACAGTGCTTCTATGATTACTTGCGTTCTTTGTGCTGAAAAATGTTATAAAAATAAAAATCATCTTTAAAAAAGAAAGTAGTAGCAAGGCACTTCCTGAAGTCTCAGTAGTTTGTGTGAAAGACATTTAGAAGACTTACTCATATTTACAACATATAGATATAAGAACCCATTAAGTTTTTTACTAAATAAAGACTTCAACCTTTAGGAAAACATATTTTCCAACATGCAAAAATTCAGGCACTTTGGACAGGGCTTAAAAAAAATGATGTAATTCGCTAGATATGAAGGAGGAACCACCTTCTTAATATACATCATCAGTTTCAAACCAAGCTGTTACATTAACATCACTCTTAGGTTCAAAGGAACTGTTCAGCAGTCATTCCTTTCAAAAGCACTGTTTTCATATGCACAGCCAGTGTGGCTTTGTCTAGGAATTAGGTTTTGTTAAAAATGATTTAAAACACCTTTGGAACAAAGCAGCACAGGCTACATTCTTGCCTCATGTAGTATCCAGAGGTACTTAGCATTCAGAAGCACTGTTCAGGAAAACCATCCAGGTAAAAATGCTGGAAATGCAACTTGCAGGTTAAACAAGGGAATATCCACAGGCAGTCACAGAGCTGAATCCTTTCCCACTCCCTGCTAAGGAACAGCTGCTGTGGTGCAGCTACACCTCTGCAACTCCTGTCCTGCAGCCCAAATTGACCAATTGTATTTCCTAAACCGAGGAAAGGCCATTAAGCAGATTAGACAACAGATCAGATTTCAGTGTGCTGAGATTCATCCACATTCAACTACACCCAGTGTCACTGCTGGGGAAGAAGTGAAAATGGCAGCAGTAAGAATGCAGATGAGGTGAGCTGCTCCTTCAGACATTCTGATGTCTCATCACCATTATACTCATTGTCTTGAGCTAGAAAGACAGTTATGCCTCCAGTTAGACTGGTCACAAAATACACCAAGCAGCAACGCATTGAAGGAAGGTCCAGCTCTGAATAGCATCTATGCTCTTGTTTAAGAATTCCTCATGTATTCCAGGAATTCCACTGTTATCAAAATTAAATGGTTGGCTGCTTCACACAGCTTTGAAGGATAAAAGTCAAAGAATCAGGAACTCACTTTAGGTGCAAGATCTGGATTTGTGTGCACATGAAAATCTAGAAAACCTAAAACATTCATCAAAATTGGCAAGACTGTCTTCTCTCTTCATCCAAGGAAACCAGGAAAAATTGTTCTCACAGATCATGTAGGAAGCCTTAAGCAGGTGAAAGAGGATGAGGAGATAATCTTATTCCAGTAGAAATTTAATATATTGGTATTTGATAAGTCCTGCAAAGATCACACTGTAGAAATCCAGGACAAGTGATGACAGCAATACGTTTAATGTTTACTGATTGAATTAGTCAAGTTTCTTAAGTTTCTTCTCCCTTTTAGTTTAGTTACACAAAGGAATTTTGTGTTGGAGGATGGGGTTAAACCAAGGAGGGCATTTTTAGCCACCTTTTGAAAAAGTTTCACTCCTCTAATGAAGGGTAAAGGATAGAACCTTTGGAGAACAGGAAGTGCCTGTGGCTACCCCAGGACTGAGGATCACCAAAAGCCCCAGGAAGGCACAGAGGGTCCCTCCTGGTACAAGCTCACTTGGTCTCACATTGCGCTGCGGGACTGTGGCAACCTCCACTTGCTCTCCTCCCTTCAAAAACAAAGGGCTGTCAGTCATTGCTCAGGCACTTCAGAACATAAAATCACAGTTAGGACCTTGCTGAAGCTAAAATAATTTTAGTCGTGATATAATCCACATACTAAAGTTACCACAGTCCGTACACTGGCTTTAAGAATAACTTTGTTACGTGGAGAATAACAGAGAATCTCATACATGGCAGCTCCAGACCTATGAAAGGCCATGAGAAATCACTGGTTTCAGCGCTGTCTTTTAAGGGAGTACTTGAGTGACACTGCCAATTTTATCACCAGTATTTCTGTGAAGTGCCACAAAGGTCACCTGCAGTGTTCTGTCAGGTGTCCTCACTGTGACATACTTATGAAAAGATACCTTGAGATCTACATTTAACTTCTTGCAAAGCGAGCATAACACAATATATGCAAAAATAAACAGATACATCAGATTTAACTCAAACCTCTCCTATTAGGTCTTTTTGAAAAAGCAGTAGCCTTTTCCCAGTTGCAAGCTAAGGTACAGGTATGATCATTCAGGCTGATCCAAGTCTGTTCGCATTAGCTCCTACTGGGACAAATCAAAGCAACAGTCCATCCAGATCCCAGAACTAAAGCGCTCTGTCTGCCCCTTGCTGATGTGGAAGAAGGGTGAGCATTTTCATCTGCTTCCCAGTAAGGATCATTTGTATCCATTAGCCCCTGTAGCAGATGTATCATATTCCCCTCATGTAAAGAGAAAGGAAAAAGATCCCAGTTAAGAAAAGCATATGCCAGAGAGCCTAGAAACTCCTAGTCTGGAGCATTTCATCCCTAGGCCATCCGCTCAAATCCAACCCAAAGTGGTAAGAACCAAAATTCACTTGTGATCAACTATCATTTAGCAGATTAAAAGAATGCTCTAATGTTTTAATTGGTAAAATACAGTTTTCCAAATCACCAAATGTTCCTAATAACCATGGATTTTCTCTGCTATCCACCCTCCCAATACAGCTCCTGTTGCTGTCTCCTTTGCCCTCTCCTGTGCCTGGCTGTCCATTCAGGGATGTCCCTGATGGCTTCCCACACTGGACCCAAGTAGTTTTCAAATTAGAGAAGTGGGAGCATCTGAGAATGCTGACATGGCTGAGGAGAAAGGTCAGGAAGCTCTCAATAATCACCAGCTTTTCACTGATGAGGTGTTTATTATCTCTGCCCAAAGTTATATCCTGCCCAAGCAAATGTATTATTTGGCCAGATCTAGGTGCTACTCTCACAGAACAAGAAGAGAGCAGAAACCTGAGGAGAATGAGGCAGGGAAGGAGAGGGGGATGCTTCTCTGCTTCAATTCAAAAGGATGTCTGAAGATAATACAGCCCAGAATTCTGTCACACACAGACTTGATACAGTAGAATTGGTTACCTACTGACCCAGAGCATGTCAAAATAAAGCCATGTACATGTAGTGTGGACAGGTATGGGTGACATGCCTCTCCTGCAGGGTTGAACTGCAGGCATTATCCTGCTCCACGATTCCACCCCACAAAAGAGCATGGACAGCTGCAAAAGACTCCTTGTGTCAGGGAAATCCCTTAGAACTTGTTTCATGCACAGTTCTCAAGCCCAGGGAGTTCAACAGGCCAAGCTTTTGCAGTATTTAAAGATTCAGTTCCCCTTAATTACTCATCACGTTTAGCCATAATCTCACTTCCTCAATCCATGCTAATAGTTTTGCCCTAGTTTATAAGGCCCCTCTCTGGATCAGATCCAGAATAGAGGGAGACGTTTTGACTGGACTTCCCCCTCCTCTACCCTAAACGTGAATCATTTCCCACACTTCTGATCAGCACAAAGCACTGTGCAATTGTACCAACAGCAGGGTAAGGAAAGAGGCTGTTCAAACCTGAACTACAGCAGGGAAGACAGCATGGATGAAAAAATTAAAAATAATAATCAAATAATCATCCAAGTGCATTTCATGCATACCAAGGACTCTGTGCATTCCTTTAGCATCCTCGTCTCTCCAACAAGCCCTGTCTGAAAGAACTCCCATCCTTCTGTGTCAGGATTCCTGGACCTTCTTACTTCATGCCAAATGACCTCCTCCTCCTGTTCACAACTGATTGCTCTGTTGCTCTCTCGTGGGTTTTGCCTGGATTTCCCACTCCCCTCAGTGTTTCACACTTCTCTTTCAAGTCAGGTAATGCTTTTTCCTTCATGCTCTCCCTGCACACACACATCCCCTGTTCCTACCAGCTGCTCCAGTTCAACTTCTTTTCTACTTCTCTTTCCCACAAAGCTCACCTGTGCCCCTGCTGTTTAAATAATACCATATCTGTCAATATCTTCCCCTCATTTTGCCATCTGGCAGGTCTCTTTCATTTTAAAGGTGGTTTAGTTGTTTGGTTGGGTTTGCTGTTGTTTTTTTAAAAGGAGAGAGAGGAAGGCAGAGACAGCATTGTACCAATGTTCCTCTCCCTCCAAAGAGCTGATAGCAGAGCCAGGTGAAGTCACCTGACCCTCCCCTGGTTTTTCGTCTCCCTAGATGTATGGCTTTCTAAACATTACATTTCAGCAAGGTATGACACCCTTTTATAAACTCACTACACTGTTTCTTGTACATTCCGACATTGCTAGCAACCACAAGCCTCCCTTCCTTCCCTTGGCTCTCTGCAGGAGAACCCTTGGGCCCCTGCCCCCTTTTCCTATCACTGCTCAAATGGCAAATCCATAATCCATGCTTTTCTCTTCCTCTCTTCACAGTTCTTTGCTTAGATCATGCTGTAAATGCTACAAGATTATTTTTCAAATAGCTATAATTCAATAGAATGCAATAATTACGATTAGCATGTACTTCTGTCTAAAATTCCAGCTTCTCAAACCATTCCACAACTTTATAAAAGAGGGCTGATTTAGACTTAATAAAAGGAATTTTTTTTTTTTTATGATGAGGGTCTTGAAACACTGGCAAAAGTTGCCCAGAGGTAGTGGATGCCCCATCCCTAGAAACATTCTTATTCAGACTGAAGAGGACTCTGAGCAACCCAATCTAGCTGTTCCTCCTGATGGCAGAGAGGCTGGACAGGATGACCTTTTAGTCTCTTCTACCCAGCTATTCTATTATTTTAGAGAGACCTGTGGCTGATCTTGAAGGATAACCAAAGCTAGACCCCTCCATGAGCAACCATGAAAGCAGAGGATGAAAGTTTCCTTTCTCCCTTTTAAAAACAGAATTATGTTTAGTCAGTTTTCTTCCTGATTCTCTCCAGAAAAGGGGAAGGATATGCAAAATTTCCCTGCAAAACCTTATGAATTGACTAGCTGCTTCAGAGAAGTCTGCTGGCAGTAGAGCAAAACCATTCACTGTCTTATGGTGGGGATAAAAAGGAAATCCTCACCTTAAAAGTGCTTCTTTCACACTCTAATGCGCCAACACAAACTGTTCTTACTTAATGTCTGCAAGCTTTCCTTCCTAAATATTTCTTAACAAGTGTAAAAAAAAAAAAAAACCAAAAAAAACCACACACACACACAAAAACCCCCCAAAAAATAAAAACCAAAACCAATGAAACAAAAAAACCCCATAACCCAGGCTGCAGTCACAGCAAAAACGTTATTTCAGTGCTCCAAAGAACATGAAACATGCAGGTGGTGCCCTCTCCACCACCACACATGTATACTGTTTTTATAAATTGCTGTCCTAAATTACATTGATTAGGAAACTGGACAAACACTCAATAAAAATGTCCATGTGAATGAATCATGGTTACAGCAATGCCTGAGGGGTGCAACCTGCTAATGGCTGAGCTGTAAATAAGAAGGCTTGTGTTGAAACATGCATTTACAGGAGGCAGTGGTACAAACCATGTTCCTACTGGGTGAGGAAACATTACTGAAGCAGGCAGTATTTTACAATTCCAAAACATACTGTGCTAGTCAGTATCAAACTGGCTTTTAGTGGCTACTGATACTGATGAAGATAAAAAGAATAGCATATAGCAAAATAATGGCTCCATGTTAGGAGAACAAGAGAGCATTTTGTTGTTTGAGACACTAATTGCATTGGGGTTGGGAATAAGCAGTATGAAATCGTGGAAATCACTGCCATAGGACATAATGGAAGCTGAAAGCACAAACAGGTTCAAAACAACTAATTCAAAAGGCAAAATCATGAGGTGGAAAGTGTCTGTGGGGAACAGATCTGTCAGTTGCTTTCTAGTAAGTAACCCAAGCAGAACCCCTTGCAAAGAAACTGCTAAACCACAGTCTTTTGGCAGCTGGAAGGGTATACTGGAGAAAGGTCTCTTATCTAAGCATCTGTTAGCAGCTACTCTCCGAGGGGTTTCAGCTACCAGTTACTTGTTCTGCATGATTTGTACAAACATGAAGACTTCTGTGTTTTCAATAAAGGCTGAACCAAAATGCCCCACTTAAGATTGGCTAGGGAATAAAAAACAACCACACAAAATAACTAAAAAAAAAAAAAAATCCCAACCAACCCTCCCTCCAAAACTCAAACCTGTTTATTATTTTACCCAAGTCTTCAGTTCAGTGCTCTTACCCTACCCAAGAGAATATCAGAAGTTCTTGTTTGTCCATCGGGTGATCAAGACATGTTCGTGATGGAACGAGGTGCTCTGGACGTGCACTATGGAATTAATTCAGTCTGTGATTTCAATCATATTAACATAATTTTCAGCTCCACCTACCCTTTCCAGCCTACACATCCAAGTCAAAACTACAAGTAGGGATTACAACAGTGCATGCAGCACCTATTAGTGTTGCAACAGTTTTAGCTTTTTCAAAAAGCCTTGAGAAACATGACCTCAGCTTAGGTGGAAGACAAGCTGAGTCATTAAACAAGCTGAGAGAGAGCTATGCTTCTCAGTGATGTAGCAAGAGAAAATCAGGGCTATTCTCCCAGAGCAGAGGCAACAAACAAAAGAACAGGATGAGGCTGGGTTCACACTGTATATTTATAAAGGATATACTGATACCTGAACTACACAAAAGTGTAGTCCAAACTACAGGTTCTTATAACATCCAGCTTCCACAATTAAAAAAAAAATAAAGAAAGTTCAAACAGAAAAGTTCCTGGAAGGAATAATTCCCTGGATATCTGCAACACAACTTTTTTTTTTTTGTACAAGAGTCCTCGAGGGAAAAATAACTTTAAATTTACTTTCTGCTTTTAGTTTTGAATAGCAAAGGAAAAAAGCTAACATGAGCATTCAGACACATAGCTGGCACAACTGATATTTTCATAACAAAACTAAGATAAAGGTAGCAGTACACAGGCATTTTAATTCTGAAAGTGGTACTAGAAGACCAACTAGAAAATAGTTTCCAACCCTTTACTATCAACTGTCCTCTCTTCTCCTACTGCCTGCAATGCCTGAGTGCCTCTACCCAGTGATGTATGTCAGGGGAGTGATTAGGGTGAGATCACACCGAAGTTAATTTCGATCTGGAGCAGTTTCCTGATATGTCTGCCACAAACACTTCTGCTAACACATAGGGCAAAGCAACTAGAGAAAAAGAAATGTACTTCTGACAAGAACACTCATCAGGGTGAGTATGGTATTAAACAGGTCCCAACCAACTGCCAACCTCTGCTGTTAGGATTTAAGCCCATCAGAACACAAGAAGAAAAACGGCCACTTTTCAAGGTATTTTACCCACATAAAGCCATTTCCCCCTGCTATTTCCTACCCTAACTACCATTAAAACTCTGCAATGGGAAACTTGCAACAGGCTGGAAAGCTCTGACAGAGCTCCTGATGTTGTCTGAGAAACTGTAGGCACTGCCGTTCAAGCAAGAGCAGCACCAGCCC
The DNA here is from genome assembly GCA_025920805.1 of Petroica traversi. Lineage (NCBI taxonomy): Eukaryota > Metazoa > Chordata > Aves > Passeriformes > Petroicidae > Petroica > Petroica traversi. The sequence continues at coordinate 2,104,846 of JAHLSL010000042.1, read as the reverse complement.
GCGTTAAGAAGCCTGTTTTCCCTCCAGAAGCTAAAGCAATTAAATGTTTCCTACACAAGGACGGGAAACATTTGAGCTGCTGTCAGCTAACACATCTGCTACCCAAGCCAGCCGCAGCTCCGATGCCGAAGCGGCATCAGCCACGTGTGGTGGCCAGCCCTGCCCTGCTCTGGGCACATCCCGCACCCTCTATCATGACCAGCAGCTGTTTCTACCTCCTCGGCCCCTGAGTGACAGCCCTTGAGGAGGGTGACATTCCCTGTCCAGGCAGCTGCAGAGAGGCGCACACGGAACGCACGCAGGAGGGGCCGTGGAGAAGGCGGGGTCCCACGGCCCAGGTGAGCCCGGCTGTGCCCTTTGCCCCGCAGCGCAGGGCAGGTGCCCACCACAGCAAAGCTCCGGTGGCCCTCTGGGCACTGAGAGGCCGGAGCTCGCCTCGTCCTTCACGTGATGCTACAGCGTTTTGGCACTCAGACCTTTACGCCCATCCGCAGCTTGACCCCTGCTGCCCCTCGGGCGAGCCGCGCGTCACCGCTCCCCTGATTTCTCAGGACAGCCCGCGGCGCTGCCTCGCCCTACGTGCCGAGGGCCGGGCCACGCGTGTGGCTGCGGGGC
>JAHLSL010000042.1:2026975-2103831 GCA_025920805.1 Petroica traversi | reverse complement strand
GCTGGCCCCGTGCGCGTACCTCCCATCGCCGCGGGTCAGCGGGCGCCCTTCTCACCCGAGATCTGCCTCCCTCGCCCTGTTTCCCTTTCACACGTTTGATCCTGCAGCTATGGACACAGCGGGCGTGCATGCGGCAGTTGGCCGGCAAGGATTTCTGCTGGAGCAAAGCATAAAGGCTGGGTTTGAGCAGCAGGTGATTTCCTGCAGGCACAACTGGCTGCAGGAGGTGACCCCGCTGTATCACCCAAGCATCCCTCCACCACTCAGAGGAGACCCATTGCCTGGGGAGTTCCAGTCTTACCACCTGCACACGGTGTTACACAGGAATTACTTCACCCCCTTGGCTTGCTTAGAGAAGGTGCTGCAAAACAAATGCGCCTTGTCAGAAATTGTGGTGCATCGAATTAGTTTAATTGGCCTTTTGAAGGATTTTCGATGTATCCCTGAATCTTCAGGATGGTGTATGGTTTCTGAGGGAGGCCAAGGAAAAGGTGAGCCTTGTGTAGCTGAAGTAAAAAGTGTAAAATACAACCTGCAATGACATCTTCTTAGTTTCGGGAATTCTTTTTAAGTTACTCCACTGTGAGCCAGAGGGTGCAGCTCTCTGTCCAGACACTACAATTTCCTGGACAGAGCCGCTTTCTGTTATTCAAAGTGAATTGATCCACTTAAACTGATAAAGTTATTATGTTTGAGTAGGTTTCTCTACTGCAAGGGTCAGGAATGCTTGACACATGTTAAATGGGGTTTCCAAATCCCACGATGTGCTGTGTATATTCCAAGTGCTATGTCATTCATCAACAGATCACTAAAAACAGTATGATGCAGCAATTGTCATTAGAGGCCAAAACAAAGAAAGGAACTGCTAGCAAAAGAAAAGATAGCATAGTAAAGGAAAGTTCAGTAACGGCCAGCTAGAGAATGGCAAAAGGGAAACGGGACAGATTCAAAAGCAGCCGGATGCCCATTTCACTGGACTCACTATATTTGGGAGAAGGTAAAACTCTGTTTTGTTTAATATCCTGTGCATCACTGTGGTCAATGAGTATAATAGAACCGGTATTTATGGAGAGATTGCTCAAGCTTTTTGGATACCTGGAGGAAAAGAAGAGGAACTAGAGAAAGAAGTGGAGAGGAAAGTAAGTGGCATGAAAAGGAAGAGCCACATTAGAGGAAGAAACAGATTCCCTACGGAATTTATTACTGGCCTTGGGGAGGGGCTTGTTTTAATTTCAAAAGTATTCAGCAATAGATCATAGAGTAAGAGAACACAAAATTTTAAGTCTGGTGTGTTTAGCCTTCCAGTGCTTCCTCTGGAAGTGTATTCAGGGTACAGTTTTGCTTCCAAAGCAGCAGCTTTACTTGTCAGTCAGGAAAGCAGGACATGAAAGTCAAGTGACAGTAAGTACACTGTGCTTAAAATAGATTGCCTTTTGCTCCAGAATCTCAAAAGACTTCCATAAAGTTAGGGTCCCTTCATAATGCTCTGCAAAAGGTACCAATAGTAAACTTCTCTTTTTTTTCTTAAAAGGAAGTTCAGGAAGCTGGAGACATTTCTTATAAAAGGAATATTTAACAAATATTCTGATTCTCCATAAAGACCTCATTTTAAACAGGATATCCCAATTTAAATAATCTTTAAAAGATTACATGTCTCTTTTTTCTTCCTCTTCTTTATATTTGTGAGATTGTTTTCAGTAAGGGACAGGTGTGCTGGTAGTAGCTGTGCTCTTTCAATGCAAATGGGTAACTGCAGTGCCTTTATCAAGCTCCACATACACCAATTTGAGAATGGACCTCTATTTTTACAACTGTAACAATTATATCCCAAACACCCTTCCATGGGCAAAGAGAGCAAGCCAAGAGAAGACCAAATATTTTCCTCTGGCTTCATTAAGAATAAATGAAATTTTTTAAAGTTAACTTTGATTAATCTTTGTGTGTCCATCTGTTTGTTTACATGTATTTGCTGTCCTCTGTTACTCCTAGGTCTCTTGCAGGTTCCCTAATTACCTGGAAATCCCTGTGACTTTGGAGAAATTTCTTCTTTGGAGCATTGTGCCACATCTTCTACAGCATGATATTCTGTTGCTTCTATTCCTTCTAAATTTCTTTTCCTGTAGTTGCCGTCTTTGGAACATATTTATTTTCCTAAGCTGGTATTAGCTGGAGATTTCATAAGCATGTTCTTAACTCTGTGGGTTTGGTCACTATTACATCTATCAAACATCATCCCTGGAGAATCCCATTAGGCAAATTGACATAAATCAAAACTTTACCTCCTATTATTCTCCAGATAAGGCTCTGCAGCCTGTTTTAGATCCCTTAGAAATCCCTTTCCTGTCCCACCCCATCGAATCATTTCTCTGAAAGTCGGTTAACATTTAATCCAGAGTGGTGCCTGCTCGGCGAAGTGTGAATTTAGGGCGCATTAATGCCCACTCCTCTCAGCCCCACCCACGGGCTGTTGCTCTGTCCTTCCTGCTGGCCTGGGGCATCCCCAGCCCTGGGGACGGCCAATGGCAAATGCTGGCCAGCGCAAGGCGGGGAGGAATTGAGGGCAGCCGAGTACAACGCTTCCTGTTCACACGGGGAAAAGGAGCTTAGTTCAGCTTGTCCTTAACGCCGCTGGCATCTGGGAGAAATTAGAGTAGCTAATTCCATCCACAGAGAGCCTGCAGAAGCTGAGGCTATGCTGGCTTCCAGGTTATGATGTGTGGGATATTTAGACTGAGCAGGCAGATAGAGAGAAGATTGAAGCTGTAAACATTCACACAAAGTGCAGATGACTGTGTGCCTCATTTTTGGGCTTACTGACAAGCACAAACTCACAATAACTATAGTTTTTGGTTCTGACTGTAACAGACCTCTATGGCATTTAATCAAACTGACCTTCTCCTGCAGCTTTCTGTGCTTCAGAAGAGATGGAGGGAGTCCCAATTCACTGCCGAGATACAGAATAAACAGAAATTATTAATCCTGTATGAAATTCTCTTCCTAGTAGAATGTGTTGGGTTCTTTCACGTGTAGGCATGTACAAATATGCAGGAGAGGACTGATTTTGGCAGGAGCAGGGTGAAATGCAGGGAGGGTGTAGGGGGATGTCCAGGATCACTGGGAATGCAGAATTGCTTCTCTGCACAGATAGCACTACAGAATAAATCACACAGATAAAAAGAAGGGAGAAAAGAAAAAGAATCTATCATCCATCCATCTATCTATCTATCTATCTATCTATCTATCTATCTCTCAGAGTAAGATTCACAGAATGCGAGAAAATGCACTCAGATCCCCAAAGCAAAAGAAGTGGGGACACAACTGCAAAAACACCACTTCAGCTGTGGCAGTTCAGAGTAACACATTCTTTTATTATTGCATAATTACTGGCTGCTGAATGTTTGAAAATGCACTGACATCAAATAAACATCTTGTGATGCACTACTGGCCTTTATCTTTGTAAACCCTAATTGGTGATCAGTCATTAGCCAGTAAGCACATAACCTGCCCTGTTTCTACAGCCAGAGTGAGAACTGGTAAATAAATGACCGGCCAATAGGGAACTGCCAACCTGGGTGAAATATGTGTGACCTTGTGTCTCACATGCTTCAGGGTTTGCTGGAGACTTAGGGACAGTCACCCCCTCTCCTAAAGAACCTGGAGGTTAATGATGCTGAAGTTGGAGAAGAAATGTAGCCATTTTACCTTATCTCAGGTACTTTTGCCATCACAGTGAACTCAACAGTGCTGTGTCTGAGTCCCTTTTCTGATGTGATAGCTACAAGAGCTCCATGAATTGCTGGGGAAAGGGAGTGGATCCAGGGTGAAGAAAGCCATCACGGTTGGCATTTATAACATTTAAAATATTAAAAACATATAGATAAAAATTTGCATATATCTGTAGGATTTGTCTTCACTCACATTCTGTATCATGTGTCTTAAGGTGTAAGCCTGCTGTGCTAGGTACCTGATGATACTGTTTTCTACTCCGTGTGGTGGGCACAAGTTCCTACTTTATTGTAAGTGGAAATAAAACAAGAAACGTGGTAAAATGAGACAGAAAAATAAAAAGTAAACGGGAACTTAATAGATCTTAAACACGTCATGTTTATTGTACATTAAATAAAACAATTTCAGTTAAGCTGAGAGACCGATGGGTTGGATTTAGGAAATCAAAACTTCTATAGGAAGATATGTTCAGCTTAAATGATCATTAATTACATATGCATTAGTTACATTATAGTAAAACCAAATTCGCTTAAACAATTCTCAGGTGAATAAGATACATTATCAGAGGTATGTATTCCAAGGATCTTATTGCACATCTACTGGCTAATCCATGTACTTCCAGTCTGAGAAAGATATGCTTTGTACCACCGAGTACAGACCCTGACTGCCTCCTTATGCTTGTTATACAGCTTCCCCTCTTTCCTCATTAAAAAACACAACACGATACCAAACAGAAAACAAAGCTGAACATTACAAAATGTGTGTTGTCTTCAGTTCATTTCATTTCAACCTCAAAGCAATCCATGCGTATTCTTTCTTTTCAGTAAGAGCAGGTAGGGAAAACAAAAGGACAATTAAGAAAAAAAAATAAAAGTCATAAAATCCCCCACGGCACGTGTTTTTCTGTCATTGCAAGAACTAAAATGCTGTTATTCTGCTACCAGCTTCCAGTGCAGTGGGAGGAAGCACTGTGGATGGACTCTCACTTCCCTTCAGTTTTGTCTGCCTGCACTTCACGCATATATGAGTCAATGATATGTGGAGGCACTCCATCCATTAATAGTTTGAAGAACGAAAGCCCACCTACAAACAAGAAAAACAGGGAGTCTTCAGGTTCAAGGTCCCTGGAGCAACAGCTTTGCGCCTTTATTCTCTGGCATAAGTGACAAGTTTTAGTCAATCCCTATTTGATACTTTGAGATGTAAAATTCAGCCCTGCTCAAAAGCCAGCATGACATTTAACCATTATTTAATGGCTACTATACAGTCCTTTCCTGTCCTCTTGTGCAGGGTGAATTTCATTTCTAGGATATCATATATTCAGTCATTTATCTCACCACATGCAATAGTTTATGATAAAGTTAATTTCAAATAACTGTCCCTGCTTTCCATCAGGCTGGATGGAATATAGTCAGGGATGGAAATCAGTGCAGGAGGAACAATGTAAAAAACACCTGACTGGGATGAGTTGTGGAAAACATGCTGAGATATTCAAATTATTCTAGTTTTGGGTCTTAAAATAGTTTCTAGGTATTTAGCAAAATATTTACCATGTTATTTGAAAATAACAAATGGGATGAAATACAATAAATAATCATATTTAAAAAGCCAGAATTTTAGATATAGCCACCAGGCAGACAGATGATGAAAGCTGAAACTTTCTGCAAGGGAAGTCTGAAGAATCATTTTTGGTTTGCTTTTAAATTCCCTTCACAATTTCGCTTTTTGTTGGAGTTGTTCAGCCTGGGGAAGGGAAGGCTTCAAGGAGACCTCATTCCAGTACCTAAAGGGAGCTTACAAGAGACAGGGAGAGGGACTTTTTGTCCCCCTATCACAAGGACCTGTTGTGACAGGACAAGGGCTTCTAACTGAAGAAGGGTGGGTTTAGATTAGATACATAGAAGATATTCTTTACTGTGAGGGTGGTGAGGCATTGGCACACGTTGTCCACAGAGGTTGTGGGTGCCCCACTGAAACCAAAGCCATGGAAATTAAATGAGAGTATTTCTGTTAATTTCATTGAAGTTGAATGATGTTTGGAAGAAACAGTAGAAAAATTATAAATACTTTGCTAAAGACTTTAGACTCTGCCCTTTCTCCAGACAAAGGTGTAAATTGCTTTAAGAAAGCTCTATACCATTCCTATTTCCCTTACAAATCTGCATGAATATTGTGTTCTTCAAATTGCAAACCACCCACTGATAGCTGCACTTACCTTCTGAGCTTTTTCTGGAACACAGCAAAAGCTTTAAAGCAAAAGTATATTGCCAGGGTGAAGATAACACTCTCTGAATGCTTCAGCTAAATGCAATTGAGCTGATACTTACATTCAACATTTATGCCAAGTACAGATTTTTAAGAACTTATAACCTTTATCAACACAAGGATTATTCAATTAAAATGCTATTAGTTACTAGTGATTATGAGACTGTGCTGTCTCATTTATCATCGCCATTTTGCAGAACTGCTCGCTCCCAACCTTAGGTAGATGCACAATACAGACAAAAAGAAAAAAAAACATGCTTTTTGGCATTCTTTCAGCTCATGGAGTGCAAGTTGTGCTAAGAATCATTCATTTTTAAATGAAGTTAACGCTGGAACAAATATTTTGTTTATGTAGAGGCATATTCCTATAAAAAATAACTTGCTGTAAATACAAAATGCTCATTTTATTACTTGCATTTTATTCATGCTAATTAATCATGCTAACTGTGTACTGTTAAATTCCATTGAAACATGCACCATTAGAAGATATGGATTGTACTGCTAAGAATTACCGTAACAAGCAATTATTAAAATCTGAATTTGTATGCATTAAAACCGTTATGCTGCTAACATTTAAAAACATTTTCATTAAGTGACATAATGAAAATCATGCCATACTAGGCAGACATTGTATGACGTATAAACAGACATAAGCTTCATATGCAAGAACCATATGAAAGCTTACCTTAGATGACAATATACATTCAAAATTCCTTACTGTGTAGCTAAGGGAGAGAGAGAAAGAAGTAACAATTTAATTGCAAACACAAAAGTGGAGAGAAAATGTTGAGTGACATTATTATTACAATTATGTCAAGGTGATAATTTAATCCTTAGTCATGTAAAAATATGTAGGAATAGAAGCACATGAAGAGTAAAAGGTAGGGATCCAGTTCCACTTCAAAATTGTCATTAATATGTAAAAGCTAGATTAATAGGTACAAGTAACTCTAAAAACCTCTAATTAGTCTAAAGTATAGATTGGAACCAAATTATATTTATGATAAAAGTTTCCAAATGTAGCTTCGAAGAAGCTAACGCATATATATATATATAGTATTTCCCACCAGGGGAAAAAAGAGGCACACACATAACACTGAAGCACATATATATATATATATGTTAGAAACTCTGTAAGGCAAAATAATCAAGTACATACTAATTACACAGCTATGGACTAAAGTATCTGCTTTGTCATATATCCACATTTACATTACTTAAAGCATGCTATTTACTCTGTAGGAGCCCTTACCTTCAATTAAATATGTTGATTCTATAGAACATCCATGTAGATGTACTTATCTATGTGTATGTCTGTAAAAGCACTGAACTTTGTACCTATTGTTGCCTTTTAAGAAAAATACCCCAATACTTCAAAAGCTGCAGAAACATTATCCAGTCTGATCTCCTAATGTGTTTTAGGTCTGAAATTGTAATTCTGGATACATAATATAACGAAGACCAGTTTCTGGGCATCATTGTCATTTAAAAACTGCACTGTTAATATTCTGAATCTGGGCAAGATTGCCAGGAAAAAGATGTTTCTATAGAAAGAATCAAATTTTCTGAATCCAAATGAACTTGAATGTAAATTAAGTTCTGGAGGAAATGTAGTAAATTAAGTAAATTTTTCTGCTTGTAAGTAATTGAATCAAGATTTCATCCTTAAAATCAAGTAGGTTAAGGTCAGGCATGGATTATCATTCTGAGCACTAGTTTGTAACCAAAGAGTAATCTGTTATAAATAATGACTTTTAAGTGCAGTAAATGACTTTCTGATACTTCTGGTCTTTCAATAGTTCCACAAACTGAGAGCTGTTGTTTTCTTTTTTTTTTTTGGAAATGTCTATTTCTTTCTGGAAAGCTCTCCAATGTTGTGGTCAAACATATTCACAGTCATTAAACAAATTCTTAATAGATACATGTACTTCTATGAAATATATCTAAAACCTTAGTAATTCTGATATTAAATACTCATATGATTGGGTATTGTCTTGATTAATTTGGCCTTCTTTGCTCATGTGACATAGACAATGTATGCCATGAGACACTAGCTAGTTTAATCTAAAAAAGCAAAGAAATACACACTTTGCATGCAGAAAATGGGTTTGCATGTGGAAAGAGAGGATGGGAATGAAATGGAATGTCCAGAGGAGTACGCGCATTTTAAACCTGATCATCCCCCGCCAAGCTGAGTGGTTCTCCTGGGTTAATTACTCCATGATAGATCACTGCAGAATTAGAATATTTATAGTGGCATTTATTCGCATTTGAAATCCTCCCCAGTTGATCTTAACACCTTTTAAAAATAAAATTTCTTATACAGCAACTTTGCTATCACCAGCCTATTATTAGAGTGGTCACCAACCTTGATTTCACTTATAACACAAAGGTTCTCCAAAGCTGTTTTTTCCGTGATAAAAGAAGCACTGCACCTTATCTAATTCTTTTCATTGACCTCAGTGAAGCTGATAAGGAATCAGTTCTTTAGTGCTTATAATGGGAGATTAGAAGCCAAATTTATAGGTCTACCTCAACAAATTCAAAAGATGTATATGGTATTTCCTGTAATGAGATTCTGCATATGTTGTTATCTTTCACGATGGGTGAGAAAGAATCATCTATTACATGACTTTTTACACACACATTTACAAAAGAAAGCCACTCTGTGCAATTGTACTGAGCAGGTCACATAACTTTAAATTCCCTCAGCAAAACTTAAAACCAAAGAACAAAATATTATCTATCTGAAATAACATCAGTACATGAAAGGTCTCTTCTGAGGACAGAATAAGTTTTTATTATTTTAATTGTTTTGCTTGTGAGTATCACTAAAATACTTTCAGGAAATGAGCATTACGTTTAGTAACAACTAGGGGGGTTAATTCTACACCTAAAATAGTGTAAGGAAATGGCTAAAAATGTAGAAAATTGTAGCATACTGATAGTATTAATAGCCAGACTATTCCTAACTAGACAGTTGTTCCAGTAGTATGCACACTCTGAAATTCTTGGCTGTTCAGACATTTTTGTGGTTGAGCATTTATTTATACACCATTAATTTAAGATCTCAAGTATGTCTGAGATGGATGACTAGAAGTAATTCTAGCCAGCATAAGGAAACACAGCTTGCTACAATAAATACTATTGCATGGCATAGAGCTCTCTAGCACCACTTGCTAGTAAGTCACATCAACTATCTGTAGTAATAGTCTCTTAATCTTTTCAGACAACATTCAACTGTATCTAATCATCTTACAAATCCAGACCTTGATAGTTACTTGCTGGAATAAAGCTGAACCAGTTTAAAGCTATATATATATATATATATATATGAAAACAAACACACACGCACACACACACACACAAACTGCAGTTAATTTCCAGGGAATCAGAAATCCACAGGTCTCTGCTCTGCATCAGCACGATGAGCAGCCATCTGGGGAGCCCTCCTAAATGAATAAACAGGCTGGGAAACTTAAGAGGATGATAAATGAACATGTAAGTCAATAGAAGAGTGAAATAAGAGGTAATTATGTCCATACACTCTGGCTGTTTAAGAGTAATTTTGTGTATTTGCCTAGAGCAAACCCTGAGCCTATTCTGCTTTGCTAAGCTTCAGATGCTTCACTTAGCAACCTAACTTGGCTTTTCAATAATAAGAAAAATAAAGAGACAAAGCAACCATCTCAGGTGTTGAGGTCTCCTGTGAAATAGAAAGTTTGCTTGTGATTAAGGAAAGCAATCTTACTTCCAGGATGAGGATGTCACCTTTTAAAGACAGTATGTTAAAACTAGGAAAAACATTATGCATTTTTTCATTACATTTGTTAAGTGTTCAACTTAACATAGACCTAACATTTATTGAAATGTCTTCTTGCTGGTAAATTCAAGCTGTGGGACAAGATACATCAGAAAATGCAGAAAATGGAAACTGAAATGCAAAATAAACACAATACAATCCATAAAAAATTTAAATGTGATTTTCATTATAGACTAACATGATGGAAGTAATATAATTATAGCCATATTGATATAGCCAGAATTCCCTCTAAATTCCTTAGCTAGACACTTCCTATCAACTAGCTTTAGGCAGCTTTCCTTACTTCATATTAATTTTTTTGAGATATACTTAGTCTATTCCATAGCTGAAACTAAGCCTTTGGTAGGAATTAATCCAGTTAAATATGACTCTCTCTTTTCCTCGGAAGTAATTTTCTGAAAAATGTGGTCCTGAGATTATTTGTTAGTAGTCCAATCCAAATCCTGTTGCCATTCATGGTATCCCTGTTAATTCTAAACTGCCTGAAACTCATAAAATTTATCCATTATTGTAAACAAAACAATAGAAAGCAACCAATATTATTTCATCCTAACCGATGATTATTGATTTAATCCAGGAAACTTCTTTTTGCATTTGCCTTGCATACTTTCCCCACCAATGCAGACAGTGCTCTGGCAAAGAGGGTGTTGGCAATGTTTTAGAGCCCTTACCTCTTACTTCCAGTTTACAGTCCACTTCTGCCTCTCCCAGCTCATTGACTGCTCGGCAGGTGTATGTGCCTCCATCGTAGGGGCTGGGTTTGCGGATCTCCAAGGTGCAGACACCTTGGTTGCTGAACATCCTGTACCTTGGGTCGTTCATTATCAGCACTTTGTTTTTCATCCAGGTTATTTTGGGCTGTGGTAAAAAAACCCCAAACAAACAACAACAAACAAACACAAACAAACAAAAACACAAAAGAAAGCCCAAATGCACAAACCTGTGAACTGAGATGTTTTATTCCCCTATTTTGTGGTGTTCAGTTAAAGCTGAGTAATCCAGAAATTATAAAAAATAGATGAAGTAGTGATAGAAAGGAAGCTGTAAATCTTAACTCAAAGATAAGCATTGGCTGCATGATACATCTGGTTTTTAGCACTGTTTTAGCTCTTATCATCTAATTAAAGTCATAAGTACAAGCCTATTACCAATGCAAGGACCGTGTAATGATAGCAAACATCTGATCATTAGCTTTTGACATCCAATTATTCTAAGTCAATAAAAAAGCGTATTTTTCCACATTAATTTGCACTGTCAGAAATTGTGAAGGTGAAGGGTGAACAGCACTTCGGATTTCTCATTTTACTATGGCAGTTCAGTTTCTTACAACAGAAGAAAGATCTCAAAACCACACAATTCAAATGAAACCACAAAACTGCCATGCAGTGGGTCTGAGAAACAATGTGGCACCCAGAGCATTCCTGCAATGTGCTTGCTTGGAGAATAATTAGCTTTTTATAGAATAATGATGGCCCTATTTTAGTAACAACTTTTACTGATACATTAACTGTACCGCCGCCGCCCCCCCCCCCCCCCCCCCCCCCGGGGGATCCCAATAAAGCCCAGCCTTTTCCTGAGGTTATCTGTGCATTAACTATTACAGTGCGAGTAGCACAGGTAAGCAGCTCCTTTCTTGTTTTGTATGAAACCCACACCTGTCTGGTTGCCTTCAGCCTGGCTCATGTGTTAAATGGCAAAAGTGGCATTTAATTGTTACTGCCAGGTGAAGCTCTCTGTGTTTCAGTGCTGCTGGCAGAGGTTGCTGTACCTTGGGGTTGCCACGGACGCTGCAGTTGAGGGTGGCGTTGTAACCCGCAACAGCAAACGTGTTCACCAGGGGCTGAGTGAACAGCGGCCGCTCGCTGAAGTCAAAGTCGTCGTAAACTGGGTATTTGTACACTTTACCTGTGAAATGGACATTAAGTGTTTAAAAAAAGAGCCTTGGTTGGCAGGTAGCTAAACACCCAAGCGTATTAAATGGCTACAGAGAGTCAGTTCTGGTCTGCACTGCTTTAGATACCAACGTGACTCCAGTAGTTGCACTTGTAGGGGGGGGCTGGAGGTGGGTCTGCACAGTGGTGTAGCCCTTGTTCATGTTATGGCACTGATGTCTGATAGCTTCTCTTTTGTTTCCTGTGTAGGTGATACATAAAACATGTTTATTCTGTGTCTGTGCCTGCATGCCCTGCATGCTACAGAGCAGGATGGATCCTGCCCTTTGTACTGCATGATGCCTGTCCTTGGCAAGCCTTGTTCACTCTGTGTCCAATTATTTTTCACAGTTTGCTCTGATTACAAACTGTCTCTGTATATGAAAATCCATTTTTCTTTCTGCTTCAAACAGTGCACTGACAATACAGATACACGAATGGATGCAGTTTCTGAACAAGGAAAATGTGGTAGTAAAATGTATTTTCTCACTGCCAGCTTGTCCGTGCTCTGCAATGGAGATTACCACCAATAAATCCCCTTCAGCAGCACAGCTGGCATTTAAAATGGTCGGACAGAAAGACATCTATTCCTATGCACAGTTATCCTTAAACAGCTTTGTTTCACTGAAAGCTGATCCAAGCTCTCATATTGACTTCAGTGCAGCTTAGGCCTGCTACTTGCCCTCATGAGGAGGGCAAGGAGGCAGTGCTGAAAAAGAATTCCTATAGCCATTCTCTTGTTCATGACTCCATTACTAAAAGAGAGGACCTTCATTCTTTCAGAGCCTTTCAGCCTGGCTGTGTGGGTTGTACAGGTTGTCTGTCCTCTGCATTATGAAAGTCATGTATTCCTTCCTTTCAGACCAACTGCTTTGATTTTCTTCCTGAAAGCTTTTAGTTTGTACAGTTTCCCTTCCATAAAGGGGCAGTTAATTCTTTTTTTTTTAAGTTTACAGTGCCATTTCAAACTGGCAGCTCCTGAAATGTCAAGCTTTTTCACTGCAGAATCAGAATTTGTCCAGCCCCACCCTCAAGAGATGTGAAGCAGGGGTTATGCTTTTCTGTTGCATCCTGCCTGAAATGAAGGGAGTGCTCACACAGCTGGTTCCAAATCTCCAGTGAAGGACAGTGACCTCCATCTACTGCATCTAACAGAAAATCTGCTTTACTCCTTTTTCAGCTCTTGTCACCTCAAATCTGCCAGTGGTGATGTGAGACTGAGATCCAAGACCACAGAAAATGTCGGAACACATGAGAGATATCCCACTCCTGATTAAAAACAATGACTGTGACCTATGTGGACCAACCGAGAAGTGTGAACAGGAAATGTCCTGGCTGTCAGTTGTACCTGGCCTTGGGTACAATGTGGATGCTTTAGAGCCCTGGCCTTTACCTCCAGTCACCTTCCAGCCTCTGAGCACACCCTTCCCCTTTGACGAGGCGAGGGTAATTAACTAACCATCCTTTGCAATCAGAGCACTCTCTTTGGTCATGGTTGCATCCTCGCTGAGGCCGCACATGTTTTCAGCAAAGACCCTGAAGTAGTACTCGTTGCCTATGACCAGCTCGTTGATGGTGGCACTGGTGCGGTGGTAGTGCTCGATCACAGTGAACCACTCCTGCAATACACAGGACAAAGGGTGAGCTCCCCCCAGACACCCACTGCAAGAATCACCATGCTTCTGGGAGGAGGTTTTTCTTGGAGGAGAATACAGCTGAAATAATTAGTATTGAAATGAGTGATAATGGCAGTGCTGCAGAGCTCACTGCTGAGCAGTGAAGGCTGAATGGAACCTACTGAATTGAATTACACCCCACTAAATTGTCCCACTGGCAGCTGGAAGGGTTCATTTTAGGAGCTCCAGTGTTGTGTGAGCAAGGCAGGCTCCCTCATTCCTAATCCACGCTGCTGTTGCAGACAACAAATCTGCATTCCTGTGGGGAAGGCAATAGCGTGTGCTGCTCTGCAGTAATTTGCACTCACAAGAGGCCACTGCACTAATCTGCCCTCTCTATCACAGGCTGAGTGTTCATGAGAAATGTTTTGTGCTGGTGGTCCTCTGATATCTAAAGGCTCAGATGGACAAGTGGGTTTTAGTGCTTTAGTCTTGCAGAAGTAACAGGATGTGTGAATTATGTCCTATTATAAAATACCTAAACAACAATCTGAGATGAAAGAGGTTAATGCTAAAAATGCAATTATTATAAAGTGCAATATGAACACAGCAATGTTTTTGCTTTTCTTTACTCTGCCCTACATAGTTTTCTCCCTTTTCTAAAGATGAACTTGTACTGAGTTCCCTGTACCACAGTTTGCATTAATATTTGGTCAACTTTTAGAGCCAAAGTTCCTCTGGGAGAACAATTTTATGTAGAAGACCAGCTGTCCCAGGATTGCAAAATGCACCCCCATGGATACTGTGAGGAAAGGGACCTGAATGATCATGTCACACTGAGCCCTAGATGCTGTTGTTGTTACTTTCTCCTTATCACAGTAATTTAGAGGGGTCACTGTACCAGAGACCATATCTTCTTACAGTCTCTAGAGAGGGGGGAAAAAAAAAGGAAGGATGGGAAGGGAAATAGTAGCACAGGAAGAATGAATTAATCAGACCAAGAAGGAGATCAATATATTAATGCGGGGGTGGGGAGGGGAAGAGGGGTAGCATAAGATTCCCTTGGATAAGGCAACTCCCAAAATATTGCCCTAGATTTCCAGTATTTAAATTTGCTGTAAATGTTAAATATAAGAATTTTACTATTGTCTTTTAAGAATGTGTACAATTTTTTTTAGTTTAATGAAAGCTATAAATATTTCTGCATTGCTCTTTTCATTTCAGAGCATTTCAGAATTATCTGTATAATGTTTTGCCCTGTGTAAGGAGTGGCAATGACTTACACAGTGTGGCATTGCAGGTTTGCAAACAGCAGCAACAGTACATTTTTGTTCTAGTAGCAGCCTACTGAATTTAGAATTAATGTTTGGGAGGTTTATTTTCTCTCTTGAGGCAAAGGAAAAATGCAGAATTACTTCCCTCATATCCACCCATCCTTTCCTCTTTCAGTCCTCTTCTTTGGCATAATTTGAAAATATTTCCATTTCTAGGCTTTAATTATAGTTATATAAGAAGAGAATTATAAATTTCTTAGAGTCCTTTAGAGATTTCTTTGAATGCTGATAAATCAGTGCATTGTCAATCTACATAAATTTAAGTATGTAATGCTTTTTGTTTTTAAAAGGGAGAATTCATTACTTCATCCAGCTTTTAAACATTTCCTTATTACTTACCATGCTCTTCTTATCTGCTTTTTGAATAGTGTACCCAGTAATGGCAGCATTGCCGTCATCTTTTGGTGGCTTCCATGATAAATTTACATTCTCTCCCCAGACATCCTCAATAGTTACAACCTCTGGCGGGCCTGGGCGATCTGTAACAAAAATGTGACAGCTGACATATTCTACTGTTTGCTTTTCCTATCTTTTTCCCACACACATCTTCTAATTAATTTGATTCCTCTCTCTTTCATACAAAAAAAAAAGTCAAAAGAAAGATGTGGTTGCGAAATAAAATTTTCCAAAGTGAAGGCATGTCAGAATTACAATAAATTTAATAAAGTTGTGCTGCCAGTTTTGCCTATTATTGAAAAAAAATAGATTGTAAAAATGACAAGTGTCTTTTTTTGTCTGTCTTTCCTACCTTCATGCATTTTCAGCATTTAGGTTTTCTTCCACACTGCATTTGTGACAAACTTACTATGAATTTGCTACTATATCTGTCCAGGAAAAACCTTGCATCCTGAAGGGTGTGTTATAAATGCATATTATAGTGTTGGTTTTTCACAAATAATGAATGCTATGTGTATAATATTGTTCCTTGTAGAAGCAGTGTTTGTGTAGAAATGTAGTCGTTCTCGTTTTGTTTAACAGTTGAGAAATAACTAACATTGCTATGTTAAATATCACTCACAAACTACCCCTCAAGCAAGGCGATTTACTCCTATCAAGATATTCCTAGATAAGAGACCCCTCTGCCGGGAACTGACAAACAACTATACAGATGGACAGATTAACTGAATTCTTAAAAAAAACTTCATTAGAATTATACAACAAACTGTTACAGTAAAAAAGTATATAAAGAAAGTATTTCTCTAGGAGAGGTGTGTTCTGGCTCTGTGCCAAGTGCACCCAGTGTCCAGAGACACTGTAATTCCTTTGCCTTGTCTTTGTCTTTTCTTGTTGATTTTTTTTATTAAAAACCTTTAAACTTTAACAGGAAAATGACCTCATTTTTAACAGGTGTAACAGAGAATAAAAGAGACTGACACATTCCAACACTGCTATGGCGTATGGAGGTTTCCTTAGAGAAGTCACAAATCCGCAGCCAGCAATTGGACGTGGAGAGTTATCACTGCCGAGAAATCTTTGGGATTCCCGTTTTCCTGTTAGCCCCTGGATTTATTGCCGTTTCTCTCAACTTACCAACGATCTGGATGTCTATTGTGGCTTTGTCCACCAGGTTCTCCACCTCCACTTTCATGTCGTACTCGCCGGAGTGGCCCCGCTCTGCCTTGCGGATGAAGATGATGGTGTCGTTCTCGGTGTTGCGGATGTTGACGTCGTTCTTGTCGATGGGGGAGCCGTTCTTCTGCCACAACACTTTTGCTCTTGGCTTTCCCTGCAAGGAGACACGAAACAATTTTTATGTGTGGTTGTTTTGTTGGGTTTTTTTTTGGTTGGTTGGTTGGTTGGTTTTTTTGGGAGAGAAAATGGAAAAGAAGGAAACAGGTTTGTCTCCCATTCTTTTTCCCAATCAGGAAATAAAAACTATCCTGAAAGAAACAGAATTATTTTTAAAATTATGCACCGTTTAGAGATGCAATTATACCATTTCATCTAAAATATAACTTCCTTTCCTTCCTTTTTTGCTCAGGAGAGTTAAAATATTTGCAGTTTCTGGCTATATTGGGCAATTATCGTTCTGACTGAATTTGACAAATAATTTCCAGTTTTCTGAAAGAAAGGGAGAAAAAATAACCCACAGAAAAAACAGAACAACATGTTTCACCCTCTGGAAATGCTTACATTGTCTACACTGCCTGTGAAAGAGGAAAGTAATAGACTAAGCCTCCAGGGATCCTGAAGTCTCTTCTTTCATTGCTAAGGAAGTTGTAATAGCTGTTAGGAAGGCTGGATTGAGATCTTTTGTGTGCCATTTTGTGTGGGTCTAAGTGCCCAATATAGGTACTTAAAGCAGGATGAATTTCACCTGCCCTGTCAAGGGATTTGCCTTCCAGAGGCAAACAGTTTGCAGATGCTGTCTGGAAAGGGTAATCTCAAGCCATTTTGAACACCTTATCTTAGAGAATAACCATAGAATATTCCTTTAATTTCTCAAGAGAAATATATCTTGCAGCATATTGCTGACCAAGCTTTTATGAGGCTTTTAACTGCCTCAATGAAGCTGAGTTATGCCCACCCAGAATCTTTCAATGTGCAGACATGAAATAGAAATGAATTCTGCTGTAATTCTTGTATTCAGAAGAAGCATCGTGCAAGGAGAGAGGCAGTTGCTGTTTAAAAGATATGAGAATGAGGGTTAATATGATGCTGTGGGAATACAAGCTGTGTATTTAGAAATAGTCATATTGCAGTTGAGATCTCAAGGATTTAACAGTTGACATCTGCCCACTCTTGCCCTCACTTTTCCTCTCTCATGACAAAGAAATTATTAAATGCTGCTGTTCCGCTCTAACAATATTTAACTGTTTCCAGTTCATCCCTTTTGCATTGTGCCAGCAATTATCTCATGTGCAATGTCTACTGGGAAGGTTTGTAAGTGTCCTTTGGATAATAGATGACCATCTGTCTGATTCATCACTTGGCTGAACATCATTTGTTTGAGATGTCAAACCAAAGGCTTTCAAGCACCTCTTTATTTCAGAGTCCTTCCACATCTGTTTAAGTTAGCTCGCTGGCCAGAGCTTCAGAGAAATGAGTAAAAAAGCAGCAGTATCCAAAAAAAGAGGGAGGGAAAAAAAGGCAAAGAGAGTTTTTCTGCCAGTGCTTTTAGTTCTTACCTGGAAAGGAATAACAAGATTCACAGTTTCTCCAACTCTTCGAGTATAGGTTTGTTTTAAGTGTCTGGGTAGACGAATCTTTGGAGGTTCTGAACAAAACAAAAGCTTGCGTTAAGCACTTATCCTCCTTTCTAACTGAGGCAGGACTGTGTGCATCAGTATAAACAGGAGACAGTGTGGTCTAAAATTCCCAGAAGTGACTAATGAGTGAGATGTCTTAAATGTCTTGGTCCCCCACTGTTACATTCAGGACACCATCAGCTTTTATAACGCCAAATGCTATGATGGTAGGAATAGGTGGGAAGCTTAGTGCGACTTTAAAAAGTCCATCAAGTTCAAGTTCTGTGGAAGAAAAAATCCCTGAAAAGCTGAGAAATAAAGGCTCAAAAATGGAACAAAATTATGAAATTTTTTAAAGACAGTTTCATGATTTCTAGCCACCACACAATGTTTTTATAAGACCATATCATCAGTTACCAATGGCAAGTAAGTATTAGCCTTAAAAAAAACCAAAACAGGTATCAATATGGAAAGTATTTGTGGGTAAGTGTAGGCAGCAGGAACTTACCTATCACTTCCTTGACTAAAATAGGCTGTGGGTGGTACTTGGGCTCACTTTCACCAGCAGCATTCACAGCTTTTACTCTCACAAGGATTTTCGAGCCAGTTGGAAGGCCATTGATGGTAAATTTCGTTTTGTCTGTCAGCTCTGGGTTAGCCACGATCCATTCATCAGCTGGTTCAGGAAAACAAGGGCAGGAGGACAAATCCAAAGAATAGGGAATTATAAATACATCCACAGCATAGATGAGGAAAATTACAGAACAGCAATAGGTTCATTAGATTCTAATGAATAATTCTATTTTGTTTTTCTCATTATGCTGTAACACAATGTAGATTCTCTTTCATATGTAGAAATAATGTTTCAAACCCTAAAGGGTTTCTGCTGATTACATATTTGAATTTCCATATATTTATATATTTTTATATAAATATACAGATGTTATTAGAATATGTCTAGATTTAAGTGTACCAGAATAAAAACTGGTTAGATTTTTAAAAATTCAGCTAGAATAAAACAAGGAGGACAAAGAATATACTTCCAAAAGCACTCATCATTGCTTCAACAGCTTCCTTGGAGAGAAGTGGGTTTTGCAATTAATTTCAACCAGTGCTGAGTACCCTTGAAAGTTTAACTGAGAAATAAGAGAAACACAGAATATTTACACACTGCAATGAAATGCCATCTCTCCTCATGCCTTTAAAAAAGGAAGGCTGTGTCAGAATTATTCACATAATTACAGCATTCTCAGATTTTTAATCCTACCCCAGGCAGTCGCACAGAATTCATAGAGTGATCATACCAGAACAGTCTTTCAGAATTGTTTCAATTACAAACCATACTTTCTTATCCATCCTGTCCTCCCAGTTCAGACTGTTCTAACACTGCTGGCACCTGGGCCCTGGAGCCAGATTTATCAACTAGCATGTCAGGATCAATACTTCCCACCTCATGTAAGGCTAGCACTCTAAAATGGGCATGGAAGACAAGAGAACTGTTATAAACTGGAGAGCCCTACAGACCTAGAGTGTGGTGCTGTGGTACATTTTCATAACTGAGTGTCTTGCTTTTAGGAATTAAATTTTCCTTCAAGCTTCTAGCAGAAAAGGATTTCAATCAATGACTCTTTCCCAAGTATCTCCCCCTCCCCTTACACCTGTATGAAAAATTCCATGGAATTCACTGTCAGGAATTTATCTTTATTTTTATGAAGCGAGTTTTTCTTTCATTAAAGAAGACTTATATCCATGGTGGAATACTGTACCTTCCAGGTTAAAAGGAGGCTCCCCCAATTCCTCAGACAGATCTGTCGATATACCTTGAGAGAATCCATCTTTAAAATTAATCAGAGACACCCACTTTCACACAGATGGAGCATTTTGTCAGTGGTTAAAAATTCCTGTTAGTAAGTATGCAAAGATAGATAGATGCTGGGCTTTACAGATTTAGAGAACCCATATTTAGGGAGACTGCAGGGAGAAGAGAGATGGAAAGAGGGCATCTAGATCACAGAACAGTTATATGTGATGCCCACAGGAAAGCTGAAGGATGAAAGAGGAGTAGGATATAAAGTTGTATGGGTTTTTTGGGCCCCAGCATAGCCCTAGAAATATGGAAGAGACAAAAGGAACACTTGGAAGAGAGAAATGAAACAAAATGATGATGAGAGAAAGTGTAGAAGGAGAAGAAAACACATCATAGAAGAGATAAATTCAGAGATAAATTCAGAGTTAAATTCTGAATAAGAGAGACAGAAAGAAAGACGTCTTGGAGAAAAACTTGGAGGAAACAGAAGAAGAGAACACATTTAGCTAAAGGTAACATAGAAGATTAAAGAAGACCAAACCCATGGATGATGACAGAGACGATGTAAACCCTAAGGCTTTATTTCCTGGACAAAATTATCACTGCCCTGCATTTCCTGTAATCCTGGAGTTGGCTATTTTTGAGATTATAAAAATACTATTCTAGAATCTTTGCACAGTCCTGGATGAGTACACTAGCAAAGATCTCAGCCAGTGGAAGCTCTCTGAAGTGCTTATTTACTGGCCATGAAAAGAGATCATCTGCAGGTACAATCTACAAGCATCTACATATTGTCCTGGGGAGCACTCAGGCCACGCTCCCCAGGCTGCCCTCAAAATGCCACCCTAGAACCTGTCAGCAGCACACTTCACTGGTGACTGACTTCTCCAGTGTCAACAGGACTTGGTCTGCTCCACATCACCACAGCAAGAGCGCCAAAGCTGGATTGTAAACTAGATCTGGGGAGTTCTCTCTCTCTCTATATATATATATATTCTATATTGATTTTATTCACACTTATGCAATGCTGGATCAAGATACTCATGATGAGACTCCAGTTCAGTAATGCAGCTGTCAAAACTGGTACATAGTTAAGGACTCCAATAATCCACCCCGTTGATGAAGTTATGTAGCTCAGACTAAAGGGAAATACCAATTTTGCAAAGCCAAATCAATGTTTATGGTACATTATCCTTCTAAAGTATCTTGATATATATTTTTTTGTCTTCCTATTTTCAACTCGAGATTTCTCCTACTGATTGCTATGTTGAGGAAGACTCTAAAAAGCCCTCTTTAAAACTATTTCAGTGACAACAATGAAAGAATGGAGGACAGATGAGGTTACAAACAGATAACTAAAAGAAAAAAGCAGCAGAATGAATATAGACAGATATAAAAAGTATCTTGAAATTAAAAAGAGTTATTAAATATTACAGAAAAATATTAGTTTGGGGCAAAACAGGCACTGAAAGGGCTGAGAAAAAGAGGCACTAAGATATTGTAAGAAAGGAGAAAAACAATTGAACAGAGAAAAAAGATGAAAAATCCAATAACATGATTTTTAAAATTGATATTTTAAAACTGGCATTTTAAAATTAGTGTTTTCTACTTATCTTGCTTCTTCCTAAGCATTTTCATTACATATATACATAATGTCAATTGTGTATATATAGATGTATATGCATATATAGGAGGCATATATAGATATACACAAACACTCAAAACTATGTAAAATACATTGTACCCGTTGTATTTTAACAGAGGTGGGTAACAGTAAAATGACAGAATTGGCTGCCATTTTTGTTGTATCTTCATATGTTTAAAACCTATCTGGAAAAAAAAAGTAAAGAATTTGTTCCATTCAACAGGTATAAAATGTTCTTCTGTCTAACAGCCCTTTAAAGACAGATTTGGAAGATTCCTTTTCAAAGCCATAGTTTGAATTAACGTATCTGTATTTCTCATCCTCCCTTATCACCTAATTTGGACATCACATCAGTATGTGATGTCAAGCGCTTTTAACTTTTCCCTGCCATTCTACCTAATGCTAAACAAAGCATAGTATACAGCATACACTGAAGTCCTCACATTGATAGTCCCCCTTACATTCCCCTACACCTGGCCTGTGCAGTGGAAACAGAATAAGAACTCTGTGTCTTGATGGAAGACTGCACACTTACTCGTTCTGAGCTGTACCCGCAGCTCCCTCCCAACATACAAGGAAAATCCTTCCTACCATTCCAGCTGTGTCTGCCTTCAGGTACTCTTCTCCAGGTCTCTCAGCTTCTTGCAGTCCTGCTCCTTAAAGATATTCGCCTCAATACTACAAGATGCTGGGTGTTCCTGGGAAAAGCCAGTGGTTTTTCTTCACACCTCTCCCACTCGCCTGAGAGAGAGCTGAGGGTGCTCTGATCCTGTGGCACCTGGCCACGTTTATGACCTACTGTTTTCCTGGATTGTCTGAATCTGAAACATGTGACAGCATGAATGACAAGTTCTGATCTCTACCTTTTGTCTCCAGGCTATAGACTGCATCCAGGAAAAGCTTTCATTGAAGTAAGCGCCTCGGTGGAAAAATGGTGTTCAACTCATCGCTTGATTTACAGCACAGTTAAGAGCAACAGCAGTGAAGCTGAAGATAACTGTGTCCCCTTCATCCACATCCAAAACGTTGCTGCTGTTGGTCCACAGAGGCTGGGTATTGCACATACCACTCCAGGCTATTTGATACTTACCAGGGTGCTGGTGGATTTTACTTTTTGAAAATAGGCTTCATTTGATGCCAGCTCAGAAGAAAATCTGCTGGATAGCACTAAGTTTCTGCTGCTTGATCACCAAAGATGCTTTGGTGAAATATAATTGATGTTTTCCTATCCCTTCTTCCTTTACTCTCAAAAGCTTACTCAGTCTCTTACTTCTTTATCTTCCTCCTTCAGTTCTTAAATGTTTTTGTCTTAGACGGGCATAAAGATCCCCATAACTGCACTGAAATGTTGGAGGAATTACATATCTAGACATGGACTTTGCCTGCCTAGATGACTTCTATGAACTATGAGAGGCTGCTCTCAGTGTTGGCAGCCAGCACTTGAAGAAGCCAGTTAATAATATGTCTACAAAGATTACCACACTAAGGACCTCCTGTCCCTAAAATCCAGCCAACCTAAACCCACTTGTAGCCATTTATGATTTCCTACACCTTCATCAACGAATGAACTCTTTGCTGCCCTGACTTTCAATTTAGCATCTCAAAGAAGATGGTTATTAGCACGGTACTTGGTACACTACAACAGATTTTATGAATTTGATTTGGATTTCAAATCAAGTGTAAGATATGTTGAAACAGTCAGTGGATGGCATCTGGAATACAAACCAGAGGAAGACTGAACAAAACCCTGCTCCTTGAGGTTTTCTGCCTGATTAGACTCTGCCTGACAGCCAGAGCACCTGATACCTGTAGAGAAAAAATGGAGAAAGTCTCACCCACTTTCACTGTGAGTTGGGTACCCCAGGTGTTCTCACTTACTTCCTTCAAAGCAGTACTCCACCACGTAGCCATCCAACCCTGCTGCCCCAATCTGGTCTGGTGGCCTCCACTTCATTGTCACTGATGTGTCAGTCACACTGTCCACTGCCAGCAGAGTTGGGGGGGCTGGTAACAGCTGAGGCAAGCAGGGAGAAGGCAGAAAAATGTGTTAAAATTAAAGGTTTGCATTTATGGTCTGTATTTCTGTGGTTTGGTATCACAGTTGATAGGCTGTCCTGCCTGCCATGATGAGAAAGGAGCTACCTCATCCCATATCTGCTCACAGCCTGTTCCAGAGATAAATTCCTCCTGCTCAGGAGAGAGAAGGACAAACAGCTGTGGAGGATAGAGCAGAGAAGTTGGGAGCAGTGTATTTTTCCACAGCAGGTATTTTCTGGCAAGAAGAGAGCATGCTGGAGCTGTAACAGCCACCCCCTCCTCCTCCTCTGCATTCTGGGAGTGCTGCTGAGCAACCTGGGAACTTTTGCTGATCTACAGAAGAAGACACCTGTCTTTTACAGTGACTTGTGGTTGCCACAGTAGTTTGAAAATCTGTTTCTTTTTATGAAAGGGCCACTGAGTTCGCTTGTCACTATGTGAATGACAAAGCCTTCTAGCTGCCCCACTAATATAAAAATTATATAATTAGATGACTGTAATAATGTATTCATGGTTATTTTCTATATACATACCTATCTCTGTGCTCTTGGCCACTTACCTAGAGGAACAAAGGACTTGGAAGGCATACTTGGCTTGGACATGCCGATGGCATTGACAGCAAACACACGGACCTCATAGGCAACACCTTCAATCATTTTCTTTGGCTCAAAAGTTGTTTCCTTACACAGTTCAAAGTTCAGCCTCATCCACCTGGAACTTTGTTTCTTTTTCCTCTCAATGAAATATCCTTTTGACCAGAAAAGATTTTATTATAATAAGTATAAGCATAAAGGTCAGTAATTAAGGGTCTATTTTTTGATGGCCTAATGACATTTTTTAATCTGGATACCCTTCTAGCTTCAGAGTGATGATTTTCCTCATTTCAAGCTATCTGAAAGTCACTTACTTTGCTTTCATGGCCATAAATGAGATTTTCTTGGACTTTACTTAGAAGACTGGTGTGTTTAGTGTATAGTTAAAAGGGCCTGGTTCTGGGAACCCTGGGCCCCTCTGACTTTCCTCTTGGTTCAGTGTATTAAAAGATATTCCAATTTACTTAGTAAATTGTTTCTGAAATTACTTCTAACATTCAAACAGGCTAATAACACTTCAAAGTTTGGTTTTTATAAGAGGCTGTCTTTCAAGTAGGGGGATTGATACTGTGGCAACATACAAAATGACAAGTCCCAAAGCATTAGAAAAACAGATATCTGATAAAGTCAAAGAGTAGGTAGAACATAATAGCTACTGGGTATTCCCTGTAGCCTGAGCTAAACTCTGATCCTGTTGCATCCACTTTTTGGGGTTTGCTTCTTTTGTCTATATTAGAGAGTCACCACCAAAAACAAATATAAAAAAGTATGTACCTAAAATGGGTGATCCACCATCATTTGCTGGAGGTTCCCAGGTCATAATACACCAGTCTTCACCCACCTCAGTCACATTTGGTGCCTGAGGAGGATCGGGGACATCTGTTGTAAACAAAATAAATATTATTTTAAAAAACCCAACTTTCTTCTTTTTGCATAGGTTGAAATTGAAAAAAGAAGAAAGTTGAATAATTTCTGAGATGCAGTAGGAATTCCTAAGGAGGAGAGAGAGAAAAAAAATGTTAGTGGAGCCTGGCTGGTGGTTAGGAATTGATGAATGCCAAGGTCCTCTGCACAGTCCAGACACTTGAGAGGCTCACAAGGGCACAGAGCCCTCAGCCACAGGGAGAGTGGAGAACCAGGAGTGAAGGGGCAGCCTGAGGCAACCAGAGACGTTTGGTCCCTGCAGCAGCAATAATTAACTACTACTTAAATCCCATCCAAGCTCCCATTCCCTTCGGTAACACCCAGCCTTCCTACCCTTGCATCTCAGTCCCACGCCTGACAAAGGAGACAAACAGGCAAATGGAATTTTCCTGAGAATCTACCACAGTGATAAAAGACATGGCTCGTGGGCACTTACCGACCACTTTAATGTTGATTAGAGCTGTGTCCTCTCCAGCCTCGTTCTTTAAAGTTATTCTGAAAGGACCCGAGTCGTCCCTCTCGGCGGCATCAATGACCAGGCAGCTGCTGTCTGGGTACGATTCTGCCCGGATTCTTCCACTGTCTGTGACCATCTGGGAACCACAGTGAGCACAGGGAAAAGGCTTATTTTCTGGATTTGAGAGTCAAAATACTCAAAAGTCAAAATTCAAAAGTAGCAAAGGTCACTTCAACAAAAATATTGAAGCAACTGTAAGAAAAAAAAACACGCCAAACCTCAGAATTTTAGTCAACTAAATGAGAAAAATTACAAAATAAGTAAAATAAGTAAAATATGGTAACTGTTTACTACTCAGTCAAACCATTGCATCAGAAAAGATGAGGCACTAGGCTTGTTTTGAGAGCAAGAACACACTTTTGTCAACACTCCATATCATTAATGTGTTGGAAAAAGAATAGGGTTTTCTTCCAAAAGTCAGATGAAAATTAAGTCATTCAGGTTAAAGGTCAGAGTGTTTCTAATTGTCAGTAGTTTCTCCTCACAGATTTCAAATGCTGTCAGATATTTTGGAGTAGGAGGTCTTCTAGAATAATTCCCTGTTTGGACAGGGACCACTGCACCACAGTGGTGACACAACAATTAATATTTGAAAAATAGTGGTCACAGATTTAACAGATTGGTCTGATGAATGCAGTGTAGTAACATGTCCCAGCTTCTACATTGCACAATGAAATTTTAAATGTGGAAACTGACTATTTTGGTATTTACACACCCAGGGATTGATCTAAGCAAAAGTTTTACGTTAAGACACCAGATACAAGACCCCAGTTGCACAACCCATTGTTTCGTTTGAGACTTGAACTCCATTAGAATTTATCATTCATTTTCCAAAACCAGACCATATCATGGCTTTCTGCCAAAACCTGGCAGCCATTCTGGGCATCCAATGCGTAGAAGAAATGACCATTTGGTAAATTTTCACAGTTTTCTTCTGCATCCCATATATCCTTCTCCTCTAGTATTTTTTAATAGAAAACCCATATCTTTTTCCTTATTAACGTCAGCCTTTCCATACAAAGACCCAAAAGATACTAAATAATATTTATCCATTTTACCCTTGTTTTTTTGAGCAGAGAACTTTTACATAGAGGGCACCTCCCCCTTATTTTCTGCCTTTAAAATCAATGTCTTCAAAAGGCTAAAGATTCTTTTTTGAAGGGAAAGGCTCCTTGTTAAGCTAAAGAAAAATGTACAGTGACAATGTACCTTGTCCCCTCTACTCCAAAAGACTTTTGGAGGTGGTTCACCAGTGATGGGGATCTCAAGTCGTAGTTTGTTTCCTGCCACTACTGTCACAGTGTTATTTTCCCCAAGACCATCCAGGTGAAGTTTAGGAGGATCTGAAAAAGAAGAGAGATTGTCCAACTTTGCCATATAGATGCTGCTCTGAGAGTTCAGTGACCTGGCACAGGTCTGCAACACACAGACACACGCTCTTTGTTTTATTTTCTTGGTAATTTTTAGCAACTGAATTTTGTTTCGAAGAAAACTTGTGAAGAAAAATCTATTTAAGAAAATAGTCGTCTGATGAAAAAGAAATCATGGGACCCTAGACATTCTGGAATAGTAAGACCATATTAAAAAAACACAACTGTTTTTCTGAGGCAGGATTATGTATATTCAGGTAAATTCTGAGAGTGTTTTCCTCTAAATGGCTCTTGAGAATTTAAATTGTGGGCTTTTTAATGGCACATGTAGCCATGCTTTGGCCTTCACTGTTCTTATTTAAAAGATTTGGGTTAAAAGATTTATTAACCCAAATCCTTTACTGAAAACAAAATTTTCACTTTTGTTATACACTGTGTGTATGGAGAATAACTAATGAAAGTCCTCTTGCAACTTTTTTTAACATATTATAAACATAACAATGGTAATTTCTCTCTAGAACCACTTCCCTTTTCATTTTCCCTAAATCTTACCAGTACTTTTTCTAACACAGATAACCCACATCTTTCAGGTTCAATTAAAAAGCACGTTTTCTAAAAGTGTGGTCATTTATAGTGCTCTCCTTTCGACTTCCAAGTTGCTGGTTGCAGTTGGGAGCAGGTGAACTATTGCTGTAGGAAGAGTCAATGCCCTATTTAATTTTTGTTTGAAGGCCTGGGATCATTAACAAGCCTTCTGCTTTGCTGAATTAATCAAAGCTGGGCAGAATATTTTTTTCCCTCTAGATAGCTTTTAAGGTTTTTAATTAATAGGTAAATATGTACTTATTCTACTACTCTTTTATCAAACTAAATCACATTTTGCAATGTTAGCAAGTCAGTTCTTCACAGATAGTGTATATCTGAGAAGTGGATAGCAGAAGGTGTTTTGCACAAACTCTTCATAATGGTTGAGGTTTAGGAGCTCAGCCTCAAGAAGCCTCCCCCAGAAGCTCCCCCCAGCACAAGCAGAACCTGAGCACAGGCAAAGGACTCTGAGCAGCTCAGCTGGTGTTTATAATCAGGGGTATTTCACACTGCTTTTAATTCCCAAAGGCCACAGAAAGATGTTACATACAGGTCCCTGTGCAGTGTACTTACCCACAATATGCACTTTGCATGGAATATTAATGTTGTAGGCATCTGGCACAAACATGTATTCACCCTCGTCATCGACAGCAGAAACTGGTATAACAAATCTGTGGATTCTGTAAAAGAGTTTGAAAAGAAAGCAATGTAAATTATTTTTGAAGCCTCCTTGAAGCCATAAGGAAAAATCTGTGAAAATTTTAGGAGATCTGTGCAAGTGTGCAAAATTACAGACTAAAAATCCTTTACTTTTTGCTTAGTGGTATTTTAGGCAATCAAATACTGTGTGCTTTGTAAAAAATATTATTAAGATGATCACCAAATAATGTAACCAAATCTAATATTGTTTGTTTGAGCACAGAACATGGAAAATACAGGAGCGTAATCTCTTTTCCATGGGGATTCTCTGCTGCTGCCATTCCATTGCAATTTGGTTGTTCAAGAAAAAATCTGTAGGTGATCCTATTGTGGGTATATTCTGACTTTTGTTGGACCATTTTTGTGAGTTGATACAAACAAGAGCTATGAGGAAAAAAAAAGCAGAGAAAGATAAGAGAAAAAGAGCTGTATATTTTTAATAGTGTCTAACAATAATTTTATTTTTCTGCTTAATATCCCATACCAACAGCAACAACTATGGCAAGAAAAATCAAGAGCTTGAACTTAGGTGGATCAAGGATTTGGTTATTGTCCTCCCCAGCCAAAATACACAAGATTAAAGGAAGAAAGGAGACATGACTTTTAAAATTACAAAAATAAATGTGTCTTGAGGGACAGAATTTAGGCTTGATCAGCAGATAATTTTTATTGAAATAACCCACATGTTGGCACATCTCCACAGTGTCATTCCACCAAAAGCCAAGTCAATACACAACAGGCTTACCTCCCTTTGTGATACAGCTTTACACGGTCACTAGCTTCAATCAGCTGCCCATTTTTGTACCATTTCCCTTCCACATTCTCAGATATCTCACACTTCAAGTGGATTTCCTGTCCCAGCCTCACAGTCTGGTCTTCTAGTGCAAGTGATATCTTCAGTGGTCTCACTTAGGAAAACAGAAGCAGATACATTAAAGATAGAGGATGGAGCAGCTGTGGGGGATAATTTCCAACTTGATAATAAAACAGCATGACATTGGTCAGGGTACCAATTTGAACAAAATAATCAAGAGCAGGATGAGTATTACAAATAAAAATGTACAGTTATGCATAATGCAGGGTAACTTCAGAGGATGGATCAGATACATTTTGTTTAAAAACAGGCATTTTAAAGAGATACTGCACAAACAAAGCTGAGGGGGTTACACAGTAATGTGCTTGTGCCTAGGTATGGCTTTCCTGGGAAAACCTCAAAGGATTGAAGAAAAGCAGATACTTCCCTTGAAAATTCCACTTTGTTGACCTATTGAATTTTTGGACGGATTGCTTTGTTTTTCCATCTTAATGGAGTGACAGGAAGTTAACAGGCAGAACTAGTTAATAGCCTGCTACTGGAAACAGTGACCCAAAGAGAAATCACTATTCTGGAAATTCACAGCAAAAAAATTAGTATGGAAGTTAAGTCTCCATTTAAACTCCCAGGGAAAGGCAAGAAAATTCTTTGTTTCTGTATGCCAGCACCCTATGACATGAATTTGAGAGCAAAGGTGGCTGATACTCACAGTCAACTGCAAGCTTGGCTTCTGATTGCCCTCCAGTTGTCATAACTGAGTAAGTTGCAGTGTCATTTTTGGCAGCTTCCTCTATGACCAAAGTGTGTTTTTTACCCTCAACCTTAATTCGATACCGAGATTTAGGATCGTTGGTAAGTTCTACACCATTTCTAAACCTAATGGAAAGCAAAGAATTTTTACTATTCCAAAGGAAGTCCTGTGCAAGTAAGATTTCCATAGACTGAAACTCCCATAGAAGACTTTACAAGATGATAAGGCACTAGAAAATGTTGAACAAAAATAAGGGTATTTTTGCTGTTGCTACAGTAAACTTTTATTGAGACTTTCTTAACAATTTTCAGGTTTACTGATGTAAGAAAAACTGCCCACATTTTTCCCCATGATTAGAAGCTTCTGGGTTTTATCCTCAAGGCAGCTGTTCAAAATGTGGCTTACCATTTCACGTTTGCATCATCCTCAGACACTTCACAGCTCAGTTCTACTCGTTCACCAACGTAGGTGCTGGTGTCCTCCAGGCCTTTGGTCACCAAAATTGGAGGATCTTTGGAAAGAAAAAAATTACAGAGAGGGAGAACTAAGTAAAAGAGATTTTCTAAATCATGCTGTAGAAGGCAAAATCCTAATCTGAGGATCAGTGCAGCCTTTTCTGCCTTATATCAGAAAAGCTGTTGCTCGTTAGAATGCTAGTAGGAAATTTGCTCAATAAAAGTAAAATTTCTTCATATTAATACCTGATTTGCCTACTTTGGTAATCAACACCATGCGAGCAAAGAGAGTGGAGATGTGACCACCCATTTATAACTGTTGATAGAGTCTTCCTTCAAATCAGTGCAAATGGAATGAAAACTGAGTTCCAGAAAGCCTGATCTGAGGGCACTTGGTCAGTTTCAGGTTACCTCAGGTTCCAAGTGTGGTATAAGGGGAAGCCAATGCTATGACACAAAAGTCTCTAAACAGGCTAAAAATTATGAAGGGCACTCCAGACCCTCTAGATCCTAATGCACAGTATAAAACCAACTATATTCCCATTTCAGGGTTTTCACTAAGCTGCTAAATACAGGATGTGAAAAAAAAAAATCGCCAGGAATCACAGAAATACCAAGTGATCTTGACGGCTGCTAATCCAAATTCAAAAATATACCAAACTAGATCCTCCCTGGTAATTTCTGTTGAAGCCAAAGTAGCCACATAAATTTAGGGCAGGTGAAACAGCATCAAGCTGGCATAGTTACCTCTCACAAACAGTTCTGTGGAGCATTTCTCATCACCAGCTGTTACGTAATAGCGAGCATCGTCTGCCATCGAACAGTTATTGATGAATAAAATTCGCTGGTTACCTTTGTGCTCAAAGATGTATCTGTTTGGGCAGGAATGCAGCAAAGAAACATTAGCAAAACTTCTGGCCCCCCTTTGTTTCATGCAGAAAGTGCTTTAGGGATTTTTAGAGGCTAAAATTCTAGGGTTTACACAGTACGGGGAAAATTGTCCTTGGAAACAATTTCCAAGTTTCAACAGAGCTGTCATAGACTTCTAGCAAAAAAAGAGCTGTGGTGTAGAGTGACAATGAGCTGTTTCTAGCTTGTATCAAGATCCCAGGTCTGGGTGATATGAAAAAAAGAAAATAAAAAAAAAAAATAAAAGAAGCTGGATTGGAATGATGGCAAATAAAACGGAGTCTGAAACTCTAGATGAGTAAAGCTGAAAATAACCAGTAAGAGGACACCATCACTCATTCCAACATTTTTGTGAAGTATAATAATAGCCAAAGTTAAGAAGTTAATATTATTGGTAGGCCAGATGGCACAAGATACCAGTAATGGGATATGGGGTTTTGGTAATGGGATATGGAGCCTTTCACCTTTATGTCACCAGTTTAGTTCTGCTCCAGGTTTGTAATGACCAAAGCTCATTAGCATCTGACAGCTGCTTCAGCAGCTTGATAGAAATGCACTGGGGCCTCAGTCCAGCCCCTTCTGCTGGAGAGGAATCCACAGAGTTGCCTGCAAAACACCTCTGACCTGCTCATGCCACATATAGGAGCTAAAGAAAATGTACTCCATTATCCATTCTTTGGTCAATCGTGAATATTAACCAAAATATTTCAGTGATTTCTGCAGCAACAGAATGAAGGAAATCTGCCCCATTTCTATAAGAGGGCTTTTGTTAATTATTGGTTTTTTCCTTCAACTGGTCAGAGGAAAACATGTCTAGGGTTTTGTGCTGCTGAGAAACATTTGATGAACATTACATTGTTATGCACTCCTTCCCAGCTGTGTCTGACTGTGGAATGGGGTTTTCTGCACCGGGCTGTGCCCACAAAAAGGACTGGGCTCAACTTCCAGGCATTGCTCTACTTGTACTCAAATGTCTGCACCATTTCTTCTAGGAAAAGCCAGAGTATGAACAAATATGCAGATGGTACAGATGAAGAAAGTTGTGTACACTAGACCTTGCCCATGACTGATGGTGCAGGTTGTTGACTTCAGTGTGTTAAAGTTAACAGAGTAGTGGAAGCTGTGACAAACCTCACACCCCTTTTCTCAGGTGGTTTATGAGCCAGGTGGGTAAATGTGTGATGTCAACATCTCTGCTCTTGGCACAAAATTGCTCTAAAAAGATTTTTGACACAGGACCAAGTGATTTATTTACTCGCAATGCCTCCTGGTTTTTAAAAAAACTACTGAGTAGAAAATGGAGCCACATTTTTTTGAGGATCTGTAAGACTTTTGTCTTGAGACAAAGGAGACAATCTATATTATATTTAGCCTACAGTGGACTTTTCTGGGTCCTGAGCAACATAGCATCATTTGCATACTCTTTACTGCTAATGAAATTCAGAAATAAAATTGGTGCAACCCAAAGAAAGAGAGATATCTATGAAACACACTTGTCAAGGGAGTACATCTGTATCCATTGTATTCCTTACATATGCTAAGATCACTTACTTTGCACTTGGTCGTATTTCTTGGCCATTTTTATACCACTTGAGTTCCACTGTTGGATCTGCCAGCTCCACCATGAATCTTACTTTACCTCCTTTGTCCACCTGGTATGCAGGATCGAGGCCTTTGGCAAAAGCTGTTGTGGAAGTCAAGTGTTATTTTAACACGGGGTCAGAAAACAAGAATATGGATGCCAAAATGACATTGCATAAATCTCGTCAAAGCTGACAGAAAACATGCACACAAAGTTATGCCTCACAAGATGGTCTCAGACTGGTTTGCATGTAATCATGTAGAAACATTAGAATAAGCACAAAGCTGTGCAGATCAAGTTATCCCAACCAAGTTCAAGCTGCTCTCTCTTCAAGACTTTGCAGTGGGACTGTATTCCAAACAGGAGTGGGTAGATATATCAAATGAGATGCATAAATAAATAAAAATTATTGGGCAGTACGTCACATGTTATGATGTGAGGTAATGGATGAGGAGAGAGGGTATATCAGGCAGCTGGATTACTGCTGGATTTGTGGAGGACTTCACCTACATAAAAGGGACTCCTCCAGGAAACCAGTGACACAGAAAATATGTAACTGCATCCAGTTCTGAAATGCTGTCCAGGAACAAGCAGATGCCACAGTGTATATGGATATAGTGTAATGGACAGTGTATTGTATTTATATGTGTGTGCAAACATATTCTGTGGCATATACATATACTTTATATACATACATATATATATTCATACATAGAAGCACATATTTTATTACTATTTGTAATTACACCTCTCATACTATTCAATAGGGCAGATGGGGAAAGACAGCCCTGTATGTCCTCACCCAGTGCAGGGTGGAGGGTCTGTAGTACAGCTGGGATTTCTGAGCAGTTGAGATTCAGTGCAAAATAAACTTATGAAGAGCTTCATGTGTTTGGAGTGACCTCTGTTTAGAGCAGAAGATAATGATGATAACAAAAAGTCTAATTTCTGCATTGCTTGATCAGGTAACACCTTGCCACACACCTGGGGGGCATTGTTCTGCTGGAACCTGTGTTTGTCTGGGAGGGAGGGATGCTTTAGGTGAGCACTGAGTTGGATGAGGTATTTACACTTCCACCATGGACCAAAGCTGCCTCCTGATTAGCTCCTTGCAGGACTGAGGCTTGAGTTGTGGTGTGGAAGTTCCCTTGTGTGAAATGAAGCACATTTGTTTTTATGATGAAAAGCTGTGTGTGACTAATGAGCACTAATGAGGAATATTCTGCCTCATCCATACCTGCACTCTTCTTCACTTCCCTGCGCATCCTCTTCAGCCTCTTCAGCATGCCCCTCAGGTCGGTGATGCCGTACTGGAACGCGATCTTCTCGTACTCGCTGGGGTTGGCATTCTTCAGGAGATCCCACACGTCCACCTCCGGCTCCTCCTCCTGCTGCTTCACCTCCCTGACGTTGGCAAAATAAAATTGTCGGAGGGGAGTTAGTGAGGCTTTATCACACCATAAAAAATAGGTGGGGCTGAATCGATGGTAAGGCCGGAAACGTTTTGACCGGAATTTGAACGCTGCCATCGTATTTTTTGCATTTCACTCAGTATGAGTGGAATAGCTCAGAATGACATTCACACCTTGCTTTACACTTCTTCGAGGCAGAATTTTGGTGTAAGTTTTAATTTGGCCTTTTAAAGTACAATCAGTTATGAGAATTTTTATATTGCTTCATTACTTAAAAAAAATTCAGTTTGAAAATGTAATAGCATATAGGCTAATCCCACTTAAATCAGTTTTATCTGTTGTAGCTTGAGTGGAATTAATTACAATTTGTGATGTCACCACTGAATCTAATCTGCACATTTCAAAATTAAATAAAAATGTTTCCAAACCCTAAGTCCCTGTAAGTGCTACTGGGGGTGATTGATGACAGGACATTGGAATACAGGGGAGTCTGTGTCTGTTTATAGGTTCACCAGGGCTTCTCAGCATTACTGAAAGTTGTCATATGAATAGGAACTGGAGGTTTCCACACCAGCTTGGACTTGAAGGATGAATCTGTTCACTTCCATGTGTTTCTCAGTCTTAAGAGCAGGAAATTTTTTCAGAGGCCCGTGTGAGGAATCACCTTTACACAGAAGTTTCAATACTGTATTTACTCTCTGCAAATCCAGGCTAAGACAACCAATAAAGAGAATTATAATTATTTTAAAAATGGCAGCCATTAAATGATAGAACAATGGGAGCATCCTAAACAAAATTATAATTATTCAGATTGACAATTTAGCTCAAAAAAGTGAACTGCTAGAATAATACTGGAATTGAAGAAGATATCTAGATTTTTCCTCCTGTAAATAATTTGGATCAGACAAGGATCATTCTGATTTGGTCTAGCTTGTCAAAAGAAATTAGTACTTTTGAGAAATAAAAAAAATACCAAGCTTTGCAGGGAGACAGAGCTGAGCTTTATGGAGTCTTTATTTTCTTTGACATATACAGATATAGCACTAAAGACCCATGTGAATCCCTGCATGGTTGGATGACGAGCCATGGAAACCACTGTTTAGTCCATGAGGTTTATCAATTTTCATAATATGTCTGTTATTTTAAAAAGGAAGAGTCTCTCAAATAGAATAATTCTGAGATGGCAATGTAAGTTAGTCAAGCGTGTAATTTTATATTTTGTTCGTTTTATCCGTATTCATGCTTTCCAGAGGGTGAGTGTACAGCAAATGCTGCCATTTCAGAGGGATTCTTTCTGCATGGGGACAGGTCGAGATCATTTGTAGTAGCTGACAGCCCCCTGGGGCAGCACTGTCCTCTGCCAGGACTGCCTGCTCACCAGGCAGTGTCTGCTCATGCCAAGGAGATGGGCATTCAGTGGGAATTGCAATAAAGCCCCCCTTTAAATCAGGCAGCGGCTGAGAATGAGGATCCTGATTTTCAACCAGACTGAAAGAATAAATTTCAGGCTCGTTTTTCTCTTGCATAACTGGAGAAGAAATTTTGATGCTTAGAGCAAGCCAACTTTGTTCTGAGACCTCAGTAGTTTGAGCTGAGGCCAGAGGCCAAACAGGGCGTGGCATTTCCAAGGCAGCCTGACCTCGCCATGAAATCACTTTCAGACCTCCCCCTAAAAATGTGCATTTTGTTGCAAGATGTACTTTTTTAAAAAAAAAACCAAAAAAACAAAAAAACAACAAACCCAACCAAAGACCTAAATATTTGAGTGATTTTTAGATCTTGTGCCACTTGGAATTTCATGCTGCTACTGATCCTTTGCATTGCCAAAGCATATCCAGTTGTGGAATGGCTTACTGAAATAAGATTTGATACGTCTGCCTGCCAACCAGCAGAAAATCAGTATATTCTATGCATTTAGTTTTGTTTTTGTTTTTGCTTTTTTTAGAAAACATGTTTCAAGTAGTATGAACCAAAAGGGAAAAGTTCTAGGTCTTTTCTTGGTCATACAACCATAACAAAAAATGAGAAAGAATGCACCTCCAACATCACCTGGGGTAAAAATTGAAATGAAATGGATTTGTCTTCATAATAATGAATGTTAATATCCACACCCATGGATATTAATATCCACACTGTGGCTTAATTAACAATTTTATTCAATTAAGCTCAGAAATATGAGGCAGCATTTCAGAGCCTGAAGCAAGGTGAACCAATTTGACCAAAGTCAAATAATGGTGTCTAAACCTAAATATTTGCTTTGTCATTAAGCACACAGTAGGTATACTATGTTTATATGGCTATACAGTATTTATCTTACAAATCTTAGGAGTTAATTGTTAGTAAAGTGATAATGTCTCTTAAATTACATTAATCTTTCCACAAAAACACTGAGAAGTCTCAAATGCAACTCTCATGCTGCTACTGAAACTCCACACAGGCGGTCATGAGAACTGGCATGGCAAGCTGTGTTAGTAGGATGAAAAGACAAACTGAAGATCCTAATTAGGGATGAGAAGATTAAAAAACCAAAGACCTGGTGGGCTGGAATTGGTTCAGGTAATTCTTTGTCTACCTTCAGCTTAAGCTTTTCCCATGTGCTTTAGTTGCTTAAATGCTATCCTCACCCTCACAGCCAATGAGCCCATTGTGACCTTTTAATGTAATTAATACTGCAGATTTTCCTCTTTCAGAGTAAGTGGTAGATGAGATAAAGAATGTAGTTCCTTTTCCAATTCTCTGTTGCCATTGCTTTTCATGGCATATAGGATTTCTCTGCTAGATTTTAAAAGATGATGAATTAACTATCTTTTTTTTTAAATATCTGGTGGAATACTAAACCGGGCTTAAGATCTGAAATAACTACAGACATAACTACAGACACAACTACCATAGCACCAGATTTTCAAGGCAAACAGAGAAACATGTACCCAAGTTTTTCTCCATCAAAGCATTTGAGTTAAATTAAACATGAATGAGCATTTTTGTGCACATATGAAAACAAAAAGCTACAAAGAATTATACCAGTATTTGTTACTTGAAAGCATGATACATGATTTTTTCATATCAGAATGCTTATGAAATCAAATGAAGAGTATCCACAGAGATAAATGTAACCCTTGCAGCTTTTTTTACTTTTGCACCAGACTCAATTTTCTGAACTGCTCATCCCTGTGTAGGAAATATCCCCCCTCTGCCTTCCATGCAAACACAAAAGAAATAGCAAGTGAACAAAGTGTTATTGGCTTCTTTAGGCTGTGGCTCACTTTTCCCCAGTGCACTCAAATCTGAGTTTCTTTTCTGCACACTTGGAGGTAAAATTAAATGAATATTTGCATATTATGCTATAAGAATAACAACAGTTAGAAACATTAAAAAGCTGAAAGGTCACAAAATCCTTAAGAAGGTATTAATGCTACACCTGACTGTTTCTGTGTGAACCTAAGGTTTGCAATCCACACCTGCTCACTGCATCACTTGGTTCTCACCTACGTTTCAGGAGACCACTAAAGTCAAGTTCTCCTGCATCCTCTTGTCCTTCACCGCTGTCATTAACAGAAAAAGATCAAATCTCTCTTTAATACGGGAAGACTTGGACAACACACATTGCAAACACTACACTTCTCATATACTCAACACTGTCCAGACACACAAATAACTGTATAAAACCAACACAAACTTGTATGCTTTTTCACATGGATTATGTTTCTGTAGGCACTTGTGAAAAATAACACAAAGGTTTGTATTGCTGCTTCTTATACTTTGATGGCAAATTTGTGTAACTGAGTACATAAATTTGCCACGGTTTGTGTTAGAATTCAGTAACACAAACAAATGGGAGCTAGTCAACACAACCAGCTTTGTTTTTCATTTCCGTAGTGTATAAAAACAAAGGGCTTGTGCTGATCTCTTGCTATGAATACAAAACAAAGATTTGCACGGCTGGGTGGTGCTTTTAACAATGCATAGCTCTGTCAAATACTGATTGAAAAGTACTTAACCTTAAAGGTTTAACCTTTTCCTAAATGAAGGAAGAAAACTGTTACAAAAAAAAGAATGAACAGTACATTGTCCAGTTTTACAGACAGAATCTCAGTCCTATGAAGGTGCATTTCTTTCTAGCATGTGATCTTTAGCAGAATTACCTTGTCACAGAGCACATACAGACAAAAGAAATGCCCTAAATATTTGTTAAAAGGGCAAAATAGTGCAATTCTTAACTGAAATGATGCCAATTTTTAATTGAGATTTTACATGCAAGATATTACTTAGAAAATTACAAAATACGGAGAAATCTTCTTCTGCTTGGGCAGAGTAGTTATGGCATTTTAAAAAACGTGCTAAAGAAAGAAATGCAACTTGAATGTAATTTCTTTTGTATTTTTTCTTTAAATTAAAGCTCTCTAAATTAAAGCAGTTATCTCTGAATCACAGCTTTACTAGTAAATTA
Organism: Petroica traversi; assembly: GCA_025920805.1. Classification (NCBI taxonomy): domain Eukaryota; kingdom Metazoa; phylum Chordata; class Aves; order Passeriformes; family Petroicidae; genus Petroica; species Petroica traversi. The sequence goes on along the minus strand of JAHLSL010000042.1, from coordinate 2,065,401 downwards.
TCAAACTGATTTCATTATCTGTTTGTAAAATAAAATATTTTCATTCTTTATATTTTTTTACGTAGTTCATCCCAAAAAGTTGACACCTATAGTGATTAGAATTGCTACTTCATCAGAAGGATAATAAACCTTAAGGCACAATGCTTTATCTTACATTCCCTGTAATATGCTATTTGTTCTTTTTCCTTATTGTTGGTATTTACTGATTACTGTAAGATAACAAAGCCAGATCCTGTCTTGAAATCAGTGTGAATTTTCTCTCTGCTTTTAATCAGTGCAGGGTTGGGACCAGGAATTTTCATATTGTGGCTGACAGCTTTCAGGAAACATGCAGTAGAATATTTTAGTCAATGACAATACATTTTTTAAAACCTCCAAAGAAATATATATTTCATTGACTTAAAAATTCAACCTTCCCTTAAATTAATGACACTTGTAATTTTACAGAAGGGGTATTTAATATCATATTACTATCTTCGTGTTGTAACTGTTTCATTCTAGCTGCTACCAATTACCCTAAATCCCACTTCTTTAATCTATATTTACAGAAACAGTTTTATAAAGTGCTTGATACAATTGTCTGATATGTTCTGTGCATGCTACCAGGATCCATTGCTGAGCAGTTTGATAGTATCACTGAAGTTACCTTCTTTTGAAAGCAGATCTGATGTCAATGTTCGCTGCAGCTTGGGAAGATTCTGTGAAAAAACGGTAATACAGGAATTAAAAACATCATTTGAATAATTGATTTAATCAGTATAATCTGGAATATGAATTTTTTCCAGTTTCCTGCAAGGTGACCAGCATTTGTGCTTCCCCTTTGCTATTAAGTTCTGATTTCTGCAAAGATGCTCAGTGCTAAGTGCACCATTTCTCTGAAGTACTTTCTGCAGCTTTGCATAGGAGATCTGTTTCTCTGATGTTTCTCTCCATTCCCCTTCCTGCCTTATTCACAGGCTCTGGCCTTTTTGTCTTCTCACTTCCTATGCTTTCTCCCCTGCTGGCATCTTGTTCTCTCTCAGTATGAAGGAGACAGAAACAGTTTCCTCTACAGATACAGACTCACACTGATTCTCTGGGCAAGGTGGAATCCCCCTTGTGTGAGTTACCCCTTTGGGACAGCCTGAATCAGATTAAATGGTTCTGATCCACAGGCAGAGAATGGACGGAGCCAGTCTGGCTCCTGCCTTTCTGGCCTCTGGGTACACAAACAGAACCCCAAGTCTTTTGTGCCAGAGCCTGATTTGCGTTCAATACTCAAATAGAGTTTTACTTGCCAGCTTTTCTAAGTTTTGGATAAACATCTCACAGGGTATCTATCCCAGTGTTTAGACAATAAATTATGGACACAAGAAAATTCTCTGAGTTCTAGGCTAAAAATGTTCACTTCAAGTATTATTTCATTTAAAAGGTCCAAACAAAATGAAATGTCATTTCAAATTAAAAAAAAAAAAAAGAAAGAAAAAAAAGAGAGAAATTCTTTAAATACTTTAAATGGAACCTTACCAGTAACTTCAAGGTCAAAAGAGCAGCTATCAAATTTGTCCTTATAAGATACTTCACAGCGATAGTTCCCTGCATAGTTTTCCTTAGCTTTGATGATGTGCATCTCAAATGTGTGTATCTAAAAATCAAGCACAGCTGTTTGTTAATGTGGGGGATGTATTTGCACAAAGCAGAAGTTAAAACATGAGTCATTCAGACATGCACTGGAAACAAGGAATAACTCAAATAATGGGCTCTGAAAACAAACTGGAACCCAGAAATGGCATTGGAAATTTTTGATTTCCCCACCATTACTTGTCCTGCTCAAGATCACCACTGAAATCCATGTGGGGAAGCCAGGGTTAAACTCCCCTGCTCTTGAGCTTCTACCTGTTGTCTTTAACTGCTCTTAGAGCTCTCCTTGGAGCCTTGCCCCCATAAGAAGGGAAAGTAAAGACACACCTTGGTGTGACGCTCGAAGGACTCCTTCAGCTGCAGGTGCTTCCCCGCTTTGCTGGCCAGATCCATCCATTTTCCTTTGAACCACTTTACATTTGGCTTCCGGAGAAGGTCTTTGGCTTCTACTTTGGCTATAAATGTGATATTCCCACCTTTTAAAAAGAGAAAAGGGTAATGCAGCTGTTGAGGAACATGTGGTTGGTCAGTTACATCTCTACAAGTTTCTTTCACAGTCTCCATGTGTTCTACAACATTAAGAGTCAGATGGAGTCACACAGACTACGAAAGTGTTGCAGTGGTACAGAGCTTAATGATTTTGGGTCTGGAAGATTTCTGTCCATGTCAGTATAGAGCTTGAAGCACTGAGAAGTAGGATAAATTTGGGGCAGAACTCCATGTTTTCATGGGTGAATTGTTCCTAAAATTTGACTTTGCTTGCTCAAAAGAAGCAGTGGTGTTCCGGGTCTGCCAGGCATAGATAAATTCCAGTCTGGAAAAGAAAGGCTGGACCTCTTCATGCACTTCTATCATTAATTCTTTAAGCTGAGAACTGAGAGGTAAGAGTTGTCTCTAAACAATTAATTGGGACTAGTATAAGTTCTCATTACTCAGGAGACAACTGCTCAGCCTTTGTTGAGTTTCCATCCTAACATTCTCCTAGAGGAAAATACAACTAACTCCTTATATATTTTTTTCCAAATAAATTTTCTCCAAATCCTCTTTAATACTCAGAAATAAAAGAAATCCCAACATCTGACCACATCTTTATGTATCCAAGGAGATAATAGCTGTATTAAGTAGCCTGTACTGAACTTCTTATCACTGCTCCTACCCTGCATAAGATCTGCCTGATAAATCAATAACAGAACAGCCAACAGTGTCAAAACAACCAGCTTTCTGCTCCAGAAACTATACCTCTTATCATTATGATCAGTATATTTTTAGATTTTGAACTTGACTTGAATTAAAAAATTGGAGTTTGCTCCTCTCCATACAGTCCTTTTTCCTTCAGAGTGGAGTTCCCATCCAGCTAAAACCAGAGGCAGTACTTGCAGCTGAGGGCAGAACTCAAGTACCACAGGATCTGCACACACCATTCCCATCTCAGGCTCTGTCTCTGGGAGTGTTTTTTGGTTTTGTTCCTGAGCACTTACCAACACTCACTGTCCCACTCTGAGGTTTCTCAACGAACAAAGTGGATCTTTGGGCATCATCACGTTTTTCTGACTCTTCTGGAGCTCCTTCTCCAAGAGACCATACTGAGATGCAGAGAAAGGGGGAAATATCAATCATCTGGGGGTATTTTTCTCCCTCCAAAGTACACTTACCTGAGCTTCCTAAACTCTCTAGCCCTAGCACCTTTCTCTTCAGATGTCCTGAAAAATATGTAAGCTTTTGTTCACTCTGACATCCATTGCTTGGCTGTTACACTGTGTACAGCTCCTGCAAGAATGCTACCTCTGGGGTGACAGAAAATGAAACTATCAGGGAGGAAGAGAGTGGAACCTCATCAACCAGGATGGGCACTGAGCAACTTGAATGGCACCAGCATTCAACCATGAGTGCTTTACAGAGGTGATACACAAAGGTCAGCTCTTTGTTTTTCAGAAGAGATGGAGTTTCTGAAAATACAAACAGCTGGAAGCACAAAAATCCCCACATTTGATGCACAGCTTCAGTGGATCTCTCTCAACCCAAACTAAGTCCATTGTACAAGCTGGTTCTTCCTCAATGTATGCAAAGCAGGGCAGAGATGAAGCTCACTTCTGACCTTTCTTCTTTTCTGCTATGACAGAAGCAGAGGATCTGGGGATCACATGTCCTGCCATGTGAATTTTATGTGACATTTTATTGAAAAAGTAGTTTGTCAGATGGAAATGATTGTGACATATGCTCGGACACAGCAGCTTCTCCTCTGGAAACTGGGACTTTGGAACTGAAAAAGGACAACAGTACTGAGAGAAGCAACAAATGAGTGGTCTCCCCAGGGCAGAGTGCTGCACCAGGACAAGTGTGTGTTTCTGGCCTTTCTGTTTATCTGGACAGCCCTGGCTTTGTGCTATGCCATTACATCTCAGGTAAAACCATGGTCAAAACTGATTCCTAGCAGAAAGTGCAAGGAGAACAAGGTAGTGAATGCCTGTCTGTTTTCTGCTCGCTTTCTGCAGAGAAGCAAAGAACCTCTCATATTTCAACCTGCAGTCCAAATGCCACATCCATTTTCTGAGGAGTTATTGCCAGTACAGACGGGACACTAGTTATAGGTCAGAATAGTCTTTCTGATATGTCATGATTACTGCTGTGGGAGCATTTACAACTCATGAAAATTTCCACCACCCACAAACACAACACAGCTTATGGCAGCTATGGGAAAATGCAACCAAATTGGTTTTCTTATCCTGAAGTCTATTAAGAATTTTAAAAAGGTATCAAAAAGCTAGATAGCTTTACTATAAAATCTTTGTCTTTCAGTCAGTTGTGGGTGGTGTGCCTAACACCTCTATATATGCCTGCTTGTACAATATTTCTCACAGGTAAAGACATTAATATATATGCATACATGTATGTACACGTCTATTTACACATACATGAAATGATTTGCACAAACATAAACAAACACAAATATATATAGATACATATCTATATATACTCTCTATAATCTAAATGTTTAGATTATACCACTGTAATATGGCAATACATGGAATCAGCATGAGAGCAAGTGAAAGTTACTGGTGGGAAGAGGATGAAGTGACGACAGTACAGGATCTGGTCACGTGCAGCAACAAACCTAACAGACCACGGGATGAAATGGAAAAAGGATATTAATAAATGGAAAGAAGCTTATGCAGAGTCATTAATTTGGTGCCACATAAAAGAACACCTAAATATTGTCATCACCTTTAGATATTAACATTTTCCTATTTATTAAACAAACAGAACAGGAGGAGGGTTTGGCACAGGCTGACATAGGCAGCTATGCCAGGTCTATAACCATGGTTGAAGTACCAGCTGCTCATTTTGTTCCAGAGGCTGCAAATCCTGAAACCACGAGAGTGGGTGCAGTGTGAGTTACCTGCCAGGGTAGGAAGAAAGAGGTTATGATGGTTTTGCTAAGTTTTCCCCACCGTCCTTTGAGGTGTGAGAAGCCATTCTCCTAGAGTCTTCTGGGACCTGTGTGTGGGACTCGGGTGAGGCTGGATGTAGGAATGGAATTCCTGGAGGCTGAGGAGGAATGGAACAGCTATGTATATCTATCTATAGAGAAACAGATATAGATAGATAGGTATGTATGTATGTGTCAAGTACTGCTGTGCCTGTCGTGTTCTGTGCAGCAGAGCCTTCTCTCACTGCTGGTTTAGCTGCTAGAAACCTATTTGCCCTGGTAGATTCATGCATTTTCTACCGCTGCAGCTTGCTACTCTCTAAACAATGAAAATAAAATATTGTCTTTTAAAAATAAAGTCTGAACAGTATTTTTATCATGTAATTTTGGGAGTGTTTCGTCGTGTTTTTCAGGAGGTCTCACCTGAATCTTTTCTTTCCGCTGGCTTAGACATCCCATCTGAAAGGGAAGAGCAATTTGGATGACACCAGCTCAGAGATCACAGCTTTACTGACCTCAGATCATGGGGATTTTAAGAAAATTGATTCTTCATACAAGAAGATTAGACTATTTAGGACCATATCCATGAGAAATTGTTTGAAAAAAATGAACAGCTAATGAAAACCCCCAGAAATGCTCCCCATTCTTCTCTAGAAAATCTGTATTAGTTTAATTCTGTTCAAAATTTTCTTTAGAAAGTTAACATAAGGCTGAAGGTTTTTTCCATGATTTGTGTAGTTCCAGATAACAAATGCATTTCTGTTCCTCAGGATTTATCTAAGGGACAGTATTTTGGTTATTCAAACTTATATTAAATTTAAACTTACATTAAATTTAAACTTACGATACTTATTTATATGGAGTTGCTTTGAGATCTACTAACCAATATTTTACCTTCCACTGGGAGAAGATCTACTAAAGACCTCAAGACAGGACTATAAAGGGACTTAATTGGTATAAGGGTCCTGTATTTCTGAACAGAGATTAATTTAATGTAGGGCACCTTCAAATCAATTTCTAAGTCATGTGTTTTGAGTTCAGTCCACTGGTTTGGACTCTTTTTTCATTAATATTCAAGAGAAAAATACATACATACATACACACTCAAAGCACTAGCACACTCCTAACCTGCTGGTGGAGTACTAACTGAGGTGTCATCTTCATCTGTGAAAAGAAATACAAATGAGAAAGCACATGAAGAAACTGAAAGCACAGACAGCCATCTGCTTTAAAACAACTACATGAAAACGTAAAACCTGCAAAAGAAAGGGAAATAAATCACAATATTCAGGAGCATTCACAATGGAAGCTTCAAACTGATGAGAAAAGCTTTGCATAATTCAGTAGCTGAAATGGTAAACCTTAATGTTTCAAGCAAGTAAAGAACAAATGAGATGTGGACTGTGATCTATTATTAAATCATGAGTTTATATGAGAGCTGCCGAGTGATTCTGTTTGTTAGAGATGTAATCCACAGTAATTACAATAAGAAAGCCACAACGAAATGAAGGTCAATCACATTTCTAACCTGAGGAAGATGTCATTTCTCTGATGACCACGTCTGCAATTAAAATGTGCACCACATATGCATTCAGCATTATTAAATCAAGATATGAAAAAGTTAAAACTAGTCCCCTCTATTTATATGTTGTAATTTATATACTATAATATTAATTTAAGATGCAAGGAATACACAACTCAGTTTTTCCTCATATCAACAGGAGAATAATTTTAAATAAGGAAAGAACTTTTACCACTATGCTAGATTTTCCTTTTGATCACACTAAAAATTGACCATTAGGTATTAAATCACTACAAGCAATTGTTATGCAGGTATTTTAAAATGTTTAATCATATAGAGTCCACTGAGGCTTATATTTATATAAAACAAAAGCCTGAAAAACACATGAAACTGTCATTAACTGGAAATACTGTAATCATGATTATTAGAAAACCAGAACAAGCTAAAGATCATCTTTACAAGAGTCTCTTTGAATTTTAGATGTTGACTAGAAACTTCAGAGATCAGCTTTGATAAAAAATATGCAAGAAGTCTTAGTGTCTTAAAAGCCTAACAGTAAAAAAAACCCAAAAAACCAAGGTGTTCTTTGAAAGGCAAGAATAAACTAGATCTATTTAGTATTTAATACACAAGTAATATAAAGATAACATGTTCTTATGCATATCAGAAAATAATCTGTCAAACATTTAATGATGGAGAACAGAGTTAAAGAAGAACTTTGGAAAAATATTAACCCACATATTTAAAGATACTTTTTCTGGGGTTGGATTTTTTTATATCTTATATTTGTGTTTCTATAATCATATTTTAAATCTGAATTTATAATTTCATTTTTACCTTACAGTTATAATTTATCTATATTTTTTCAAGGAAAAATGTAATAACTATGACAAAAGCACATATGAAGTACAGTTGCATTCTCGTAAACACTGGCAATATTGAATTTTTGGGTTTGTTTAACCACTGAAGACTAATTAAAAGTCTGTTAATATAATTTATCTACTTATCCATAATGTTTTACTCATTCCTTTTTAATGATTCATCAAACTTCATTTTAAAGATCCCTTGGGAGGAAGATGAGAGTTGTAAAAGGTATGCCTACACATAAAGGATTAATGTGTTATCTTGTAAATATATTCTCTTATTCATAGAAAAAAAAAATAATTAAGAGTTCTCATGACCTGCATCATCCAGATGCAGATGTTGAAGGTGTTGATTTACAGCAAAAACACAGTAATGATTAAGTCATGTCAGATGTTTTAACAAACTGCATTAGCAGCTGTATGGATGCAAGGCTATGTGCTTCCACTGCAAATCTTTCTCCATATTTCATGAAAGCATAAAGTGTACTTTCAGCTCTTTTTACCAATACTGTCACCATTGTCACTGATGATGGCTCAAGGAGCCATCTAGCTGGAAAAAAATAATTAAGACCAGCATAAAACATTTGATGTGATGCATCCTACATGATGATGTAAGACAAGTTATGAAAGGACCACTCAGATTTCTCTTTCATTTCATCATCTGAAAAACTAAAAACCCCAAAAAGATGTTAGTAGTTTTGCAAAGGGATTGCTGGGGTTTCTCCAGGGTAATCTATCATTTTTCAAACAAAACGTTAACATTAAAGACAAACAAAGGAAACAAACAAACATTTCAGGGGTATCAAGATGAAAGCCCAATTAAATGTGTTAGAAATGGAAAGAGAAGAAAAACAGCACATGCTGGAAGGATTGTTTTGATAAATGGGTAATTATCAATCCATCACTCCTTACAGCTCAGGCTTCTATAACAAAATGGACTCTTGGTTCAACATCTACAGCCAATTCACTTTCTGTGATGAATGATTGTTTATGCTAGCAATAAAGTCTATTTAAAGATAACAAAAATAGCAAAAATACCAGATCTGTCAGTACAACTATGACCATTAATTCACCACCCTTATCTTCTGCAAGAAAACTTTTAATGGAATGTATTTTGCAATCTGTTGCAAGACAAGAGTTTGGCATGGGGAAATCAATTGATTCATTTGACAGTAGGCTGAAAAGATGCATTTCTCCGTAGAAATCTTTATTCTTTGTTTGTGGCACACTCTCATTAATATATAGGGTATTTATGGCTTTTTCCTTGTTTCTAAATGGTAACGTTAACTGCGGAGCAGACTGAGCTTCACCAGGAATAGAGTCTTGTTGGATGAAAGAACTCTTATTTTCTCAGAAGAAGCTAATCTAAACACAGTGTAACCTTTACATTTCTGATTGCTGGCACAGAAAATGTAGAAAAATCTGTCTAAAAAAAAAAATAATTACTAATTTATATATGGACTGCAGCTATCAAGAATTTTAGACCTACTTTCCCCTGATCTGAAACATCCCACACAAAATGGAATCTGCTATTCTGCCATCAGTCTCATTGATGACAAACTTAATGTTGTGTAGAAGTGGCAAAAACCTATTCATTGTATATTATGTTGTTTTTCTAGTCCATTGTTTCTGCTGAAATTACAGAGCACAGCAAGACTGAGAGTTTCCAATTTAGTTGACTTCAATTACCAGTCTGATTTTCAAAGGGAGTTCAGCAGCCCCATCAAGGGGACTTGGCACTTTGGAAATGGTGAATGAAGTACAAACCTACAGAAGGGAAGTTTTAGTGGGGAGATGAATGGATAAGTGAAACCTGGAAAAATACAAGGATGACACATGAGATGAACATTTTAGTAGACGGTTGGAAGAAACCTAAAGGAAAGGTATTAGTAAAACGTGCAGAAATTTTAGTAGCTCTCTGGATGGCTGGATGGGACCTAAAAAAAAAAAAGCAATGAGCAAATTGATATTAAAATTGTATTATTATTCCAGCAAGTGGGAACAAAATTATAGCATATTCAATCTGTAAGATAATGATAAAATTAAAAACAAAACCACCAGCATTTAAATTGGATGAATATAGGATAATGTGGTAAATTTGGAGGAATTTGTGCTGATTCACTTTTTTTCCTCTGAAAATAAAATGGATGATCATATATATTCTGAATCTTTACAATATTATTATGGATATTTTATTACTGATTTATTTTATGAAAGAAAATTTGATGTTTACTGCTCTGAGCTATTAATTTACAGAAAAATAATCAGAAGATACAAAGAATTTTCCACACTGGTTTTCATTTCATAACTTCACAGTGAACACAAAGGATAAAAAGATGTAATTTCACACAGACAATAACTACTAAAAAGAAATAGAACAGTGAAATAGACACACAGATAGGTATACTCCATCTTCCTAACTTATGTTGGTAATTTTGTCTTAGGGATGAGGTGAAAATTGTATTATGGGATTTACATGGACTACCAAGATTTCTTTTCTAGATGTCAGGTTCCAGCACAATCCCAGTTGGACTGAGCTGCAGCAGGGGCCATCTCAGTGTGTTCTGCCTTACAAATTATCAGCAAACAGGTCACAGTTGATGGCACACAGGTATTGTAGAATTGCTGTGGAATTCAGACCTGAAATCCTTCCCATCTCATTCCCATTCAGGGTAGTAACCAAATCTGCTCCTTCTGAAGCTGCAGAGAGTATTTTACATATAGCTTATAGAAGCTAGCATCTAGCAGGTTCTGTCATAATTTCCTTGCTTAACTGTTCATTTTCAAATGTAAATGGTTTTAGACAGGTTGGAAGAATGGAACCTTTTCACTTTTTGTGAATTATGCTCAAAAGTACAAAGACTGGGGTTTTTTTGGCAGGCAAACCTGAAGGAATCTCTCTGTGGGAATATATTTTCCCTTACTTGGTGATACTCTGCAATAAAACAAGAGCTGATAGGAACAACTGCACTGTAACTAATTTATTTAAGTATTACTACTGAGTGTCTGGCAATGACATCTACTCTGCTTTGCAGAGCTGACAGTTTCACTGGAGCATGGCAGAAGGTCATCTACATATTAATATTCAGACTTCTGTTGGAATTTTTACGGAGGCAACAGTGGTCCCCATGGATTGAAACTAGGAAAGTTTTCCATAGTAGGATCTCAAACAGTATTTTTGGTGGTAAAATGCTCCTAGCACTGAGATGTTTCTCTTAGAAGGAACATTTTTCCTCCCAGAAAATACTTGTGTTCTTCACTAAATTCAAAACAGAAACATAGTAATGTATAAAAAGGTAATAGATGTATTGGATAAGTTACCTACCATGTTTTCATTTTTATTCAGTGAAATGTAGGCTTGTAAGCAGTGTGGAAATCACCATTCATGTTCAGTTTGGGAACAAACATTTCTCTCATATCCAAATTAATGCAAGCAGAACTAACTGTTGGAATAGCTTGAGGCAAAACCTTCATCTTTTTTCCTATCATTAGGCATGCAAATTATTTCTGAATTGCATTTCCATTACCAAGTTGACAGATTTGATTACTCACACAAAATTTTGTGTGTCAAAATAATTGCTCAATGCAAGGATAACTGGCAAAATAGCATGCACTGAAGCCTGGTTCAGCATTTTTATTTTCAAAAGGGTACTCGAATCACACATTCTTAGTATTTATATTTTGACTCTGCTGAGAAAAATAGCCATGCATGCCTTTGCCAAATAAATCTGCAAGTATCTAGTATGCATCCAGTCTGTCTAAAATACAAGATTTTGTTTGGATGAGACCAAAAGCCAGAATGCATTTTCAAGCAAGCCATTTCTGATTTGCCATGAAAAAGCAAAACCATGCCAGAAGAGAAGCAAGCATTGTGTCAGTTGTAAGCATATCTTGCTCTGGTTTAGCCTTTGATCAGACTTAAGTTTAAAAAAAAAATTCTTCTTTTCAAAACAAGCTGATGGGGTGTATGGTTTCTACGCTAGCAAAGCACCTAGGAAAAGTGGGAGAATTTTGCCCAGTTGCCTCAAAATGCATCTTGTAAGCAGAAAAACTGACAACAGAGCTAGACTCTAATCTCAGCAGCACAAATATATGTATTAAAATCACAGCTGATTTTTGCACACTTTGCTAGAGGAACAGCTATCTATTTGTTCACAGCAGACAGTCCTCAAACCCACTTTTCAGAACCTGTAAAGAGCTCAGCTGCTGGGCTCCCAATGAGGACAGAAAGCTGAATGCCTGATTTTTAATTTCAGTATGAAAAAATTGATGGGACTTTCTGAAAGGTAAAATATCATGTTGCTGTGATAGGACAGAAAAAGCTTAGAATGACAGCAGGACATTGTCCAATTTATTTAAAAGCTATGAGTGTGCACACTATTTGAGTTTCAGCAAGCTTGGTCATGGGCAACATCCAGGCTCATTCAAAAACAGCTTTCTGCTCATGCAAATCACTTGTAATTTGATCAATTAATTAAACAGTCACTATAAGTACTGTTGCTAAAGTCTCAGTCTGGTTTGAAGAATTTTTTAAGACATTCATGAGTATCATCATTTCCTTGTACTGGCTAAGTCATGCAGAAAAAGGATCTAGGAAGCCTCCCATCACACTTCTGAAATTTAGCATCAAAATTCTGAATTAAAGCTTAAACAATCCAACATCAAAACAGCATTTAAGAATGTATTCTTTGCTGCCCATTTTTAAAATATGGTTTCAGACTTACCTTTACCCTTTTCATTTCCACTCTCCTGTGGTGTTGTTTGTTCTGTGTAGGAAGTACAAGTATAGTTTTGAGAGGATCTTAAAGTAAAAAGAAAGACTTACACAGCATTAAAAAATGCAGGTTCTGCTAGTATTGGAAAAACAACATTAAAGAATGATTGATGTATGTGTATATGTAATATACAGTTGCAATTCCATAAAGCATTTTTCAACCTCTGTATTTTAATGCAATTTCTAAGTTTTGAATAAGTAATGTAAGATTGATATTCCTGGACTCAGTGGAAGAAAAATGCTTGGTTTTTTAGAAGCAGCAATTGTTAGTCTCTTGTTCTTGGGCTAATTTGCAAAAACAATTGAAATGAGTTACATATCACTGTTAATTGGAAAGAAATTGGATCAGACATTTGTTACTGCCACTTAGTTGATCCTTAAGAAAAAGAGAGGGTGTATTGAGGATGTTCTTTAATTCTTTATCATCATCTTCATCACTATCAACAGAGTCTTTCTAACACTACTTGTATTTATTTTTCTTATTTAGAAGAGCTACCTACCTGTCCTCTACTCTGAGCTGGTGAATGTGAATCATTTTTCACCTCATCTGTATGAGAAAACTTGGAGTGTACTTTGAACCAAACAATTTCCAAACTTTCTCAATTTCAGGATTTGATAGGATTCCTATTCTTTTTCGTGTCCTACTTCATTCAGTCTAGAATCTTGTCAAATCATGTGAAGTGTGTTGTCTTCAAGCTATAAACACTCAATATCCCATTGTCTCTGAACCATGGCTTTCTGTGCCAAACTTACCTATCAACTGCCTGACTGGACATGGGTTTGGGTGATGGTCAGTGGACTAACATTGTCAGAATGGAGTTAGATAATTTTTGTTCCATGGAGGAAACATCTGCAAGGGCCAGTTGATACTCTGATTATTCTGATTTCTTGTGGGCATGTGTGCAGACACAGTAACTATGAAAATTAAAGCTGAAACTTAAAAGGAAACTCCACATTCTAATTGTGCGACAGTCTCTTTGATGCTTCTGTTTGGATTCCCTAAATTCCCAAGCTCCAGTTTTTAGGTTGTCCATCTTGGCCAGATGGTCAAACCTGTTCCTTTTTGATGGGACTTTTGGCCCAGTAACACTTTATTTTCCCAGTAGGAACTGGGATCAGGATATTTCACTGTTCCTGGCAGATGGTAGCTTGTCTACACATTCTCTGAAAACTTCATCAGTCAAAGTGTTCCACACTCGTGGCCTCACATTGAGATCTGGAAGGAGCTCTCACAATGACTTCCCAAAAATTTCCTGGTGCAGCTCAAGATGCTTGATTATGTCCAACAAACTATTTATAAGCTATAAAATTTGAAATCTTGAAACCAACCTCCCTCTTTGTGTAGTAGCACTTGATAATCCAAGATGACAGCACCCTGAGTCAGGCAGAGGGAAGCTAGAAGTGAGTGACATTTGCAGCTTAGAAATATCCCAGTTTGATCTGTGCCTAACCATAAAGGCCTGATGACACCCCTCTTATTTTATCAGAAGAAAAACAAGTAAGGAGAAAAGAAAGGAGGTTATAGAAGAGGTTTTTTATTTTCAAATAATTACCATCTTCATTTCTATTTAAAAACACAGAAATGAAGATGGGAATTATTTGAAAATGTAAATAGATATTTTTAATGTAATGCTTCAAAGTTTCAAAAAGCTGTTTCTCATTTCAGTTCTACTTGAAAGTTAAGATTGATTAAAAACCTGAATTCAAGTGCAAAATATATCAGGTAAGAGCCTAAGGGTGAAATTAATTAGTTTAATATTAACTGTACAAATTTTATGGTTGAGTAAAATATCGTTAATTAAATACCAATTAACTTTCCTTTCATATATGCAATATGAAAGGGTTCATCACATAAAAATAATATGTGGATAATTTAACCATGAAACTCCTTGTGGCAAATGATACTTTTGTCATTTTTTAATCAAAGAGTGTACTGTTGAAAAAAAGGCATCTTGAATGAGCCTCATAAAATGCCAGTTAGCAATGCTGTAAGTAAAGGCAGATTTAACACTTACAGGGAATTTGTTCTGTTTGGAATTGCTGTTTAGGTCACCAATATTAAGCAAACTAGTCACTCACAAACAAAAACTGAATCTGAAAAATCAGTGTTCAGGCAAATTGAATTGACAATCTTACCTGGGCAGGGTTTTTTATTTTTCTTACTGTCCTCTTCCTTTCAAAGAGGCAACCCATATTATGGCTATGCAGTCTTTAGTCTCATGCATTTGTTGTTAGTGAACAGCTCAAATCAGCATTTTTTACACTAACCTGGAGGTGGCGGTGCACTTTCATTTTCGGTTTCTGAAAAATGAGGAAAGAAGGCAGATATTGAGCTTCAAATACAAGAAAATATTTCCCACACATTTGGTATACGTTTGTTGACTTTGAGTTCTTCAATATTTTAATGCAGTTGTGAATTATTTTTGCCTTCATGCACGCAACATGTGACAACTTCAGAGTGACAAGGCCAGATATCTAAAGCTCTTGTTCTGCAAAGAGAAGTTAGTGAACTTATTTAGTGTGGAGGTAGAAAATATTCATAGAAATGTAGAATCTTTTAGGTTGGAAAGGATCTCTGAGATCATCGAGTTTAACCACTGACCCAGCGCTGCCAAGTCACCACTAAACCACCTCCCCAGGCACCACATCTACTCATCTTTCAGATTTCTCCAGGGAGGCTGACTCCAGTTCTCTAGGCAGCTTGTTCCAGTGCTCACAAAACAGTGCTCAGTGGTGAAATTTTTCCTTATATCCCATCTCAACCTCCCCAGTGCAATTTGAGGCCATTTCCTCTTATTCCCAAACTTGGGAGAAGAAACTGACCTCTACCTGTCTGCAGCTTCCTTTCGGGTAGTTTTAGAGAGTGATAAGGTCTCTCATTCATGTGCAAAATTAAGCAAAATTTCCACCAACTGAAATGATATCAGATATGATTTTCACTGTGAAATGCAATGGATCCATTAACTTAGGGGATCATGCAAAATGAATCCAGAGACCCTCATCTCGTTTTCACCACACCATTGAATCTAGAGTTCAATGTTCAGTGAAAGCAGAAAGTATAAAAAAAAAAAATCAGCTTAGCTGCTCTGAGTAGGACCTCAGTATGTCTGGGTTTTCTTTCTTACAGTCATGATTTTTAATGTAAATCACTCCCCTTTCTGATGTGGGCTAGAGATGCCAGGCTTTTTATCTTATTTAAATGTTATTCTTTTGGGGTGACATGTTCTTCTCTCTAAAAACATAAGAACAAGTTGAATGGCTAAAATATATTTTTAAAACAGAAAAGGAAGCTTATTTTCAACATTTAAAAGCTCTAGGAGTCTAGACAGGTTGAAAACAGCATTATTTATTGGCACTAGTACATTGACTTACAGTTTAACTGCTTGTGACAACCAAATATTTAAAACGTTGAAACCATGAACTGTAACAGCAGATGTGCCTTTCTAACCTTTGTTATTTTATGGGCATTAACCTTTAGAACCCTTCCTCAGGTCAGATTCAGGAAACAAAATTTCAGTCTCTGTCACACAGAAATGCTGGAAGGTTATTCCTTTGCACTCAGTTCTAAAACATAATTCCCATTCTTAATAAACCCATTTAATGTTTAAAAAGGGGGAACATTTTTGGTGCTAATATAATTTTAAGCAGAGTGTGTGGATTTCGTATGGTTTAGGGACTTCCAGTCACATACACTGATACCACAAGCAATCCTTGTAGAGGTTCCAAAGAGAATCCCTTGCTACAAGGAAAGAGCTTGGGTCGTATGTTCAGATCACAGTCCCCATCACACAGAATGAAAGGAAGTAAATTAAAGACCAACACACAGAGTGTGAAAATAATAAATTATCTTTACTTCGGTTCTTAGCAATTTATTTTTTCTGGTCTAATTACCCACATACTAAGTTTTGTTTTGCAGCCTAGAAAAATATAAAAATTTTTCATATGAAAATGTGAACATTGCACCACAAAGATTCCATCTTGGAACCTATTTGCTTTGCTACCATGACATTTCTCACTGTTTCTGCTGAGAGTAAAATATTCCACTGAGACATTGTTGTGGCATGAAAGTATGTTTCTTGCATGGCAACATAATAGCAGAAACTTGCTGATTGTACAATTTTCCTTGTGAAATTTAGTTTAGAAACAGGGAGCATTCTTATGAACATTGGATTAAAAAATCCTCCCTGGCTCACCAACAAGACTTAAAAAATTTATAATTAAAAAATCAACAAATAAAGCACTTTCCACTATCAGATGATAGACTTATGACACTTTTGAGGCACTGGCCTTGAGTTTTTCTTTCATTTTGAGAGGTATTCCATGGATTCACAAACACTATAATGCTGCTCACAAACACACGTCTTACAAGTCCTGCCGCCCCCAGCACAGGTTTTAGCTAAAGTCTATGGCATAAACCAGACCTCAAACATTTTTATTGCAGTCTAAACCTCATTTCATGCATACAGACAACAAAAGGAGACATTCAAAACCTGAGCACTCTCACAAACAACCTGCTGTATTGGACCCTGTTCCTAGAATGGAGCTTGGAGCTGACTGTCCAAAAATGTCCATCTCCAGAGGTCCTTTCCAACCTCAGCCATTCTGCAGCTCTGTGATGGAATGATCAGAAGCCAGACCAAGAAGTCAGTGGTTTGTTTCCTAGACCACAATTCAAGGCTGTTCAGGTTATTGCTAAGAAAACCGAGGCAAGAATGGAGCTCAAAGGAGACATGTGAAGGATAACGTGGGAAGAAAAAAGAAAGGGGGAGAGTTCGAGGCATTGGGGGTGGCAGAGACAGAGGAGATACTTCAACATAATCTTTTGGCCACGTGCAACCCCTTTCATGGTAATGCCTGGCTTTCAGATCCATTCCTGAGGACAGCAAGGAAAAAAACCATTAATAGCTTTGGGCAGTTTCCACCTCCCCAAAGAATGACAGCCCTTTCTGGCTGACCTCTGTGACAGCCTTGTCAGCCAGGACAGGGCTCTGTACACTCAGCCGGCAGCTCCTGGTTGTGCTGCTTCCCTAGGAGGCATGCTCCCTGGAGTCCCCAGATGCCATTCCCCACGGTCTGTTGCCTAATAAGGTGCTCTGTCCAGGCATTGTCAGGGGGCTGCTGATGGAGAAAGTCTCCAGCATGCAATCCTCAATCCCTTTGGAGAAGTGCAGTTCACTGGGTTGCAATGATGCCTCTTGAGCTAAAGGGAAAAGGTCCAGTTACCACTGAATTGATACCATCATGTCCAGTGCACTTCCTACAGAACAACTGAAGTTCACTTCAGCTTCAGAGTTTCTGAACCACAAGGTCTCTTCTTTGCCGTTCTTTTTTTGAGAAGCTGAGAATTTCGTATTTCAGCGGGTTGTGTCGTGCTTAACACAGACCTTGGGTTAGTCATTGGTTGGGAAACTGGTAATGCCCCTGTTTAGATGTAATTCTACAGCAGGAATAGGAATGAACTTAGCAGTCCTCTCTACGTGGCTAGTCAGAAAATATAGCGTATTCAGTGTAGTTAGCAAATGAAGTGAAAGCACAACTGTCACTTAGATAATATCTCCAGAAATGCTTTCATGCCTCAGCCATGTCATGAGATGCATTCAGGATCCAGTGTGACACAGGCTATGAGCACTTACCAAGACATTTTTATTTGTAATTTATGATTATATATGCACACATATGCACTTGAAAATCAGCAGGAGGTGCAACTTGACCCATTACCAACAATTTTCCATCTCTTGTCCACATTTACTATGTTCAGTTTTTCAGGTAAAATAAGGCTTAAAAACTGTTGCTACGTATATATATAGCTAAACTTAAAGTTCCATGAGATCATCTCATGTGCTAAAATTGTGAAAATACTTAAGAACCATGTTAAATTGAGGCTGTCACTACTTAAAATTTCAATTCCATTTTAGGTCTGGTTGCACTGGCATCCGACCTGCAGCAGCCAGGAGAAGCTTTGTCAGGGAACTGACCCAGAGATGTCAGTTTGTGTGTGGTGGCCAGTTCTCAGGGGCTCTGGGTTCCTGCTTCCACTGACTTCTCTGGCAGCACCAGGCATAGAAACTCCCTGACATCACGTATATTACTTTTCACACTGGAGTGCAATCATAATGAGGCATGATGATGGTTCTAAAATTGTCTCCAGGTCCTGCTCTACTGCTGTGCTGAAAGCAAAGTATCCTGCAGACCATTCAAGAACTACAACCTGTTAGCAAACATACTGGGAATGAGGTCTGGCTGGATAACCGTCTCCATTATTCAGTTCTGTACTCGTGACCAGATTTATTTTGGGTAGGTTGAAGAACTTTCATTCATTTTGGAAAATGAGTAGTGAGTGTTTTTTTGGGGTTTTTTTTTGCCTTAGATATGTAAAGGAAATGACCTTGAGCATTAAATCAGGGCTTTCAGAGAGCCTAAATATAGCATTTCACCGTCATTGGGCTGGAACATTTACAGGAAGGAGGAGGAAAGTCTCCTGCACTAATTTCTCCCTGCAGTTCCATATAGATCAGTTACAACCCAGCAAAGAATAGCTATGGGATTCAGGATCACCCAGTCTGACCAGAGGCTTTATCCCCCTTTTACCTGGAAAGGAAAGCAGGACTATGGTGCACCATCACAGACACAGGTATGATATCTGTCTGTGTAACAGCAGCATATTAAAGAGACTGTCATGTCAAACAGCATGAGGACAGTCACTTAAGGCTTTTGGTCACAAAGACCTGCCACCATCAACTTGTGTCAAATTTAAGTAGATGCATTAATCTTGTGGGCACAGCTTCGAGGGGTCAGACCAATATAACTATTACGTAGGCATTCCTAAAGTGCTGACTCTGCTAGCCAGATAGAAGTAGACAAAACGCTGGTTTGGGGAGAGAGCAGGGCTCACTCCTGTGCAGTTGTCATGTGCAAGGATTGTCCCCTGTGCCTGGCCCTGGTAAGACAAAACTGTCCTTGTGGCACCAGGCTTTCTCCTGAGGTAGATGCTCCACTGAAAGGGAAGGGTAAGGAAGGACCAAGGATGTGAAACAGTTGCTTGACAGACCTCACGTTCAGATGAACAGCAGACAAAAGCAGAAAAGCTTATTCATTCATTCCTTATATTCCCAGAAAATAAAAAGTGCTCCGAAGAAGAGAAATGGCTCAAAATGGTTGGACTATTTTTTGTGGATCACTTCACCCAGATCACAGTGGCATCAGTGATGTAGGTAAAAACCACAGCCTCACCTTTTGGAAGACAGGAACTTGCTCAACAAACTATGGAGATTACCAGAACATGAGGCGCATTTTGCTGGGAAACAGTACTGTTAGCAGACCCCAGAAGATGAGGTTTTCCCTCTGGAAACAGAGGGCTAGGCTCAAAGTAATTTATAACCAATAAAAGTGCACTAAATTGGACTTAAATTGAAGGAAATACAATTATTCTTAAAAAAAAAAAAAAAGAGTAAAGCTTTTCATTCTGCAAAATCTGAGCACAGTCATGGATGCAGGGTCTGCCTGGTACCTCATGAGCCTGTCCTCCACCAAGAAACGATCTGATTTGTGTACAACTTCCACAAACAATTCCCAATCTGGACAGAAGCGAGAAACTACTATACCAACTGAAATCTTTTTTAAAGAATGGACATTTTCTATGTAATTTTAAAAATATACCTAGAGAAACTGTTCTAAACAGACATAAATCATGAAAGCAAATTTATTCTAAATGTCTGAAATAAATAAGATCTGGTGGCTTATTGGTGTTCTGTTGGCTGGCCAAATAACTAGCAGTGTAACAGAGCCAAATCAATACATTTAAAATGTATTTCTAGTTTCTGTTTCCACTTGTAGTGATGGATTGGACAGATAAACTGCTCGGTTTGAATTGTGACAGTGTTTAAAGGTGAAAACAGCAACGTTATGTTAAATACGCCCTCTTATTGTGACAAAGTGAACAAATCAGCATGTTCACTGAAGATGAAATTATTTTCTATTCCAACAGCTAAAAGTGTCACAGATCAGTGATGCATCCTTAGGTAGGGACTGAAGATGAAGTAAAATTAACAGAGTTTGCTTAAAAATTTAGTTTTGCATATGATTAAAATTTAAAAATCCCACACACGCCTGAGGAGAATAACTAGTCCCAGCATATAATCTCACTGAGAGTAGTCCCATTTCAGGACAAATCTAAATGCTTTCCTTTATAAAGGATTTTATGGGCTACCAGAGCCAATCAAACCATCACATGCTAAGTGTAAGAATGTTCCCTGACTTGAGGGCTGAAAAACTCAATGAATAACTGGAACAAAAGTCTGGTAATAGTGAATTCTGTGGAATGGACTGGACATCAGAGAAATAGCTTGCAGATCCCCATGAGGAGCTGCAGTGTAATTGGTGAGTCCAGATTTTGTCTTCACTGCCGTTCATAGTTATAGAGTACATAAAACAATCCTTGCTTATTTGGAGTGTTTTCCTTGTAGTTTCCACTTTTCTGAAATGATGCTGCTAAATCAAACCTGACCATGTGTAAGCTTCCACCTATTTCTTGTGCTTTCACACAGGAATTAATCTCTAAAGAACACTGTAACCACGACCCTGAACAAAAGACACTTAATCAAATATATGTTTACATATCTACAGTCTTCTAAGTTTCTTATTTTTCAGACTTAAAATTTCATGTGCACTGCAACAGGGATCTAGAAAGCTGCCAACCCTTGACAGTATTTAAGATAGATAGGTAAAATCTGCTTATCAAGTTCACATTCATATTTAGCCTACTCAGTCTATGAGGCACCAGGATGCAGTAATTTATTTCCATTCTATTTCCATGATATCTTTCTTCTCTTACTTTATATCAAAGAAAAGAATCCATTCAAGTCAGTCCCTGAGCATTTGTGCAGCTAAGAGGGAAAATAAGTATCTGTGCTAGTATCTCACATTTCACAGACTAGCAGTAGTACAGTTTGAGTGCCAAATATTGTTGAAATTTTTGACTAAATCTTTTTACACCAAGTTTTTCACAGTCACATTTTCCTAATTTCCTAATTTATTTCATAACTAAAAATATACCAAACCAACCTGTGGGGCTTTTTAAACTTTCAAGACTGAAATTTTATAATGCAATCTAGCCTGCAAAAATCTTGTAGGTAAAGTTTCACTCATTAACCACTTATCAGACAAAAGGATTTTGCTGAAATGTATTACAGTGTTTACCAGTGTGACTTGTACTGATAAAGTAATTCAGTTTACTGTCATTACTAAACCTTCCTGAGAAGGCTTTGTCAGCACAGCTATACTTGCAGAGCCTGGGACTATTCATGGTGACATCGATTTATCTTTTATTCCACATCTTGATGTGTTAGCTTTAATTTCCACGTTTGAAAATAAAAAATATTTTATTTTAACATGCCACTGCAAGACTTGTTATACAATGAGGTGTATGCAATCCTGAATGTTGCTGAAAAGAGTTCTTATTATGCATTTTCCTCCTAAAATTTGCATAGTGAAAATTGTGAAAATCCCACACAGAATCAGCTTCTTCCTCCAAACAACAGAGAGCCTCAAATTTTCCTCTGTTATGGCACCATCTCAGTTTCTGTGCCACCAACTTAATGTGAATCTGAAATGATGCACAACTCCTGGCATTCTGTGTTCCTCCCCTACCTGTTCTCAGCCACCTGAGACATCCTTTAGTGCTGCTTCACATGATGCACTGCATGATTCTGGCTTGGGTTAAAGGGAAAGCAGAAAACCGGCTATGGAAATAGAGATGGATGCTTATACCAGAAGGAAAGAAGCAGCGCTCCTATTTTTACTTTGTGAAACCAACAAAAAAAAAAAACCACAAAAAACCCAAAAAAACCCCAACCAAAAAAAAAAAACCAACACCCAAACCAAAACAAACCCAAAAAAACAAAAAACAAAAAAACCCAAGCAGTGAAACCGGTGAGCTGGAGCGGTGAACCTCACAGAGTGACTCCCGCAGTGCCGAACCTGACAGCCCTCGCTGTTCCCGGTCTGGAGGGACGGCACAGACTCCAGGAGGGGGCCGGGAGCTCTGCAGAGCCACCTGCCCCCCACTCCAGCCCAGCTGGGAGCGTTTACTCCGCTTTTTTTCCTATTTAAAAGGCCGCGTTTAGGTCTGTGAAGGGACACCTGGCGATGTCCCCGCTCCTGCCCCGCAGAGGGCGATCAATTCCTGCCTTGGGAAAAACCAGGGATCCGCCTCTCGGGGGGAAATCCAGCCCTGTGGGATGTGCAGGGACGTGGGACAGCCCAGACACAGCGAGCCAGGTTGGTTCTGATGCTCTGAACTGCACTGAGCAAACACAAAATGCAGGAGCCCGACGTAGTTCGAGTTTTCCTTTCCACTCTTACTCCAGCCACGGGAAATTGTTTTAAATAACGCAAACCTAATTAATCTTTGATATGTGTGTACCAAAATCAATTTCACTCTTCAGAATAGCCCATCCCACTTAAAAAGTATGACATTACCTCGACTTTATTCCCAGATTCCTTCCTTGCAATAGTTCATTAATAATTTTTCCCTGGAAGCAAATACTTTCATTTATCTCAAGAGGTTCCCAAGGACAAATTGAAAGCAGAAGATACCACAGGGTGATACCAGAGATAGAAGTATAGTGACTAATGCTAAAATCCTTTCTGAAAGCTTCTAAAGGTAATAAAGTAGACAAGGTTGTTGGAGAAAAAACTTCATAAATCACAGAACTACTGTCAGGAACGACACTAATCTATTCTTCAAATTTAACAACATACTTTCAATGGTAGTTGCACTTCTAATTATGGGATAAAAATCAGCAATAAAGTTGAAAGGTCATTTATTTCAAGAGATGAGTACTTAACCAGTAAGGAACTTCGTTTCAGATTGCCAGATAATTTTCTGACCAGCTCAGGAAACATTTACTAAATGTCTTTAGTCTTGCTCAACCCAAAACACAACACAGTTGTTTCGCTGAGCTCTCCTGAAATGTTTCAGTCTGAATTAAGAAAATCATTTGCAATATTGTTTTGTGGAAATTACATTATGGACCTGATGCTCTGCATAATTGTGAGTTCCACAAATGACTGTCCCCTGCTGTCTGGTGCACTCAGAGTAGTCCTGAGAGTCATGTGATTGTGCAGACAGTGGGAAATCATTCCACACAGGGAGACTGACCCTTAGGGAAAATGATGACATCAGCATATGGCTGTGGTGATGTGAATTCATGCAAACTATCTTCTTTCACTCAGTTACAAGGAAACATTTGAGACATGCTGGTGGGCTTCATTCTCACTAAAATTCAGACTAAAGCATTTCAGCAGTTTTAATGGAATCCTGCTGGTGTTCCCATTCCACAATTTTTGATCAGAGACTTTTCTTTGACATTCAGGGCAAAACCAGATATTCACATGTTGGGATTTGCCAAGGATTGAATCTATCAGCTTGTTATCAGCTCTTTGCCAGAGTAATATATGCTACAACTGGGTCTAAACCTTGTCACGACCCATATCCAAATGCCAAATAAGAAAAACATTTGCTAAACTCTGTTTGACAGTGGGCGACAGATAATCTGATACTCTGTGATCTTTTCAAGAAGGAAGAGTCTTCTCAGACTTCCTTCAGATAAGAGCACTCTCCTGTCATCCTGAGAGGCAGAGTCTCACAGAATGGGATTGTAACAGGAGCCCGGGCTCAGGGCTGTCAGGCGCCTACGTGATCAGGGATTGTTCCAAGTAGTTAATCACTAATAATCCATTACTTATTTCACCCTGAATTTTCTACCCAATGTTCATTTTCAGCCATCACACTTGTGGAAAACACCTCACTCAAAATGACAAAGAGGGTAGTAGCATCCACTTTTTCATTTGCTAGGGGTAAATTCAAATTTATGCACTGTGAGATTCAGTGGCGACTACTTTTTTGAATTTCAATGTCCCAGTACATGCTAAGCAAAGTGGATTTGAAATTAAGTTTGGAGAAGAATTTTTTTAAAATGGCAAACAAGAAATACAGGAAAGCTTTCCGGAGTTGCAGTATTATTGATAGTAAACACTAAAAGAATCAGAAATTGCCCTAAAACTCAGAAACTTAGTTCTGTATTGGAATTTCTATGTACTGACTTAGGGAGTTCTCTCTTTTTGTAAGCTTGTTTGTATGTAAAGATTTATTGTTGCTCAGATTCCTGGGTTTCAGCATTGTATTGAGGAACCTTTAGGAGTATTTTGCACGCGTGGAAAGAAAGGACTCTTTCTGTAGGTGGACATTTAGGAGACCTACATGAAGTCATGTCTGTCCCTTTGTGTGTGTTCACTTATGAAATTGCAAACATCCCTCTGTGTTACCACTGTCAACATTTCCTACCTCTCAGTCTCATCCTGCATCGATGAAGATAACTGTGAGAACTATATGCTTTCACTTTAAAAAAACCCCAAACAACAAAACATTTAGCTCTGCCTTTAGGGAGTGTTTGCACACAGCAGGATGTTTGCATACAAGCTGTGGGGGTTTGCATCAGTGAATAAGTAAGTGATATGTATGAGAGAAAGCTCTTACAAAGCCTGACAGCAAAATACATTTAAGATGCTGTTGTGAATTACAGTCACATCCCATGGCATATGGTTTCTCTCCAGCTAAAAAAGCTGTTGGGTAAGACAGAAAACTTCATTGCAAAACATGGAAATGCAAAACAAGGGCAAAGAAAAAGGGGCACAGGACAGAGGTCAGATTTCCCCTTTAAAAATAGGGCTAAGGAAAGCTTAGATGAAAGATTAGTAAGGCTGGAGGGAATGCCATGGAAAAAATGTCATCAGGCATCTGACCCTCTGTGCCTTCACTGAAGTCTGCATCTGTGGGGGAGTGGCAGCCACAGTCTCCACTGGAATTATGCTCTTCTTTGGGTCTAAAATAAGGTTTTTGACCTAGATACTATGTTCTTATAAAAACACAAGATACCAAATGTGCTGCAGTGTGTGTATGTATATCTCCATCTACATGAGTATCTCAGGATGAGACCCAGAAGCTATTAATCCATAAATTACTCCATCTGAATGGCATTTCTCATGTGGTTGTTCCTGGATATCTCAAACCACAGATATTCTCCACACCACCAGGGGTAAGTGTTTTCTGTAATTTTTGCAGGAACCATGATTTAGTGGCACTGGAAATGAAGAAAGCTGTTGAAAAAGGATGGAAATACAATGCTGCGTGATGTTCAAATGGTTTGAGATATTTCATTTCAGTTCAGAAAACAGAGAAATCTCTTACTACACACACTCAATCAGCTCAGACTGATAAGAGGAAGTTTTTCTTCCATCTAGGACTCTTAGAAATGGTGCTGGAGGCCTTAATTGGTACATTTCTTTTCCACCAAAAACATTTTGTGGCAGAGAGCAATGAAAATAAAAACAAAAATACCTGAAATCTGTAATTCAACAGCTGTTCAACAACTGTTTTACTGCTCTTTCTAGCCCACTAGCACACTGCAGTAGGTGAGTATCAAGAAGGAAGACCTCTTCCACCAACTGAGCCAATAATTTTTTATTTGGGATCTCCTTCAGTTTTAGCTGCATTGGTATTTAGTCTAATTTTGTCACAGCTTCAGGGCTTTGAGAGAGGGAAAAATCTGGAATAGGCTTTTGGACCGGTTTACAGGCTGACTGAGCAAAGCATGACTCCCCTTTGAGAAAAAAGTAATTGTGCTGTTGTGTGAGCTGCTTTTGGTCAATCATTGCCTATCATGGTCCATTCTGTCAGTTCAAAAAACAGAGCAAATATCTCTGCATTAATGTCTATATGCACAGAGCTTTGTGTAACCAAAAATCTGTAGGAAAAGGGAATCTTAATATCTGTGGTTGTCTGCAGCCTACTCTTGTCACATATGACCAAAATTAGGAAGTTATTCTGGGCTTGCAAAGACATGATGAGTGAATTTTAATAGAGATCCATCTCAGGAAGCATCATGCTACTACTGAACAATGCTTTCAGATGCTTCTAAAACCACCATTTGATCCTACATGGAATTAAATTAGAACAGAACTTCTCATAATAATCACCTGATCAAAATAACTTGCTGGAGCCATCACATACAAGGACAAGTGCCCCAGGAAGTAGATCACACGCTATTTTCAATTAGTAACAGGGCCAGGGAGAGCAAATTATGTAAGAAATATTTCCTAATCTCCAGGCAAGGGAGAGCAGTGATTGTCTTGATCATTGCTGCAAGATACAGCAGGACTCCCTTCTTGCTGCACTGTCTGTACACTTTTGGGAACATGGAGAGGGCATGTGGAGTGGCTCTAAACTCTGAATGAGTTACCTAATCATGCTCCTGCCTTCTAGAAGATAAAACACATGCACTAACTGACCTGCAAGTTATCATATTTGTGACAGCCTTTCCTGAAATAAATAACTTAATTCCATAGCAAATTTCACTCCATTAAGCAATTTTTAAAGATGGTGGAATTTTTTAAATTTTTGAACTGTTCTGAGGGTCTGTCATATTTGGCTTTCTGTTCAGCAACCCTTCAACATTACTCCATTAGGCCTGATGTCCTGAATTAACCCACACCTAGCACTAGGAGAGAGCAGAGCCTACAATATCTCAGTATTATGACATCTAACACCACCATGGCTAACTGCAGGAGAGACTGCAGGTCAGTTTGTCACTTTGAACAGAAAACACACAAAGAGACACTTGGCCAGCCAGCAGAGAGGGTTCTAGGTCTTCAGAAGAGGCTGTTCTAAGCTGTGTTAATGTGGTCCAAGTCCCACTGACTCCTCTCAGAAGATGCTGAGAGCAATACAGGCACAGGTAATGGGTGAGGGAAGTCAGACAGAAATCAATCCCTTCAGTGTGGTCTGCATGTTTTAGGGTCTGGGACATTTCTGAGCAGAAATTTATCTCCAGACTTCTTGAATCCAGAGTAATTTTCTGTACCCTCAGCATCCCAGGGAGTGGTGAAGATTAACTGAAACTTTCACCAAAGGTTGCTAGAATGGCTTCCAAGGACATCAGTCCTGTTGGACACAGAACTGGTTTTTACTTCAATTCACTCTCTTCTCTAAGCTGCTTCGTCTTTGCTAAACATCTTCTAATTCAGTGAGCTCTAGGAGCTAAGACCACACCAAAAAAATTAGAGTAAGTTCAAGAAAAGGGAATTCTTGGAGCTTCCTAAATCTACACGAGTTTCGTTGAAAACTTCATAGAATATTCAGAAGCACTGTATTGTTTAACAGAAAAAGTGCTTTTAGCTCATAGGTACAAATATCACTGTTTTACCAGGCTTTCATCTAACAGCATGAAGCTGCTGGAGGAAGTGAAAGTAAACCTGTATAAAAAGGAAGAACATGAATTACTATTGATTTGAACAGGAATGCAACTTCCTGTTTCCTCTCATTGAAGGAAAGCAAAAATTTAATTCTGAGTTGATTTAAACACTCAGCCATGAATTGTAATGTATTGATGTCTTCTTAGTAAACATAACAAGTAAAAGCATCAGATTCTCAAAAATAACAAAGGAATGGCAGTAGAACCTTTTTTTCATTGGTATTTTATTTTTATCAATACATGAAGCAGTATATAGACTACAGAAGGGTTCACTCTTCTCTGATCAAGGTAATTAGGGCCTAATGTACTCTTTGTTTATTGGGGAAGAGCATCTGAATATCACATGCAAATAGCAGTGGAGTGTAACTCTCTCCTTGTCTTCTTACAGAACTACTGATTGCAGAAAATCCTTATATAGCAATTGAAAAAACTGTAGAGCGGCCTTGCAGACTTATTGTTATGGTGCTCAGAAAAAGGGAGGCAGATGAATGTGTCCATGATGAGAGCTGGGAGCCCAAGCTGCCATTATAATCAATGGAATTCGATTTTTATTCACCATGAAATAGCTGCATGTGGCTCAATTTTCATACACGCCAGGGGTCAAGGACACTCAGACCCTGTAGGGCGGCCATCTATTTTCTAGCTGCTATTCCATGGTGCTGCAGGCCTCCCACGGGCCCTGGATCATATCTGCCAGCCCAGGATGGTTATTCTGTGGATCTCAGGACATCTTACGTGGCACTGGGGCACTGTCAGCTGAGTAGCAGCAGACTGGGCACCTTTGACTTTAATGAACAACTGATCCTGACTCCACTGGGAGCGGGAACACCGAGTGCACTGGCACACACTTCCAGTTGGGTATCTAGTTCCTAACCCAGAGATCTTCTGTGACAGTGTAAAGACCAGTAGGATCTTTGTGGGGTTGCAAAGTCACCAGCATTTTCAATGGACTAACATGGACATTCATCTCAGGCAGCTCCTCTCATCCCCAACGCTTAAAACACAGGCAAGTCTTCAAAGCAAAAGAACAAAACCTCCTGGGGTGATAAAGTGAACGATGATGGAATGATGGAAAAATGGCCCCAAGTGTCTAACACAGTGAAAAAGAGAAACCTTTGTTTGAAGTCTTCAGAAATAGCACTTCATTTGTGACTGAGAGCAGAGAGAGTGGGCTGGGTGGGATGAGAAGGGGCTGTTTCTCAGTCACACAGTTCCTCAGACTCAAGAGATAAAACTGCTTGCAATGGGACTGAGAAAACTCTAATTACAACTGAATTACAACTGGATCCTAGCCACTAGTCTTGTGCTTCATTTTACAGATTTTTACATTCAGGGCAAAGTCACATTAATGTCTGAATAAGAACAATCTCTTTTTTTTCCTTTTTCGTTCTAGACCAATTATTTAATTCAGACCTCTATTTTACTGGAATCTCTGCCTTCCCATGAATGATGAGTCTAGTATTCATTTCTATCCCAAGGGAAATTTCCCCTGGTAATTTATTTCCAAACTTGTTTTGCTGTTCCCCTTTAAGGAACACTCTGGATGTCCCCTGATGAAACATGAAATACATTCCAGGACTTATTTTCCAAGGACTGTTGAGCTGGGCAGCTACTAAAGTTTTCACAACCGAAATCCCCCCTAAATGTCTCTGCCATTGTTTGGTTATGCAACCACCTTGTTTGCCTGAAAATAATATGAAAAAACTCATTCAGCTTTTCATGGATCAGAGGAGTACTGTAGCATGGTTGATTTTTTTAGAGCTCTCTTAAAGTGATATATTTAGGAGGTATGAGGGGAAAGAACTGGGTAGGCCTTTATTAATCTTCCCAACAGGTGCAGTATAGGGAGGCACAAAGGCAGCATTTGCTAAATTCAGTTTTGCCAAGTACAAAGCACTCTCATATCTGCTGAAAGGCTGTTCCCTGCTTTCCTCCTAAACTCAAAGAGCTTTTCATTTTAGTGTGACAATATTAAATACTTTGTTCTTGTGCACAGTTGCACTGTTTTTCACACAGGGTAGACAAGCTTTTCAACTCAAGAACAACAGCAAGTAAGCCAGATCAATCTTGCATTATCCTCCTACAGCAATATTAAAATAAAGTCAATGCGTTGTACAAGAAAAAAAGATCAGTGTAGTGCCTTTAATTTGTTCCTTAATAAAACAAAACATAAAAGCCCAAAGATAAATCCTGGTGAGTTTTCAGTCAAATTAATTTGATTGAAAGAGTTGCCAGAAACTTAGCAGCGATGGGGGCGGAGGGTCAGAGGATAAATCTGAGATGGTCTGGTATCTCAGAAGGAAGTGTGGGAGCCACACTTAGGAGTTAGCAACGGGAGGGCAAAGGCAATCTAAGAACAACTCAGCTCCCAGCAACACAATCTGTGCAGAGGAGCTGCTCCGTGGGGTGCAGCATGGGAGCACAGCCCACCCTCTCAGATCTGGTTACAGCTGTGAGGCATAAGTTTGCTTTCCATTTGTGGAGGGCTTAAAATTTATTAGCTGGAGGTGATGAAGAGAAACTTTCTAAAGGATTGAGGGGGGAAAATAAGATAAGGGGTTAGGGTTTCACTCTTTCGTCATCCAGCGAAACTCATTTACCTGTGATTTGAATATGGAGCCTGGAAATGATACAAATAGACCTGACTTTGTGTGGTTTGGCTCTGAGACTGGAGGAAGTTAAAAATAATGGGAATACATTCTACAGTCAGTGCTTCAGAGGGGCAGTGATGATGGCAGAAGATGGATTTCTGTATGCTTTTCTTTTGCATCCCTATGCAGCAAGGAGAGGGCAGCTGCACTCCCCAGTGTGGTGCCATACAAAATGGTTATACAGGTCCAGTCTTCTGCATGGAAACCCCAAACAGTGTTGTAGAATGTTCACATGCTGGGATACTAAATTTTCAGGAAAACTTTCCACCAGCAGTTTTAATTTTGACACAAGCCAAATCTGTACAGTGAAGCAGAATTCCTACTCAGCTTCTTTTCCACCCATGAAAAATTGACTAGCCTTGAAAATATGATATTAAAAGAAATCTGACTTTAATTAGCCCTTAACCAACCTTCACACTTAGATTATTTTCCTACTGGAATACTGATCTACATGTCTACTTATATGATTTATATGACTAAGTGATTGTTTGACAGTGACTATTATCTTGATACACCAGACATCTATATTATTTAGAATATTGTAAATATAATGTAAGTATAATGCAAATATAATCATAGAAAAAAATCTCACAATGAAACAAAACTAATTATGTTTAAAAGCAAATGGAAGCAAAGGCTATATCCACTGGGTGTCTTCATGGAGAGCAGTGTTACCATATCTCCAAAGCAGTCTTTACTGGTGTTTATGTCTGTTTACCTCCTTTCACAAATTGCTTCATGTCTTACAGATTGTTATTCTAACAGATAGTATATGCAAGTAGCTTTCTTCACAACTTTTTCATCTATGCTATTTGTAGATTGAATAAAATTTTAATGAAACTCTGTCTAAAGTAGACACACTGATTTTAATTTTGATTCCTTGCCAAAATGTGGATGCTTCAGGCAGCATCATTCAAGCAGAGCTTGCAAACACTTAGAAAATGAAGTTGGCAGACAGTCAATAAATGCTTTGGCTCAAAATTTGGAATGATCGCTTAACTCATGGCCATGAGTTATATCCTAGATTGGGGAGAATAAATAAGGCAAATTTACAGAGCTGCCTACTGGGGACAGACTTGCACCTGTCCCTGTGGGATGATGCCCACAAATAGTTTGAAAAGGTTGCTCTTGAGAGACTTGGCACTTTTACAGAAGCGTGTCCAAATGCCCTGGCCTGTGACAGCTTAAGAGGGCACCTAATTAATGAGCAGCTCTTATTATGAGTATTGGTTAAAGGAAGGGGGGAGAGGAAAGATTGACTAAGTGATGGCAATAAATTGCAGGAAGTAATTATATGAGGGAGAGTTATTTTATTAGTTAGCAGGAAAGCTAAAGGCTGTTAAATTTAAATGCACTGGTTAAGGTCTTTGGTAACTCAGTCACACCCCTGTCATGCACTGGGATCAGTTAACCCATTGATGTAAACTTCACCTTGCACATTTCTTTTGAGCCAGACAAGACAAAACTCTCCAACAACACCATGACCATCTACTCCAAAAAAGCTATGGTTGATATTATACACAGGACCCAACTTTTTAGGAGCACCATAAAGGCCTTAAATAATTAGTCATGGAAGCCTGTTTCTACAGTGACAAATTCCATCAGGCTGAAGCTCTCCAGCAACCTCCTCTAAACTGAGTGGTGTGTTTAATTTGGTGATCCTATTTGTTAAGAGCGCCTTGTGAGGCTACACTCTCACCAAGTCAGGAATTTTCTCACTTTGTTAATCTAATAATCTTGAAATAGCACAAAGAGCATTTGGTCTGAAAAAAACACCTGGGAGCTTGCTACAGGACTGTCTCTGAAAAACTGAGCTACATACTTCAGAGACTGCAGTGATAAAAAACCACAAATCTGAGATTTACTAAACATTCAAGTGTTAGCCAGTTTCTGACTTCTCAACTACTTGCTTGTGTGTGCTTTTTTTAATTTGTAGGACCTATGAAAATGAGGAATATGGGATAATTCAAGTTGTTTGCTTCTTTTGGAAAAGTCAGAAAAACACTGCTTATGTGCCCATGTGATGCAGAAACCTTAAGCATCTTTCTTTTCCCCCTCTGCTTTCTATTGTAGTCCTCCAAAAAGCTCACCAAAGGTTTCTCAGAGAGTCCTTCCAGTGGTAATTTCCAGAATTAGTCAGTCCAAGGTTGACCCTCCTGGATTAATTCCCTTGAACCCTTGATGCCTTGGAAATTACCATGAGAACAGGCGTTTGATGATCATGTGAGGTTCTGAATTCCCACTGGTAGAGATGATATGAGCAGAGCTTGTATGAGTAGCAGTATTGTACTATTATTGGTGCCAAATTCTCCTGCCACTAATACAGTATGTGTTATATATACCTATATACTTACTATACAAGTACTGTCAACAGCTCAGGGAGTTCTTGATCAACAAAAAAATCTTTAGGAAGCAACTAATCCCTGAAGTGCAATAAAATAAACCTGTTACTCCCCTGATCTCCTGGCTGCAAATAAACTGCGTGCAATAAGGAACAACCAGAGTACAACCCAATGGTATCACTTCTCCAGAGCTCACTCCTCCTAGTGAATTCTAGCCTTATAAAGGCAGAATGCTTCAACATTTTTTAGGTCCTGAATATTGACTCATCAAAAATCACATTTGTTCCACTGTCAATATAATGTTGTTCCGGGCTCCTAAATTTGTTTTGTAACACAAACATGGAGCTGCATTGGTAATCACAGCAATGCAAGAACATCTTTGAAACAATCCAATTTTAAATGGAATAAGAAACATGAGCCTACGAACTAATTTTCTTCAAAGCACATATCTTTTGAAAGTGGTAAATATTTTAGGGTTGGGTTTTTTTTGAGTCGACAGCCACAGAATGCATTCTGATTAAAGTGTATAATACCCAGTCAAATAACAGATCAAATAAAAAGGACACTTAATACATATGTAAATAATTTGAATTACAAATAAGACACTCTAGAAGGGGCTTGGCTCTAGGTTTGATATGGAGGATTAGGCTCTTGTATTAATACGTGCACTTGGTGTGGCTATTTTCAGAAGGATACTTCATCTATCATTGTCCTCGAGCACTGAGGAGGGCCAGTAAGTAAAGTGATCACACTGGTCTGTCAACACTGCTTGCTTAAGCTCAGTCGTGCAAAAAGTTTAGTTTTCATGAGTCCCCAGCCAAAGAAGGTGCTGAAAATGAGTAACGTTCCTGACAGCTGCTCTGCTCTTGCCTTCCACAAAACCAGAAAATATTCCAAAAAGAGCCCCGTAAAATGTTTGTAAACTTGTTAAAAACCAATGCTGTCACAAGTCAGAATTAAATCAAATGTACTTATTCAAGGTACACATGTCAGTCTAGAGATCTTTCAAGATTGATGGGAAATAAATGCTAATTAATGACTTTTATACTTTCCATAAGGTTCCCTTAAAGATTAAATTCAGTTTTGCATTTGGGAATGCTTTAGGGAAGCTGTGTCTATAGTTTTCCTTCACCAATATTTAAAAAGAATATGCAGTCTTCATATTATGGCTTTGCCAAAGCTCTTGATAAAGTCAATGTTGAAAAATAATTATTCATAATAATCAACTATATAGATTTGAATGAAAAATGCAAGAAGAGATATATAAATAATTTAAACAGAAGAAGCAAATTTGGCTTAAATTTTCAAAATGGTAGAAAAATACATATTAGCTCTTGAAAAGTTATTAAATAATAGACATCGAACTTTTTTCATCTTTTTCCTCAGCCTCCAATGGACAATTCTGTGTCTCAGTAGCAGACTACATACTCAGTTTCTTTGCTATGAACTTAACAGCATCACAGAAGGGACCATAATTACTGACTTTAACTATCCTTCTGAAACATAAAAAAATAATTTCTGTAATGTGGCAAAATGAATCATTCCAGTTCAAGCTGTACAGAATAACTTGCTACACTCTTCACTTATGCGTTAGAAGGATAGAATCTATTTTCATCAGAACCTTAAAACTGTTTCATAAGCACATCCTTGCTACTCAATAATTATTAGAAAACTGCATGAAAAACATATCAATGTCCTGACTCAAATCATAAGAAATGCTTATTCACTCTTTTCCAGAGTTTAGAAGAGAGAAACGACAAGTTGCACTACAGAAATCCTGTAACCTGTAAAAAATGAATACAGCATTTGCCCAATCAAGCAGCATCTCAATATCCATTGAAAGTCATAGTTTATTGTCTAAAACAGTTTGTGCTATAGCCCTGCCAGAAAGTAGTTTCTTAGTTTAAAAAGCTTGGTGATCTCTCATGATTTAGTGATGTTACATGGCTGTAGTTCTTAATTTGTGGCTGTATCTGCAAGGTGGTCCTAAAGGTGTTTGGCATGTGTGCGTACTCATAAATCCTGTAATTAAGAAACTCAGGTAATGTTCTGTCATGCTTACCATCCTTCTTGTTGGGTTCCGGCATTGTAACAAGGATTCTTTATTCCCAGAGAGTTTCAGCCTTTCAGATGCAGCAAGTAGTAGCCCCAAGTCCAGCGGAGAGGGTGTGAGATCAGTGTGACAAGCAGAGGGTAAGAAGAATTCCTCTGCTTTATATACTGCGGCTGAAATATCAATCAAAATAGCACCTCCTCTCTTTTCAATGCAAACACTTTGAAAATTGACAGTTATGGGAAACCCTTCACATCTGTTGTCTGCAGCCTCTGCTCCCTTGGCTTTTGGAAGGAATCTCTGCTGCATTGCACGGGGCTGATGAGAACATCTCTAACTTTCTAAATTCAGCTGCACAGCTTGCTCCCTGTGTCCCTCTCTGTAACATGCAGACACGTATGCACACGCAGACAGAGGCTGAAAAAGTGACTGCCATGCTATTAAAGAGCCCCTCCTGCCTGCAAAACTTATAGGAAATGCCTGTGTACATTTATGCCTCTTCCAACAACATGAAAGTGACAAGTAGGTACAGGCAGCATGCCTGCAGTGAAACCTCATTTTCTTCCTTTGAGAGAACGTGGTATGCAAAGGCAGGGTGAGCAGTAGAGTATTTCTCAGCATTAATGAAAAGGATTATTGTGCTCCTGTTTTCAGCAGGGAAGATCACCTGTATTTCCCTTCTGTTTACATTTGCTACACTTTCCTGGGTTCTTTCCCCGTAGCCACTCTCATTTTGGCATTGGTAGAGACTGTAATGTTCCTTCCAGCATGAGTAATTCATTAACTGGAGAGACTGCTGCTGAGAGTTGAGATGTTCTCTTCTCCACTCATCCAGGAGATCCAACACTGCTTGCCCTTGCCAAGCCAGGAAACCAGACAGAAGGAATGGAAATCCTATCTGTAGCAAACGCACAGAACCACTAAACTAAGCCACTGGGTTGCCCTCCTCTTAGACTCCCACTTTAACTGCAAACACGTAGCCAAGAGAAGTGCAGGACAAGTTAATCAGAGGGTACTAGGATTTACTTTCTTATGCTCTTGTAGGATTATGAGACAAAAGTGTGATAATTAGTACAATAAATGAAATGGTCCTCAAAGGTTTCATGCTGTTGAAACACATGATCATACTGTTATCAGATATCAATAAGAACCAGGCAGCTAGAAAAGCTGCTCAGTGGATGAATATACCCAAATCTTATGGAAAACCTATCTAATTTGAACAGGAATTGGAGATGTAATAGAAGTCATGTGCCTGGTTATTCTATACCAATGCATTAGGGTTTCCCCTGCAATCTGTTTTTTTCCTGACTATTTAGCCTTTTTATAGACATCTTATGAAGGATGGACATTTCATTCCAAGACCATTATCTGTTTCTTTTCTGCTCTACTCATTGTGATGCTTATTATTTGACCAATTCATGTGCCTGTAAAATACAGAGATAGGCAAGATTTCTGCATACAAGAACTCAAACAAGGAATATTAAAACCATCTTCCTCCGTTTCATGCCACTATCTAGGTAAAGCTGCTTGTATCACTGGAATAATCCCAGTCCTTGCAAAGCAAAGAGTGCTGCCCTGGAAAGGTAACTGGGGTTTTGTCCCTCTGTGTGAGTGGGGTGACAGTGTTTGAACAGACCTAATAACATGGCAGAGATCACTTTTTATCTTTCCCCTTTCTTCTGCCCACATCCAGACACTGAACTCTGTGATGGCTGGAACCAGAGAGGGATGAGGAGCAGCTGCTGATGCTCTCTCCAGCATGGTGTTTCCTCAATGGCCCTTTGTAAGATGCAAAGATATTTTGCTTTGCATTCCACCCATCATGTGCCAAGAGGTGCTGAGAACTATGCCTGTGGAGATTCCTGTTAATACAAACAGGATTAAACTGTGGTCACACTCTAGTGCAGATGGGTTAGAGAGGACCTCCACTGCAATCTCACAGTGAGAAAGGTTTGGTGGCAGGTGCTTATCCTTACAGCCTTCACAGCAAGAGGAAGAAGGATATTCAGGAAGGCAGAATTTTATTCATAGTCTACCTTTATGCTACTAAATGAATCAGTACTGAGACCATTTGCTGGATCAAGTGAAAGTGTGTGGTTCCCATCTGCACTGCAAAACTTCTTCTCCATCCTCAAATTGTGAGACTGGAGTCAAAATCTACTCAGGGAATGGTTATTGGATGTGCCTGAATTGTGGTTAGATGTAGGTGGGAGAATGCTGGCTGGCCCAAAATGCTACCATCTAACCATCCCCCAGGGTTATAATCACAGGACATCATTTGAACTCACACCCTAGCCCTGCTTTATTTACAAATACATGAATATTTCTCTAGGCTCTGTATTTTCTATAGGCCTTATAACCTCTGGTAGGCAGGAAGGAATGAAGTTTGGTTACGAGCAGAAAAAACAATGAAGTACTGTATTTGTCTTTGTAGTCAATGGAAAAATCTGTGCTTCAACAGGTCTCTGTTTTGTAAGGGCCAGCTGTGAGTGCAAACAAAAGGCTCTTCAGATCCATTAAGTAAATTAAAATTGCAGAGCAGCAGCCATCTGAAAATTTATTTGTCCTTTCATTCTTTCCTACCTTTACATTATACTTGCATAATTCCTTACATTTCATGTCATTCTCATTTACTCTGAGAAAATATTCCTGTGCTGAAACTTTCCTATAATGTAATTTTTATTGGTGTTATAGAAGATGCAGCTGGGGTAGATTTAGACTGTGATACCTCAGTGTACTTTAGCATTAGCAGTGACTGGGAAAGTAGTTTATTTCCTAAGAAAGTAATCCATATTTTATTTGTTTCAGTACAATTCCCAACAAAGTTCTTGCCTCAAGGACCTACAGGTATTTCATACTCTGATCTAAGACAACCTAATCATTTCAGTTTATTTTTCCCCCTGCACAAATACTGTCACAAGTGTGACCCCCATCTTGCTTGTGCTGCAAAATTATTACTTTAGTGCTACTGAGACTTCCACTCTTATAGTTCTTTTCCACATTGGCAGAGTACATGACAGGCATCAAGCTTGCCTTATCACTGAATAAAAAAGATGAGCTGATTTTGACCAACAATTGTCCAGGTTGTTTTAAGACTGCCAAAAAAAAAAAAAAAAAACGAAAAATACTGAAAAGAAGGAAATGCCTGGTGGTCATTTTTAAGCTTATGCTTCTTTGAGCACAGAGATGTCTAAACATACTTACAATTATCCATCCACACAACCTGTACATTCTCTGTTAATAAGTGCATTTGTGTATTTATTTTAAGAAGTTTAAATTTTTTACCATTTTTTCCTGCCATCCTGCTCTGCTCCCCTTTGTATGGCAACCGTTCACTTGATTTGAAGGCAACTCATCTTGTGGAGGAGCTGAAGCAGAAGAGGAAGCTGTTAACTCCTCTGTGCTGAACAGGTAGTTTCTGAGCAAGTGAAAGGTCCACAAACCACCTCTCACCTCAGCCACATCCCTGTTTACCAGTGACTGAGCCAAGCCTTCACAGAAATTCTGAGGTGGAAAGAGCTGAGCCCCACCTTGTTTGTAGCCTACCACCTGTACCTCAGGAGACACAGCTAAAGGCTCTGCCGTCCCCAGCCATGCTTTCATTACCTCACACTATTGCTAAAGCACCCCAGTTTCCTCAGGCTGCCTCATGTCTGTGGATGGAAACGTCCCTTCTCATACCTTGCTATTCTCCCTCCACACATTGTCTTGTGCCCTTGTGTTTTACCTGTTGTTGGGGTTTGGATTTCTTCCCCTTGTTTTTCTTAAGCAATTTTTTCTCCCATAAGTTGCTAAGGAACTAATGGTCAGGTACTTAAGAAAACAAAAGAAGGTAGCCAAGCTAGGTAGAGGCAAGCTTCTTCCCG
>JAHLSL010000042.1:1974271-2026575 GCA_025920805.1 Petroica traversi | reverse complement strand
GGGCAGAGATAACCTGAGATTTGGGCTGGTAAAAAGGCAACAGGAGACAGCTGTTTCTCTCTCACTCTCTGGGGGATCTCAGAGCAGATGGGTCAGAGCTGCTGCTTGCTAAAGGGACGCACAGGCCAGCACAGACCTGCTCTCCCCTCTGCTGTGACTTTTCTCCTTTTCCCTGCCCTGTGAGGCGCTGCCAGGTCCTTCCCTGCTTATCCTGCCCTGCTCCCTGCTGTGAGACTTTGCTCCATTGTAGCCTCAAGCCCCGGCCTGCCAGACCTCCTGCTGTCCATCTCACCACAGCCTCACAGTCCCCAACTGCTGGGACCTCCTGCTGTCCCATCTCACTGTTCCCGGGGATCGTGCCACGGCATCGACATCGCTGCCCCGAGGGTTTGTGAAGCAAAGCCTCTCCTCCACCCCTCCCTGCCCCGGCACAGCCGCCATTCCATCGTGTCACCTGGGCTGGCGCCGCAGCGCCCCCTGCAGCCGCGGGGGAGTCATCGCACCCGCCCCGCCCACAAGGAGCCACCAGCGCCCCTGCCGGCTGTGACTGGAACTGCACCACAGGGAAAAGTGCCTGAGGCCGAGCAGGCTGGGACTGGGTGTCTGCTTCTGTTTGAGGTTTTATGCCTTAGTTTTTTGTTGTTATTTGTTAGTTTTGTTTTATGTGTTAGTAGAGAATTGTTATTCCTATCCTCATATCTCTGCCTGAGAGTCCCCGCTTGATTTCAAATTTATAACAATTCGGAGGGTTTACATTTTACA
Source organism: Petroica traversi (assembly GCA_025920805.1). NCBI lineage: Eukaryota > Metazoa > Chordata > Aves > Passeriformes > Petroicidae > Petroica > Petroica traversi. Next base: position 2,025,813 of record JAHLSL010000042.1, on the reverse strand, counting down.
CTCCAAGGGAGGTTCCTGCCTTCCCTAGCAGACACCTGTCTCTCAAACAAAGACATAAAGTGAAAAGTCCCATAAAGTGAACGTCTCCTGAACAAGATTTATCCTCAGCACTGTGTGGATTTTGTGCCCTCTTCCTCCACCACCTCAGGGGCCAAACATGTGAAACTCTCCAAGCCTTTCCCTTCCATGCCTGCCTCAATTAATCTTCTGTGGTCTCTTTCCAAAGCATGACTATCCTATTTTAACTCTCTTCAGCTCCTTGTGCAGTTTCCAAATGGCTGCTAATTAGGGAGTCAGATAATTAAATCTTTCTCTCCTGTCTGTTTTTAATAAATTCCCTTGGTCAAACATTCAGAGCTGTATTTGCAGTTGCAGCTGCTAGATCTGCATCAATAACTTCATATTTGCTGCTATTTCAAGGTCTGAACTCTCTCACTTAGTCTATATTCTATTAAGTGCTGTCTCCTTGTTGCCAGAGTAAAATCTTCATCTTGTCACTGAGCCAAAGGATCAGAACAGTCCCAGAAGACCTCAGAGAGAAATCTCTGACCAAAGTATTTAACCAAATGATAGTCATATGATTTTGTTTTAGGTAGTTCTGTGAGGAGCAGGGAATCAGACCTTCGGATTCTTACAGATCCCTTCTAACTTCAGATTCTCCATTTAAAATTTTTCCATTTAAAAGTTTAACTGATATTGAGAAAAGCTGATCAATTGAAATAAGAATGCCAGGCAAAAATGGCTGGGGTAGATGAGAATGGGAAAGGATTCCCAGTCCACTAATTTGTGTTTATATTAAAAAATAAACAGCACCTTGGATTTATTCTTAATAAAGAACCCAGAGTTTTGAAGTCTCATATAGCAGAAAGTAATTCTTCATCAGCCTTAATATCTGAAGCCTTTTGGAAACAGTTTTTTCAGAGCCCAAGAATGAAGGATGAAGGACAAAAAGCAGTAGCAGATGAGCTTTCCCTCCCATTAGGAGAAGAACATAAATACATTTGTCCAGAAAGACACTGGAATGAGATTTGACAGTGTCCAAGCCCATCCTAGTCCCAAACCCCCTCCCACAAAGCAAAACGATGGTCAGAATGGAAATTTTCCTTAACACTCTATGTCTGCAGAAGAATTGCATCATTTTCTGCTCTGATTCTGCCTTTGCCACATGGCCTCTTTGAAATAACAGGTAGGACATTATAGATTTTGGTGAATTTATTTATTGTTATCAGTGATATTTTATATCTGCAGATTTTTTTTTCTTTCCTATCATTAAAAATAAAAAATCTATTATTTCTATTTGTACCATGCTGGCAAGTGGAAAGCTAAAGCTGTTCAACCAAAAAACGTGCAACCAAAAAACGCAGAACTTCTATTTTTGCGAGGGAAGAATATTGTGTCTTAGAATATCTGTTACCTTTTAAGTCCCCATCTAATTTGTGAAGGCATTCCTTTTTGTCTGGTATCTTAGCTGAACTTCCTCGTGTTGGTGAAAGACACCTGGATTTACCTGGCAAGCTCAATTTAATCACATCCTTGCACTGTACTCTTGCCAGGAAAAAAACTCTGCTACCCTGTCATGCACTCTCCTTTTCTTCCATGTAAATGAGACATGACCTTTGTTAAGAAATACTTTCTATATTGATGTAGCATCCACAAATGGGGCCTTACTCTATCTAGCAAGACGAGGGAAGATTAAACTTTAAAGCCTACACTGGGTTATTTTTCCAAGGCAGTCGGCTTGGAGACACTTCAAGGCATGCACAAGATGTCGTTGACAGATAAACACCACTTGTCAGCTTTACCTTCTGCCTTACAATGACCCAGAGGGTGACATTACTGTGTAAGCAACACATGCCCCGTGGTGTCCTGTAGCAGGCAGAGTGTTTCCTTTCTGACAGTAAATTCCAGCGCTCTGAGGCACCCGGCACCAAAGTCAAGAGCTGGTCCCTAGGTCAGGGCAGCAGGCAAGACAGCAGCAGGAGGAAGGAGAGCAGCTTCTTTCTATCAACTGCTTGGCTGGATCAGTCAGAAAAAGTTAGGATGAGGGCTGATGAGAAAGGAAAAGCGATGGAAATGTTGACACTGCTCTTCAAGGGAGGCAGACCTTATTTCACTCTGTTTTTAGGAGGAAATTTGAAAGTCGACCATGCAGCCAGGAGAGGCAAGAGACTTTGCAGCCCAGGTTTTTGTTCTGACCTCCACAGGTGAAACAGGGAGCAGCTCCTCACCTGAGCTATGCCTAGGTAAGCAAGACCCATGCTGGGTTTACATGCTCCAATTCCCTGGAACCTGTCTGACTGGGAATGCCTGATGCAGGATACCAAGAAGAGGTTTCTTTGGCCTTGATTTGACCTCTTCATTTAGCTTGTGGAGTTACCTCAGCATCTTACAGAGAGCACATGGTTTGACCCAGGAGTTCATGGTGTGTCATGCTGGGATGGTGTGTCCAGCACTGGCCAGTGAGGCCTGGGATGAGGTACACATCCCTTCACCATTGAAAACCAAGGTCCATGATCTTGGCTCCTCTTTCACAATTGCAATTTTTTTTTTGCTTTCTGATATGCATATAGCATTTCACCATTGAAGCTGGTGGATTCATTTTAAATTACTTTCAGTTCATTTGATTGGTCTTATTAGCAGTCTGAAAAATTTCAAAATCATGGTTGTAGAAATTTAGCCCTGAAAAGTCCTGAACTCCATAACTATCTCAGCAATAGCACAGATTTTTCCCAAATTCTTTTTTTCCAGGGCTGTTTCCCTACCAAATACATTTAACATATTCTAGTTCCAATATTCTACAGGTACCTGTTGTAACCCAAGATGCATACCCTCCATGACAGGAAATGCATGCACAGGGCCTCCAAATGAAAGTATTAGAAATATAATGATATAAAACCCCTTTATTTTATTTATTTTATTTATTTTATTTATTCTCCTTTAGAAATTTAATATGTTAGACTTACAAGTTTTACTTGTAATTACTATTTAATTGAGGTATATACATCTTTAAACTACTCAGAATGAATGATATAAACCAAATTGTCCAAGTTCATTAATGTTCAAAGAAAAACATCCAAATCCCTCTATGAAGGGGCTGAAAACTTTGAAATTAACTATTTTATAGCCTGGAAATGTTGTGAAAGTGACTGTTCTTATTCAGGTTACCAGCATCTCAGGTAGCCCTTGTGATATAATGATCCTATAAAGGTACTTAATAGAAACACATTCAATTCCCAGGATTTCATGCACATCATCCTAAGCAGCTCCCTTAATAGGGACATACCTTAATTGTGTCTTGGTAGATGGGGTTGACATCTCATTCTTTTAGCCCACAGCTCTCATCACACCTTCTTGGCTTCATTTGGGAACCCATGGAGTGTGCATCAGTACCAGTTTGAAAAATGGAACTTTAATCTTAGTTGTCTACAATGCCTGAAAGATATTGCTGCACATGAAAAGATGGAATAAATATGCCCACTGCTGGGGCTGGTATTATCTCTTATTTATTAAAACACTTGTTCTTAGCATAAGTGCAGTATGGTTATAACAGTGGAACACATTAGGCTATTTTGTTTGACATATTCATGGTATAGTTTCCTGAGAAACATCACCCACTGCTGCTGTGGGCTGCTGCAGTCAGGATGGGCCCATTCTCCTTTCCATTTTTTCTTCCTTCTTCTCCAGGCAGGAAACTTTTGCCCTTCCTTGTGCTGGAGCTATGCAGGATGAGTCAGTTCTGCTGAATGGTCTAAGTGGATCCTGCTCTATTGGAGCAGGAGGTGCTTTATTTCTGCTGGCTGAGCCAGCTGAAGCAATGCCCTCTATCAGCCCTGTGATCACCAGACGTGAGGAAAAGGGAGCACACGCAGGAAAGTGGGACTGGCTCTCCCAGCTGCAACCTACACACACATAGTGCTAAGTTTAACAGGAAATTATATCCTTGTTGTGTCCAAGGTCCACAGTTTATAAACATCCACTTCCTATTCTGGAAGACAATAGAGATATGTGTGAATTATTGTGTACTGTTCTCTTAATTCCAAAACCATCTGTTTCATGGAGAAATTTTCTTTATTCATCCAAATCTTTTTTCCTTTGTATTGGATGAAAAAAAGTCAAATTCCTTTCAAACTTCAGTGAGCCACTGGGGGGTCCTGTTGGTTCACTGAGGAGAGTGAGCATGGCCTGCAGGGGACATGACTGCTAAAGGAGGACACAAAGCAAAACTGCAATGATCAGGCATGAATCTCTGCCTTGGTGGAGGCCTTCACCTTCTCACTAAAAGCCAAAGTTTACTCAGTTTTTGTCATTTGCTCTGTGAGCCTGGCCAGCCCACAGAACTTTATAGTTCCCCTTGAACTTGACAGATGCTGGTGATTTACCTTCTTCTTCTGTACATCACACGATTAAAGGAATGACAAATCCCCCTTCTGCACTAATGAATGCCATCTTTTATGTGACACACTTAATCTAAATGTCTGAATGACAGCTACGTGGTGGCAACACCCCAGCTGCATTTATGAACACATTTTGGCTTTAACATGAACACAGTGCCTCCCTATGCCAGCATTTCTAACATCTCTGTAACCTCTTTCACTCTGAGTCAGCACTGGGCTGCATATTAGTGATGCCTTTTAAATAAGTGATGAGGAAATTTCCTTGGGGGAAATCCCATGTGCAGAAGAGCCTGACTCAAAGGTTTTGGGCATCATCCAGCATTAATTTTAAGGATAGGCTGTAACTCAAAAAGTTACATGCATTGGTAAGATTGAAAATTGAATAAAGACTGTCAGAATCAGTTAGCATGGACTTACTGCATTAAGTAAGCCTCGCAAACAGCCTGGTGAAAGTAGGCTAAAAAGCCAGGTTAAAATAGTCTAAAGAGAATATTTTATATGAAAAGGGATAAGCAGAGACAAGTAATGGTATTTGAAGACCTATGTGAGGTATTAGATCAAAGACAGGAGCCCAGAGATCTGATTCTCAGTCTTTGTCCTGGACCCTTATATGCTGCTTCCTGGATCTTTAAAACCTGGAAGAGAAATTCCAAGGGGGCATATTTCACTTCTGCCCTGGGCTGCACATGTGACATTCAGAACAGGCACTTGTTTTGGCTTTCGGGGTGAGATCCCTTGTGCTTAAGTTTTACTGAGTGCAGTGCCAGCTTCTGCATCTGAACCCATCTTTCCCAGCCATGGGGTCAGTGGAGTTCTGGTCACAGGTCTCAGTTCAGTTACTTAAAGATGGTCTCACAAAGCCATCTGGGACTGTGCTCTGGTATCCATCACAGCCTCCCATTCCCCTATGCATTTGGGTAATGCATTTGGGTCACCAGTGCCAATTCCATCTCTTTCAGATGACTTAGTAACCGCAGGCACCCCTGGTGGCACTAGATACCTATCTTGATGTACCACCACTTACAAATGGAGTTTACAGGGCAATGCAGAAGAGAATTTTTGGCTAAGGTAGCTCATATTTTGGAATTTGGTGGTGGTACCCCTTACAGTGACCAGCCCATCTGTCAGTGCTCCAGTGCAGACACCCAGAGAGCCCTTCTCAAAGCATCTTTCACAGGGATTAATGATTATGAGACATTTTTAGGCTCATAACTGCAACAATATGTTGGATACCCAAAAGTGAGCCTTCTCATGAGCTCTTTTCCTCTTCCACAGGCTCCTCTCAGCTCCCTCATGTGTCCCAAACCCCAGTGCTTGTGCAGCTTCTCCTCGAGCAGCCACAGCCGCTCAGCCCAGTTTGGTGTTTCAGCTTGGCTGTGGCTGTGAAGCCCTGGAATAGTGAGTGAGCCAAAGTCTTTCATCTGTGCACAAAAGAGCCACTCAGCTCTATCTCCACCTCCTGGACACACTGTTGGCAGTGCAGTGCACCTCAGTGTACAGATTTTACAGTCTGGAGTCTGACTATTCCTTTCTCAATGACACAATGATGTTTTGGGGCAAATTTTTAATTTAATTTGTGTGCTTTATTAGAAAAAAAGTTGGTATTGCCGGCACTCTTCTATGGGAAAAATTCTTCTTCCAAAAATAAATCCTTCCTGCTCAAGTTAGAGCCTGAGGCTTAGGGCATTAGCAGTCTGGAACCATAACAATACAAACACATGAGGAGCCCAAACAGAGCTGAACAGTGTTTGTGCACTATGCCATCACTGCTTTCTTATTACCAGTTCAATTACCCTTTCAGGATTTCTTCCATGGGACTTTTTCCCTGAACATGAACTGCATAAACAAGAAGACTGTGTGCTATCTGCTGGCACCTTAACAATCATGACAAACTTTTCTCTTTCAAGAGTTAAATTAAAAAAAAAACAAAACCAAAATATGTGGCTTGAAATGTATCAGCAGTAAACTGATCATTTATAAGGCTGAAAATGCAAATTTTCAAATTCTCAGGCAGGCAGTGGAGGTCCAGACCTTTACCTGCCTGAAAGGAACCAGCCAGAGTCCCAGACTGTTTGTTGCAATATTTCTTCTTCATGATTCTTACTCATGGACCATTCCTGTGGGCATTTTGGCCAGTTCAGCTGGACATTGCTCAACACTAAAATGTACTGAAAATGACCAGGCATGCCAAGAGAGCCTTTACTACTTAATAGTGAATATGAAGAACAGAATTTCTAATCCTGTCCTCTGATATCATCACCCTGGATAATCCAGTCTCTGCTGTAGTGTTCATACCTAAAGAACTGAGGAAAACGGGTGAGAATCTCCCTTTACATTTGTCAGTGACAATGAAAACCATTTAACTGGGAGAAGTCTGCTTCTGGCTTCCTTGTTACTTACAAATAATGAGGCCAACAACTGGAGTAGACATGGCATCCTCAGAAACTGAGCGATTTATACAATGGCTTAGAAAGTTGACATCCTTTGTTCTTCTCTCTATTGCCACAGGTCAGTTTTATCCTAACTTGGGACTTGCATAAATCAAGGATGACAGTCTTTTTCCTGATAGATGTCTGCAAGAAGTGTGTAGAGTAAGTCTTTTCAGGACAATAGGGGTTTAAAGAAGATTTTAAACAAGACAAAAGACTCAGAAACTAAGATGTAATTCTGTTTATACAAGAGGTCTCAAGGAAAGAGGGAGTTGTGAAAGAAAATATTTGGGTGTTGTGATAGGTAGGATGAAAGAGATGCAAGCTAAGAGGCTTAAGTCTGGATTGTGGCCCCTTCTGGGCTTGGCAGAGTGAGAACATGAAACACGGCTTGGCATGATGAGGAAGGAGCAAGCAGTGAAAAATTCAAAGTAATGTAAAGTAGTAAAGAGGGATTTTTTGGATTACTTAAGCCTCTCTTGAGTTACAAATGAGATAAAACATAAATGGATATTTTTTCTGAAGATTATACAAATGACTGAGTAAGTGAAACAGCTCTACTGTAAGGCAGCATGATACAACCAACATGTTCAGTCAGCCATGCTCATCACACAGTTCTGGGGCAAGAGCACACATTTGCACACAGGAGTGCTTCTCCCCAGGGACTGATCCCACTGAACCTGGCTCTGCTTCCTGGTGCAGGTGCTGGTGGGAATGTAGGAAGATGCCCTCCAGGAATTCTAAAAGAATGCAAAAATCTATCATACTTCCAAGAAACTCTTCTACCCTCCAGGTAAGGGTGTAATTTCCTAGCACTTGCAGAAAGAAGGGCAAGAGTGGCCAGCTCTTACAAAGGAAGGAAAAAGTTTTGTCCAAAAAAAAAAATTTCATCTGTCTCTGAAGATGCCCATTTCTCAGAAGTCTAAATTGTTTCATCCACTGTTACACAATCTAAAAAATAATTGTGCATCAGCCTCTATGTTTGCAGATGTTAAGGAACATCCAGCTGTCCACAGTTAGCCAGAAATTGACTTAAGATTTTAACCCTCTGCCCGTGGAATCTCCTACTAGCAAACACTGCAGACTAAATGGGCTCTGACCCGACACTGGGTTCTTGTATACTTATAAAGCTGGTTTCTAATCCTGCCCTAGACACTAAATTAACCTTTCTGCCCTTAGCATTTTGCATGGAAAAACTGCTGAACTTATTGCTAGTATTACTTACAGTATCTACTGTAAGTAATACTAGCCCTTAATTTTGTCACTATTTAGTAAATGGTGCTACCAGGAGCCAGCAAGCCACACTAAGGACTATTTCACTTACTCAGCAACTGAGAGCATATCAAAGAGCAAAGTGTGCTTATGGAGATGACTGGGGGGATCAAAATGTGCTCTCTCTCCTCCTTAATTACAACATAATACCTAAATTTGTAGTAATCCCTATCTGGAGTGCCCTTTGGACATTTGCATATGTGCCTCAGATTACATTTATTGAGCTGCTTAACGGGTTGTTTATGCCATTTGATAAAAGCTTATAATGCCAAGAACTGAGCAATACTCTTCCAAAACCTCATAGTTTTCAGATATTTTCTCTATAGAAAAGATTACTGGATTTTGCCTTAGATTTTGATGGGTTTTATTCCCCATATGCTGTTCTGTTATTGACAGAATCTATCACAACTGCTTTTTAAACTTTCCCTTCTATTTTCGTTAAAGCAAAAAAAAAAATCTCCATCTCAGAATCTGATACCTTGCATGTGCAGCCCACCACTTCAATGCTGCTCATATGTCTCACTTTCCCAGTCCCCACGGATTTCTGTTTCACAACATTTTGTGCAGGGAAGCTGCTGGAAGAAGACACTGGAGGACGCACCTCTGAGTCAGTGGGGCCCTTCAAAACCCCTTGGTTCTGCTACGAGCAGACCTGCACGTCCTCAAGCACATTCTCTGTGCAGCAGACACATTCTGCTCCTCCTGCTGGGGGAGCTGATAGTGCCAAACCCAACTGAGCAGGTTTAAATCTACCAGCTTCCCTTCTGCGGGATGCAGCTCCTCTCCTAAGATCTGTCAGTGAGGAGGATTTTGGCTCAACCTTTCCAGACACCTCCTCTTCACTGCCATTGCCTTCCTCGCTGGAGGTATCACGGAGGTTGGGTTGCACTGGCAGTATCCCTTGGCACAGTGTCAGTCTGACTCATCTTCCATTTCATTACAGGGCCTGAAAACAGCTGCAGCTGTCAGAGGTTTGCTGTTACTTTGAAGCATTACGATAAAACTGCACTTGCTAAATTATTCTGGCAAATACAACCTCCATGGTGACAGAAGGAAGGTACAGAAAATGAAGTTTTGCAGTGCATTATGAACATGATTCCCCAGCCTCTGTGCAATTGCATTTGACTTTGAGCAATTGCACAGGAATTCATAACCACAAAACAAAAGCTAACACCCCTGTTGCATGGTGAAAAGAAAAACAACTTAGAAAATATAACAGAAACACAAAATATAGTATAACACATAGTGTAATGCAGACACCTTTACAGCTCAATCTTTTGCTATTACTTGAATTTATTTTTCTGTGCAGTGGGAGCATTTCAAGAGTATAGTATTTTTTCCTTTAGTTTGTAATTTTTTTCTTAAGATGACAATAACAGGCAATATGTCTTACTGCAATATTATTCCTGGAAGCATTAATGACCCAGGTTTGTGCATGGTAATAGTATTTTTCATATTAATCAAATTTACAGATATGCACATGCAAGCTCTGCAAAATGCTGACTCTGGCCATGTATTAAAAAGAGCCCCATGCACAATATCAGTATTAGGTGAACATGTAAGTGTGCGAATAACTTGGTTTGCAAGAGTAGGTCCACTAACTTAAATACATAAAATTGCACTAAAATAATGAGTGCACTGTAGGTCCTGCCATGTAAACTTACCCTTTTGAAGGACACCTACCTGTATTTAAACTGGGTTGTGGTAGCAGATTTAGGTGCGGCAGGCAGGAATACAGTACAGGCTGCAAAACCCATACAGGAGGTGGGACAGATATTTGGAGGGGTTTTGCAGGCTGAAGAGCTCTGTGTTACTGTGGCTATACTGTAATCAGTCCTTGAAATAGTTCTCTTAAAACTGCAGCCGTGGAAGGATGGACTTAATCTCTGAATATCTGGTGGCTCAACTCTAATCTGCTCTTTCTGAATTGTCCTGAGAACAGTCACAAATCTGTTTCCACCACCCCAGCCCGGAACTGAAGTAAAGGAATAGGTGTACTGTCAAGACTAGAACATGGGTTATGCCTACCTGAGAGATAACATTTAAAATTTTATTTTCCTAAGTTCACCCTTTAAAATTAACTGGATTTATGATGAACTGGATTTATGATGATTTATGATGATTTATTAATGTGATTTCAAACTAAGACAATTATGGTGTATCAAACACATTTCTGTGAAAAGAACTCAACTTTTGCAAAATTGTGGAAGGCATTATAAAAAAATAGTAACTCTGTTGAAGCATTAAAAGATTCATATTTTATTTTAGCATTTTTATGCATTTTTTTTCCCAAGGACAGTTCTGTTATTCAAGAAAAGCCGTGGGTTCCCTTTCTGATTGATACTTGGTGATAACACAAAGACTGACTCCTTCAGAAACCATTTTTCTCAAAACAAAACAGTGTCTCAAGGCACCCACTGCAGTGAGGAAGGAAGCATTATTTGGTAATTTTTGTTTAGGTCCATTTTCTCAGTCAGAATTCTGAGACAAATTAAAACAGCTTTATGCCAATGACCAAGACCGGCACAAACAACATAAAACTGGCTGGTACCAAGAGGTAAGAGTATATGAAAAACCCTCCTAGCAGTGTGAAAGTGGAGGTGACAAAAAAATTTAAAAAACTAATTTGATTTTGATGATTACTTACATTGCAATATTCTACTTCTGTTTAATTATTTAAAGGTACCAGCATTTTAGCAGGTCCAGACCAAAGCCCGAGGCTGAGAGCAATGCTGTGCTCTCCCAGTGCATTATCAGCAGGCAGCCAGTTGACATTTATGCCATTTTGGAGTAATCTATCACAAGGAGAACAAGCAGTTGCTGTTCCTGATGATGTCAAGGTGATGGCACGATGGAAGTTCTTCATGCTATCCCTGGAATCACAAGGCAGGAGGCACCCACTGTCTGGGCAGCTGCAGGCAAGGGCTACTTTGCATAGTAGTCACTGTGCTCTTGGAAATCAGAGAGGACATATCTAAAGTCAGATAAAACAGGAGTGGGTCCAAGCTTTCGCAACAGCCCTAGGCTTTCCCGCATGCTGTTTTAAAGGTCTCTTCAATTTGTGTTTATCTTTTTATTCCCCACTGCTGGCTATGGCCAGAGCTCTGGAGGAAGGACAGCTGTTTCCCTGCTAGAAGCTAGAAGAACATATTGTGCCAAAATATGGTATTTCTGCTTAATGAGAGGTTTCATGACAGCTCCAGTCAAGGGGCTCTGACAAGACTTGAACAATCACCGCAGCTTTGGCACTTATTTAAAAAGTATAACTAGACACTTCTCTAGCTGTCTAATTCAGAGTAAATATCAGAGGAAGGAGAAGCCTTTTGCACACAACGAGGGCAGTTTGGTCCATGGATTCAGAGAGCAGCTCAGAGCTGGGAGGGAGAGGCAGGCAGTGACTGGCTCTGCCCCTCACCATGTACTGCCCTGCAGAGTGGCTAAGCCAGCATGAGAAAGCACATTAGTGACAGATTACTTCCACTCTTCTCTGTAACTCCTGCAAGCAAGGGTGATGCAAGGAGGATCCCTCTGCTCAAGGGTTTGCTCTGACTCAGATCGCCAGCTTGTCCCAGCCCAGCTTATCCCTCACCTGTTCCTCAGAGCTCTGCACAAAAGCCACATCCTGGTCCTGTTACACCAGAAAAAGAGGAAGGGAGAAAAAAGATGGAAACTTTGTAGAGGAGGACTGCAGAGCACAGCTCTGATGCAAGAGGATAACAGCAACAAGAGATTTAGAATTCGTCAACTCTTAATTTTTACGAGGGTACAATAATGAAAAAAGGAAGCCTAGGCTATTGTTAAAGAGGTGGTAGCCTACAATTGTTCCAGCGACACCGACACTTCTGCACATGATCAGAAGAAAGCCTAAGCTTCTCTAAATGTCAAAAACTGGAAAAGAGACAAAGTGAAAGAACAGAAATGTTGTGACCATTAAACAGACCAGAAAGAAAACTGAGTAACCCTAGACCTAGCAACCTGACTTCAGTTCCAGGTAGAATATTAGCAAAATCTGAGAGGAGCATCTATTTTTACTTGGATAAAGCAGGCAAACATATTGGCTTAAAGCCAAGAGGGATTTGTGAATGAGACAATGCCAAAGAAATCTGATAGCCTGTTTTAATATGGTATCTGAGTGGGTGGGTTTTTATAAAAAAGACCTGTGCCCTATGGAAACAGTCTAAATAATGCCTGGATAAGAATTCAATAAAGTGACAAGCAAACACCTTACACACATAATGTGTCCTTACAGAAAGTCCTTGTACTTCCTTAAAGGATATGTTTTTGCCCAGGTATTTTCTTCATTACAAGGCAAAATGGGTTTTGACCAACATAATTCAGAAATTAAACTTGAGATTGACATAGTAAAAGACAGCAGATTCTCTTGCTTGACATTTCTGTCTCTGACTTTCTTTTGCTTTCCTGTCTCTCTCTTCCTTCCATCCTTGTCTTTTGCCTGTTCTCTCCTTTTCTCATTTCCTCTTTCTATTTCTCCCTTTCTTTCTCTCTCCCCTATTTGCCCAATCTCATACATGCTTTGCACATAAACTCCTGCTTCCACGCTTCCTTACATTTGTTGGAATGCTGACCACAGGCTGCTGAGCCACAATGAAGGAGCACATTTAAAAAAACTTGAAAGAAAGAGGAACTCAATATTCAGTGTCCCAAGAGGTGGAATCAGTGCTTAATTTAGTAACAAATTATACCCATGGATTATTATGTTCACACCAAACTTTTTACTGGGATAAACTCAAGGCAATACTGAAATTACTCAAAACTGCATCAGAACTCTCCTCTACTTCCATACCTCCACAAGGTATGGAAAGCATTTCTTGGCAAAATCTGGCAATGTGTGCATGCCCCTGCCTGGACAGAGCTACAGCAAGTTTGGTTCCCTTTTCCTTGTGCATGGGCTTGGAATTCACACAAGAAACAGACATGGTTCTTCTTGTGTGGGATCAAAAGAAATTCTTCTTTCTTTCCATAAGCCAATAAAGCAATGGAATGGCATGGTAATGTCTCCCCTTTTTTTCAGATTGGGAGATATTAAAACCACTTTGATTTTTCCTTGAAGTTCTAGGGGAGAACACATTAGAAGCTGCATGCCAGGAAAACTCAATTGAAAAGGAATGTTCTGGTCTCAGCTGCTGCCACAGCTCAGCCCTGAGCTGGCTGATCTCCCTTCCCCTCTCTCCTCAAGCAAAGTGCTGTGCTGTGGCACAGCTTCATGTCCCACCCAAAGCTGCCACTGGCAGGTCCCCATTCTCTCTGCTGTGCTCTGCTTTGCTCTCTCCCTCCTGGCAATTCAAGGACATTGCACCTGCATTTCATCAGGATCCAAAAATTTTTATTAAGTCTTCCTGAACAACTGAGCTTCTCATACATCAACTATTTCTCTGATACATCCTATTTGATCTAATAATTTTTCACTGATGGATTCTGAGAGCTTTATGTATTTCTCTGGGATTTCTGGATGCCTTTAATAGCTGGATGGATGGGACCACAGGCAAAGATTTAGAACAGCAATGTTGTTATAGCATGTACTCGTGTCTCCATTAGCATGCAGATACAGAGAGAAAGGTTATGGAAATTCTAGAAAACCTCTTGAAATGTCATCATTGCTTATGAATTTGTATATGGAAATCTAATACATAGAGACTGCTTGATTAGGCATAGTTCGGTGCCCAACTGCTGCCTATTAATGTCTTTGCCCTTCATGATCTAAGGGTGGGGGAACAAAAAAAGAAGAAAAATCCAAGGATACAGCTCTAAAATTGCTTGTGGTTGGCACAGAGAATTTAATCCCTGCTTGCACTGCAGAATGTATGCAGTCCCTTCTGTGAGCACTGTGCAGAGCTGCAGAGAGCTCTGAGAATGAGTCCTCCTGGAAGCATACTCACCCAGGCTGCTTCAAGCACCAGTTTTCCTTCCTTGAGGACAATCCTGTGCAAAATTTGCTTTAGGGACTCTCCATGGGAATGAGTATGTTGACTGGAGCAACTGTTTGCAGGGTAGCTCTCCCAGGCTTGTGTTTAATGCAGGGCCCAGCGTGAGAAGCTGTCACAGCTGGGACATGTGCAGTGGTAAATGAAGGAAAGGTCGTGCTCCCTGCTCTTCTGTAAATGCACAATTGCCTTCTCTGCTTGGCAGTTTCAGAGCAAGACTTGCTGCTCAGTCAAAACTGAGAGGTACAGTCCAGGCTAGAGGCTGAGGTAAGCACTGAATAATTCCCCATGGATGGGGATTTTGTTGCAGAAATGGTGAGTGAAGCCAAAGACACAGTAAGCTGGCAGAAACCTGAAGTTCTTTCCCCTTCTAGAAAATCTTGCAAATGCTTGAAAGAGAAAGAACTGTGAACCACACAGGTATGCTGCCTTTCCCCTCTCTGCCAAGGCTCACTTAATAACTTTTGGGCATCAGAGTCATTCAATCAGAGCACGGTGTCACTTGCAGGATCAGTGGTGGAAATAAAATTCTTAAATTCTCAAATTAAGATAGGATAAGTTCATTTTCCGAGCTTCAGCCCAGAAGTCCCTTCCCAAATGACTTAGGGTTCATCCCCAGCTGATCCCCACCTGTGCCTAAACAGGCCGACCCTGCCAGACTTTAGGGAGCCTCCTCTTGCATGTATTGCATGGCCTAAGCATGCTGCGAGGATAGAACCAACATTACCCAAATATTCTTTCCTCCAGCCTCTGATCTGAGAAGTTAATCTCAAAGGTGGCACTCAGGACCTATGTTCATGCAGTTCTGCCTTTACACCCAGCCCAAACAAAGATCCCTATCCATATATACACATTGTATGAATATTTACACACATATCAATGGGTGCTTAAAGGGAAACAGAAGCTCCACTAAGTTTCTTATGGTCTTCTCAGAGCTTCATTTAAGTTTCCTTCAGCTGGATTTAATTCCGTTTTAATTTAAAAAGATAGGGTAGTTATTTATTTAATCCTTTTCAAACATTTTGACACCTTTTCGCTTGTACCTGCAGCTTTCAATGTGCATTGACTGCTCCTATCCTGCAGTTATTACTTAAGATTACTTAATACTCCTATAAATTATTTGCAATAGCAAATGCTGTAACACAGAATTGTAAAAAAAAAAAAAAAAAAAAACATGACTAGAAGGAATCTCAAAAGATTGTTCCACACAGTCCCTATCTTAAGGCAAAATCACCTACCATCACATGATTCCTGGGTTTTTTTCCTAACCTGACTAAAAACACCTCCAAGGCTGAAGGATGTGTACTTTTCCTAGAGACATCAGCATGGCTTCACTGCCCTCACACCCAAAATTTTTCCTAACAACTGAATTGAATCTTTTACCCGCTCATTTACCTGGTACTATAGGGACAAATGCTGACTTTTAGGTGGCGGAAGAAATGCTTTCAGGGAAACTTACAGGGAAACTATGGAAGCAAGTAATGCACTCTTTATCTTAGCATTTGAGAAATTACTTTTATATAATTTTCTCAGCTGGAGAAAAAGCCTGAAACATTCATGAAGATTGTTTTCTCTGAAGTTTTTGCTATCACTGGTGACATTTAATAATGAGGTTCACACAAGGAAATTAAAAGGAAATTCACTCAATTTTTGGTATTTATTTAGGAATCTTAATCAGTTTTATTCCTGCAGGATTTTCAATAGTTATTGTTATTACAGATGAGACCTTGATACTCCTAATAACACCAAATGTTATTTTGGGCATCCATTCACATAATACTTCTGTAAGAAAGAGCTATGCCAGATTACCAGTGGGATGTGATTTGATATGAGCAACTTATCAAGAACTGACATCAGTGTTTCTATTTTCATTGCCGAAAAATTTCTATACAAAGCTATAAAACATTCATGTCTAGCAAGAGGAAACAGATGAGGTGTGCCTTACGCACAGATATGTAGTGCAGTTACTGGAAAAGGGAAAAGCTGATCTGGTAGCATTGCTAGCTCACTGGGCATGGAGTTGTCCTGGATCAAAGGCATGCTAAAACTTTCCCTAGGTCCAACCAGTGTCAGATGTGAGCTCATTCCATTGAAGGCTGGTAGACAGTGAGGCTGGAAGCTTTTGGAAGGACTGCAGAGAAAGAACATTAGCACGGCTGATAGGAACATGGGACTAGAAATGGCCAAAATATGGGAGATGACCAGAGAAGATGGAAAAGGATGGAAGGAAAGGCTTGAGTTATGTTAACAGCACACTGAGCTGAGCACACACTGGCCTAAGGTTCCTCACAGAAATGCCATATACTTAAGCTCATGGACAGTTAGAACACTGCCATAATTGCTTTGTACCGAAAGGGGAATCTTTCCTTCCCATATATACCTGTGTTCCTAAATCTCTGAAATGAAGCTTCAGCAAATTTAGGGAGCACTGTTTGCATCCTATCTGTCTTTCCTGCTGGAAATACAACAAACTCAAGGTCCCTGGACAATGGCTTCTAATGGAGCTCTCAGCTCCCTAAAAGCAGAACTTGTCAATTAGCTGGCATCTCGTATTTTTTCTAAAGAGGATAGCAGAGCAAGTTCTTCTGTCCATGTGAGCAAATCCATCTTTTAAAGATAAATCTTAAATGGCATACAAAGAGCATGAAAAGAATTTTAATAGTTCTACTGTGATCTAATTTATGCCCTTTATTTGCAGCAGCAACTCATTCTGGTAATCAAAAGGTTGTTAACCTTTAAAAAATGAAGCTTTAACCAAAAGGATTTAAAGAGATTTAGTGCTGAATTTTACAGGCATTGCCAAAGTGTAATCTGAAGTCTTACATTTTTGTTCCCATCTTCAGCATGCCAAAGCTTGAATCATAAAGCTTGCACTCAGCATCTTGGCTGTGGGTCAAGATTAACTGAAGTCACATGCAGGATAAAGTGGTGAAGGTGACATTGCTTCTACCTGGCTCAGAGAAAAAAAAAGTACTGATCTCTGCAGCAACCTGTGAGGGACTTGGACTCATAAATTTGTGACAAAGGCTCTGATTCCAGTTTTTTCACATCTAAATATCTGTTTAATACCCAGAGTAAGGAAGTGTCACACAAGGCTGGATGTAAATTCATCACTGACCTGGGACATACAGTGCTGAGTTTTTTGATCATATGATTGACAACTGGCAAGAGCCTGCATTGTTTCTCTGTTACTTAGTGAGTATATTTGCAAGGTATTAGGAGCATGACATGTTGGTACAGGGCAAGAGAGAAAAGGCAGGAAACCAAACAGCAATAAATGTTCCTATCCAAAGGAGTGCTTCCTGGCAACATTAAGTTAATTTTTAATGATCCTCATTCTCATGGAGTACAAGGGAGTTGGGTCTGAGCACAGACAATCCAGTGGGCCTGTCCCTAAATGGAGCAGAGAAGCTAAAATGCCTTTTGGAATCTGAAACGTTGATTTTGTTGCTACTAAGCCACCAGTCATAACAAGATAATGAATTAACTGGGGGTATTCAGATCATGATCAAAGCAGTATATGAAGCCTTTGCATGCCTCTTTTTGAAATGCTCTGATTGAACATTTGTGACTCCTCTAGGAGTGGGCAAGAGCTCCAACCCTCCAGCAATGCTTTAGCTACCAAATAGCCCCTGCAAGGCAGGTTATCCTCACCATCAAACACTGCCAGCCTTTCCCCAGGAACCTGGCATGGCCCACTGCTGGAAACCAGAAACTGAAGTGGCCCAACAGCACCATTGAATTCCACAATGCCTGTCAGGAGAGTTGACTGCAATATGGAAAGGCAGCCACAGCTGCTGACACAGAAAATAGAAATAAAAATTTAAAAAAGCCTGTACTCCTGTACTCTGACTTTCTGGGATCAACCCCACCAGGATGCTCTGGGAACCTTGACATGCTTCTGGAAACCTCAGTGTTCTTCTTCTTCTGCACTCCTGCAGCTACACCTGGCAGCTCAGAGGGGGATGATTTTGCCTTCACAGGTGGATGCATGAAGCATGATGTATGACAGCTCCCACCCATGCCCTGGACTAACATTTCCTTGCTTACAGAAGTCTTGATCCACTGGAGAAAAATTCCACTTCTATTTTATGTTCTGGTGTCACAGACACCTCTGGCAAATTGGGATGGGGTAAGACCTGTCCCTGTAGAGGTGGATGACTGGAGTCACTCTGGGGCAATGCAGAGCCTAGGGAAACATAAAATAAACATGAATTTCCTAATGCCCTATTAAGCCACTGCAAAGAATCTATCCTATGTTAGAATCAGGAAAAAATATGGTAACACAAATTTTATTCAGATATTTTGTCTACAAGATGATATGAGTATGCATGTCAGGTATGAATGTGGTTTCTTTATATGTATTTACTGAGAAAGAACATACCTTCTATCCTGCATTGAGTAAAAAAATTTCCAACCAATTCAAAGCAGCACTCTTCCACTTTTAAGCAAGTATCTAAATATACATTGTTTTGTTTCAAACTACTCTACAAAGCATTTTATATCCATTATCAAATATTAGCAAAAGTACAGCTAAAAATAGAGTTGCTTTACTACTTTTGTATTATAATGTAATGCCCTCAAAACAAATAAAACAGTAACAGTCTGAGTACTACTAGAAGTTGGAATGAGCACCTGCAAGCAAATTGCTGTGTCTCTACAGCCACTCACACCTTTCACTATCTTGAAATTAAAAATTGATCCTGTCCAACACATGTAAATCATACAAAAATTTTAAAATAAACTCATTTTCAAAGGGCAACCTGATAAGAAAAGTATTTTCATGAGATACGGTTCACCTATCTGATGAACCACTTACACAAACATTTGAACAGCAACAAATAGCTACCATATTAAAGAGGTAGAAAGGGTTCAAATAACCCATGCCTTTCTCTCTTTCTCTTTCAATGTATTTTCAATTTTCAAAGAAAATCTAAATATTTATTATTTTGGTGTCCAAGAATCACACATAAAACTTTATGTGCATGCATATGTACTGTATTAATCAACATAAATGATAAAAATATACAAAAACTTTAAATACTTCACTTTGAGTGCTCGAGTTAGGCACAGATGTATGCCCCCACTGTTTGAAAATCCACATGAAGTAAATGTCATGTTTGGTCGTGTAATCACACAAATTGCATATTTCTTGACCTCCTGACTAGCAGGACTGCATTTAGCCAGTGGGTCTCCTCTGTATAAACCTGTGCCTAGAAGGACTTAGATGAGTTTTCCACCATACAAAATTAAGACTCACACATGGAAATCCCTGTATGGCTGAAGCTTAATAAACTTCTCAGGAAGTACTGCTGCATTCCAGGCCTCTGAGTGTCTTTTAACAGCTGCTGTTGAAAAATTAACTATGACAGAGTAGTATGAAGGCACATGTTCACATCCAGTCCCAGGGCAGGCACTCATGGCCTTGGCAGGCTGTGACTCTCAAATGAGGGCTCCTCTGCTTCCAAAAGGTTCTGGCCCAAGTCACAGGCTGGTGAGGCATTTCTCTGACCCAAACCCAACAGCTGTACTCGGAAACACAAAAAAAACCCCATAAGAGTGGAAGAGCTTTGCCACTGGAAAGCAAGAAATTCACCTTCCTCACAGTGGATAGTGATTCTTCCTTCCAGTCTCATTAATCATCATTAATATAAGACCTTGAGGTAATTTTAAGCACTTTTAAAGGTGTAATTTATTCAAGCGAACTTGTTGATATTTTTTCCTTGCAATTAATGAATGCAGAGCTGTATGGCAGGTGGCAACACCTTTCACACCTTATACTGGAGGGTCAGGTTTCATGGATCTTTGACTTCAGCCAAGTAGAGGGTGGTAAAAGTCTAAACCTCAGCAAAGGGGAAGATTAATGTGGGTACCCTGGAACACCTGCTGCTGAAGCCATTAGTGCTTGGGACACTCTCCTGCCTACTCTGAAGATGGTGTGAACTGTCCTCTTGCCCTTTGCAGGAGGAGAATCAGGCCCTCACTGCACAAGATTAATAGGAGCAAGTCTGCCACTGATTGTGTGCTGCTGTCCTCACCGTGTCAGAGGGCAGGCCAATGCTGAATTACAGCTACCCAGGGACTCCAAAATATGAGAGGAAATCAAACTGTCAGATACACACTGGAAATGAAAGTATGCTGTATCTGAGACACATCAATACAGAAAGCAGAAAGACTTATGTTTCCAGTTACTTGCAGCCTGCCACAGTCCAAATCCTGCAGAGCTGTTTCATTAAAATATTTCTTTGCTTAGTCCAGATAAAGAATTCCTGCTGCTTTGACCACTGGCAGTATACTCATGTAATGTTTATTCCAGACAAATGTGGATTTCTCAGAGACCCATAAGGAATAAGAACTCACACAAGGAGAGAGAAATACTGATGTAATAACATGGGTTTAGATGTAAAGTTTGGAACATAGTCCAGCTTTGTAGACCAGAGCTGTGTGAGAAGTGGCTTTTTTGCACAGAGACCAGAGAGGGAATTGAATGCATCCCATATTGCCAAATAAAACCCTGAAGAAGCAATTTCTGCACCCTTCTCTGCAAGTCAATAATTACTTGTAGTGGATGAATTTGCACCATTATGAAGTATGTTGATGCTTGTACAGAAGATGGACTTCTCCATCTTCTGCATCTCTTCAAATGTGCTGCTTTTCCAACAATCTCAGCTCTGCCAGCTGTTGGTTTCTGTTTGAAGAGTTTTGGCCTCAACATTGCTGGGTACGGACTGGAAACATAAAATTTAAAAGGTTAAAAACTAGATGGCAAGCCACTTAATTCTATTATTATTATTATTATTATTATTATTATTATTATTATTATTATTATTATTGTTATTATTATTATTATTTCTCATTGGTTTCAAGCCATCTCCTGTGTTTTCTGGCTCTCGGGATGACTAGAGAGGTTATTCAAATCTGTAAAGAATTGTATCTTCAATTTGTGATTAAATTTTTCTGCTCTAATGAGGCAGAAAATTTACCTTGATCCTTGGACTATTACACACTGCTAGGACTCTAAATAGATTTGCTGAGTTTTCATTTCCTCTGAAAGAAAATCTTGTATGGTTTCACCATCACTCTGCTTGGAGATCCTACCATAATGATTAGCTACATTCCACTTTGAACTGTTATTAATATTCCCCATCTGTAATTAAAGCTTCTAATTCTACACAGAGATATCCTGACAAACAAGCAGCTGTCTGGCTTTTTTATTTCATTGTAGCTCTTGAACTCTTGGCTCAGGTTATGTGTTTCTGGAATGTCAAATAAGGAATTTATTTTTCCATCCATCAGTTTACACTCTGCATGCAGTTTGATGGCATCTTGCTAATACAACCTAGTTGCACTGTAATTCACCTTATAATCCATTGTATCAACACTGACTTTTCAATGTGTGACTTCCTAACAAGGTGGCTGGTGCCTCTTAGGTGCTGGGTTGCCTTGGGAGAATGTTATTTTAAAATGCATGCCCAGCATCAAAGCTGCCTGGCCTGAAGTTCCCAACTGTCATAATTAGATATAATTTCCTTCACTAGAAAAAAGCAAAAGAAATGCTCTGCTCAGGCAAAAAGGTGTCCATAGAACAAGAGGGAATTACCTAAAGTTTTTCCAGGGAATGTTTAGACAGGATATTAAGAAATATCTATTCACTGACAGGGTTGCAGAGCATGGGAACAGGCTGCCCAGGGAACTGGCTGAGCCACCATCTCTGGAGGTATTTAAAAGATGTTAGGATGTGGTGCTTAGGGACATGGTTTTGTGGTGGATTTATCAGTGCTGGGTTACCGGCTGGACTTCATGATCTAGGAGTTCTTTCCCAACAATTCTATTATCCCACATTTCAAATCTCATATGAGCTGCTGAGTTACACAAAAAGCCTGTGCTGCCTCCAGGTGTGTTGCATGAGCCAGTGGGGCACTGTTCTTTTGGGCATTTTCCATGCCTGGACTGGATTCTGTTAATTATTTTACTTATTTCTTTTGGTGTCTCAGAAACAGCAGGAAACTGGATCAGCACATGTCAGGCCTGACTGTTGACTGCAGGACAGGATGTTGAAATTCTCCTCACCTACCATTGATCCATGCAGGTCTGACTGTGCCTCATGTGTGCCCTGCTCTACCTGCAGATGTCCTGGGGATAATGGAATTTTTACAGAGCCCTTTAAATTCTACCAGTGAAGGTGAAGGTGATACAATAAAAGACAGGCCAATATCGTAAGATAGGCACTGTGCTGCTGGTTGATGCACATTTATAAACCAAGGATGAGATCACAGGTACTGCTGCCAGCTTTTGGTCCAAATTACCCCACATGAAATTCACAGGAAGTCAGCAGGAAAGACAGCTAAAAGTTGGGTGAAATAAGATCTAAAACAGGGGTATATTTCAGCAGAGGTCCTCGCACTGCTGGAAGTGAAGTGCCTGTGACGAGGCACTTGCAGGAGACCTGATGGTAACTCCCAGGGGGCTCTGCTGGACCTCAGAAAGTCAAGAAAACGATGCCTCTCGGCAAACACCCTCTGCTGTCACTGCCAACAAGGGATTTCCCTGCATAGTGCACTCGCTATTCAGTTTGCCATGTCTTCTGTAATATATGCAAGACTTTAACCACAATGTTTAATGGAAGAGTACAGGAAATATTTAAGTGTGAAATGCAGAGCGAAAGGAAAACCGAAGACCATTTTCCAAAACAAAATTTAAAACACACATTTTGTTTTCTGATCCCAGACTCTATCCCATTTCTCTATCAAATCTGTTCATGCAGACAGCAGCAGGCACACACAATGTCATTGTCCTCAGCTTAGTCATGGATGTAGGAACCTGCTCCTGCAGTTTAGAGACAATGAGGGCTTTTGCCTTGACCTTTTCTATAAGAAGAAGTTTGGAAACCATGAAAATTGCCATTAATGGAACATAATTAGAAAATATGATCAGGTTGAGCTTCAGTGTTACCCTGATACACCAGTGGGTATTTGCAGTCAGTCATCTATTAGGCAATTAACTATGGTTGTTTGGATCTTATAAAGGGGCAGCTCTCACTATTAAAAAAAAAAAAAAAAAAAGAAAGAAAGAAAGAGAGAGATACAAAGAAAAAAAAATACATTACATAATTTTGTTTACATGTGGCACTTAGGATGCTTCAACAATCCACAGCGCAGTTTCTTGGGAAAAAAACCCTAACCGCTGTTTGTTTATACTCACTAAACAATGCACTAATGGTAAACCCACACATGCAGATCTGTGATGTGATAGATCTCAGCTTGTAGGTAGTGGGAATTGGTAACCCAAGGTTCTCCATGAGACAGCCTCCATCTGCACGTGGGATGGCAGGGCAGTCTGACCCATCTCTGGTGCCTGACAACGTGGAGCCAGGTACTTGATGTTTGCTCAAAGTGCTGCCAAAGGGAAAAAGTGTCACTGGAGTAAAACTCCAGCCAAACTACATGAAATCAAATGATTTCTCATCTGGAAGCTAAGAATCTCTCCTGTTTTTGGTCTACTGAACAGCACACACATATGTAAGTACTGCATAGGCTGGGCAAGATGGGATAGAAAAAATATGTTACTGAAGTTCTGCCTCCTTCACAGAGTGTGTAAGCCTCTTAATGTAATTACTCCTTGCACGAATCCTGAAGTCTAAATCAGAAAGGCGGGTTTTATTTCTTCCTCACACATCACCCTCAGCTATATTGTCTGAGCCAGATTTATTTTGAGCTTCAGATGTAAAACAGACCATTGTCTAGGGCAGTCAGCACAGAGCTGTGGTCTGTTGACATAATGTATCTGCTTTAATTCCTGGTTTTCACGTCACCATTGTGTCATGACACTTTCAGTATCTGC
Organism: Petroica traversi; assembly: GCA_025920805.1. Lineage (NCBI taxonomy): Eukaryota > Metazoa > Chordata > Aves > Passeriformes > Petroicidae > Petroica > Petroica traversi. The sequence goes on along the minus strand of JAHLSL010000042.1, from coordinate 2,001,936 downwards.
CACAGCTGGAACTGTTTGGGTGGTGATTTCCAAAGGCACGATGTTGCTTCTGCCACAGCTGCAGCAATGCTGTGCAGGAAGATGAAAAAACTAAATATGATGGGGAAGAAAAAAAACCTAAAGGGACATTGGGATAACAAATGACCTGGAGGCCTGCAAGTGTCACAGCCCCTGTGTGAAAAGCTGTCCACTGGTGCCATCTTGTGGGTCCAGAGCCATCACCCGCTCCAAAGAGGCAGAGCTCACTCAACCAAGATCCAGACCCCCTGACTTAAAGTTTGGATCCCTTTTTAGTGCTATTTGACGTGCTTCATGTTTCTAAGAGCAGGCATCTTTCATTTTACCAAAGTACCAGTCCTAAACCTTGAATTTTGCTTAGGCAGAGTGCATTTCATTGTGTCTACTACATAAAATTACAACTCTGTACAAGTAAAGAGGAGAAAGAACAAGGAGCAACTATCAAAGTCAATGAGTTTCAACAAACATGTCAGGCCAGCATTTATAGCTCTCAACAGAAAATATTTTTGTCTTTATTAATATCCAGGCCTACACACTGCAAAATGCAGAACTTGGAACTGAACACAGTTGAATGGAAATATTTCAGCACAAAAGACAACTCGTATGAAGATACAAGTTGATCAGGTAACAGAAGTACGGGAAAAATATATTTATAGGTATTATCCTGACACAAGGGGCCACTACTCTCTTTTTGCCTAAATTCAGTTCTTCTTCCCCCACAAGAGAGTGTAAAATCACTGAACCTTTCAGCTACCTTTCCATTAGAAAAAGAGCTGTAGAAGCAAAATTTTATTTTTTAAGTTATAACTCCTAAAATAAGTGACAAAGCTATGGTTGTTAGGTCACTGCTAAATATAAGTAGAGCTTCTCATATTAGTGGAGGAAGAACTTCACAAAACTTAATGAAAAGTTAATGAAAAGCACAATCCTTTACTAACTCTCTCATGGTCACAATGTATACAATGCCAGCAGAAAAATGTGCACCTGGTGATCCTAATACCACATGTCAGGATCTATGCTAAGATATGTTAATTTAAGTGATTAAGGATTAACAACTTGGTGAACAGGTGCACCCTCATGTGGACTCTATTGTTCAGCCAGGCATTCACTCAGAAGATGTCATTTTATAGAGAACCTTGGTGAAAAAAGCAGACAGCAGCTTCATGCAGTTGGTAAATCTCTTCCCTTTCTAGGTTAGGGCGTGCAGCATCCATGATACAACATCCTTTAAACTGTGTTTGGAGACATGGATAAAACTTCCAGCGAGTGTTGTCACAATGGGATCTTTGATGTCCACTAACAGACAAAAGCCTGTTCCTATTCTTGAATACTCTAGCTAGAAACTACAGTAATGACTTTGATTAGCATCATGAAGAACAGAATGTGTTCTACAGCTGCTGGATTTCTTGGACAGGCAGTGACTGTATATCACTACCTTCAAAAGGAACAAAACTAGGCCAATATCATTTTTAAAACCTTCCTCTTCATGTGCTTGTATGATATCTTAAAGGAAAAGCTATGTACAGGGAAGAGTTTATGTGCTGGAAAGTATTGCTGGATAACAAAGCACCCTGTTTATGTGACAGGTAAGTCTAGCTGTTAGCATGCTGTAATGCATAACCATTGTTGTACATGTAATTATTGTAGCTGGTCCAGTCATCTGCACACTGATATTCTTGATTAGACTGAATGTAGGGATGATAAATTGTTTCTTTTCCCAAGAAATAAGACGGAGCAAGTCTCTTTAAAACAACAGCACTGAACTGGTATGTCAGCTTCCTACGGATCTTAATGATTTCACCTGTTCTTCCATAATTCCTCAGTGCTCTGGCCATTTTCTGGTAAGTCATGATCTTGCGGTTTCCCTTTCTTTCTCCCCACAGTTCTGCAAGTTTCTCCTTATTTTTGGAGACAAACTGGAAGACACCGTTTGGCTTATCCACCCACTGGATGCAGTTTGCCATAGCTGGATCATACAGAGACTCATGGAGGTATTCAAATAGTCGAAGTTTTTTTCTACCTATAAAAAAAAATAAATTGCAAAAGGTCAGAACAGAACTCATGCTTGTTTTAAAAGATGAGCAATTGTCTTTTTCCTGGAAAGGGCCTTACGGGCAAAAGCATGGCTAAACCTAGTACCCTGTCCCAAATTAAAAGATCGATATAAACTATTCAGTGAAAGACCAGCAACAGTAAATGGGATCACAGAGCTGATTCTGTGAGCAACACAGAATCAGGGGATAGTCTGAGTGGGAAGGGACCCAGAAGGATCATTGAGTCCAGCTCTTAAGTGAATGGCCCATAGAGGGATCAAAGCCACAACCTTGACATTATCAGCACCACGCTCTAGTTCTAAAGTGCGTAGAGATCTGTGGTGACAGGAAGGGATTTGGTCATTAGAGTTTCAAGAGCAGGTTATGTGGGGATCATGATGAAAATCTGGTGACCTCACTGTGTGGTAAGTCTCAGAAGCCACTTTCATCAGCCTTCAGACACATGCTGTGCAGATGCACAGTCAAGGTACTCACACTAGGAAATTACACCATCAGACAGGGCAGGAAAGGTTCTGTAGAGCCAATCTGATTGTTTTTGAATAAATGGTTTCCCTGTTTATTCAAAACTCAGAGATTTTGAGATAGCTCAGTTTTGTTGGGTTTGTTTCAGAAATGTTCTGGGGATGCAAGGTAGTCTCTGATATAAGAAAGGGCAAGAGGGTGACCAGGAAAAGCAGGTTAGTTTTTAGCCAGAAATCTCATGTAATCAAAAAGGAGATAGATCTTCTGGTACCCTGTGATATTTTTAAAAATCTGCAGAAGTATCAGCTTGCATTTCCATGCAGAATAAAACAAGCTTAGTACTGAAATATTGGGCAGTTAATTAAGTGCTTCTCTCCACAGGCTCAGTTCTCAAATTTCAGTTTCCTAGTGAGGCTTAGATCTGGTGGATTCTCCTCTATGGTGTATTTCTAGTTTCCTTCCCAAAGCCAAATTGGAATCAAGAAGCTGCTGTAAGGAGGAAGAATTTAAGATTATCAGACAAAGAGGAACATTTTGCAGAAGAGAGAATCTATGCAGAAGAACATCTTCCACTTTAACCAAAGTGGAAATAAGCAGCTGCACCTAAAGTTCATAAAGTCTTGTCTTGTGTGGCTATTTTAAACCAGGAACAGGGGAAAAGTGACAGTTGCTAAGGAACACTGAGGTCAAGCCAAGACATCTGTCAGGGATGACAGTAATTCTGTATCTGGTGATAAGGAAAGAGGAGAGAAGTAACAGTTGGACTGGGAAGAAGAAGAGCCTGAAATCAGAGGTACTTTCCAAAAAATTAATAAACTTTCATTATCTAAATAAAAATTGGCCTGTGGCTGGAAGTGCATATTCTGCTAGAAATACATATAGCTTACTAAGAAGTTGAAAAGGAAACCAGTGAAGGACACGTCTTAGCAGATGACTGCCTTAGGTCCCGTCCAACCTGAATTATCCTATAAACCCATAGTAGACAAATAAGGCCAGAGGAAAATCCACAGACTACTGGGGACTAAATTTCTGTGGTAGACTGCAGCAGCACCTGATTTCATCTGTTTGGCCTCTTAGTTCAGTGGTCATTTCTGCCTAAGCTTTTATTCCGAGATGCATCACCTTTAGCTGATTGTTTTGTTGTAGAGGGCTTATTTACTTTTATGTGTTTTTGCAGCTCAGTTTCCAGAGCCCAGCTGTTATCTCCAAAGTGCTACACACCAATCTGAGATGGGGTCAGATATCAGATCTTTGTACTCATCTCATTGCATAGGCCATTGATGTTAATTTTCAGGCCCTAAATGCCAGTCTAAGCCAGCAGGTGAGTGCCTGCAGGTTTTGTATGCAGTGACTGGAGACATCACATTCATCCAGAAGGTGTGTCAGAGAATCTGCATTAGATTTCAGTGCTGAATTGTCTTGGAAGCAAGGAGAATGCATCTAAATTAATTCTGAACTACCTCTCTTGACTGCCTCCACTCCACTGAGCTTTAGTTCAGACCATTGAATGGTTTTGTCCTAAATAAACTTTTGTGAAACACTTTAAACAGGATTTGGGCCCTCAGTGCTGATGGTTTCATCTACAGATCTATTCCTAAAAAGCCCCACTACTTGCCAGTGTACAGAAAACCTCTTATGTCTCAATAAAAAACTAGGAGGACTAAATTATTTAGTATAGTGAAAACAGTTCCCCAAATCTCAATTTCTGTCAGTTATATCACCATAGACACAAAGAAATCTGTAAAAGGACACAAAATAACCCTGTAAGAATAGTTAGCCACTCTGAAAATTTGTGCAGGTTGTTGTCTGTTTTCCTGTTGTGCAGGAAAAAAAGATTGATGACAAAGAAATTATGTAGAAGAAATAGGAAATAGGAAATGAAGTTTAACAGAGCAGTAATAACTCAAGGTCAAATCAGATACTGACATGTAAAATTCCCCAGTGCAACACTGGATAAAACTAGGAAAAGCAAGATTTCTGGATTTGAAGGGTTTTCATTTGCAAGGGTGAATTTCAGATATCTGAAGTAGAAAACTTAGAAAGAGAGGCTACTCTTCCCACCATCTCAGAGAGTCTTTGGTTGCAGTAGTAGCAGTAGTAGTAGTAGCAGCAGCTATTAAGCAACAAGAGACCACAGTGTTCACATCAATGGGCAGAGACCACACCAAATCTGACACCATGTGGTTAAAGTTGAGAAAATGGGATTTCAAAAAAGCAGCTAAATCAGGAAGATACTTAAAAAGGCCTCATGATCAAAATAGGTTCAAGAGCTCAGAAGCTGTGAAAATCTCATCCAGCAGTCATAGAAAGGATGCTGAGTGCCTCAACCCCCAAATAATGAATTCAAATGAAGTACTGCAATGACCAATGTTATAAGACCAATTATTTGCAAAATAGATATCCATTCGAGTGAAGTTAACCAGAAGGAGCAGAAAAACAGCCAAAAAAAAATGCACACTGATAGTGACAAAAGCTGAAAGGTGATTTGAAAAGTAAACAAAGAAAGGCATAAAATCAGGTGTGCAAAAATATTCATGTATGCAAAAAAACATTCAAGAAAATCACTGCTTGTTGGATCACAAAAAATAAAATAAGTTGTCTAAGCGGTTAAAGACATTACTGATAGCTAGATTTACTTCTCTGCATCAGACTTCATCTCAAATGAAGTGAAACAGATCTCTGGTTTCTTTAACCATGTATTAAATAAGTTAATATGTTAATAATTTAATAAGTTAATAATGGATGTATCACTTCTTGTAAGATTTAGTAGATGGGAATCAAACACTACCAGTTGCATTCTAGTTACTATTAAATGTTCACGTTTGGTTTCTTTTAAAATAAAAAAAAAATAAGAAAAGGAGAAAGCATGATTTGCCAAGAGGTTTTTTAAAGTTACATAAAGTACACATGAAGATATGACCTTTCTACAGACCTTTCCCTGCTTTTGGCTGGCCAGCAGCAGCATGCATCGCTTGACTTTCTGGAGTATTCTGCAGTGTGTGGTAGACAGTCTCATCTGCATAAAAATCCGCTGCACTATTCTTCAAGAATTAAGACAATAAAAAGTTACTAACGGAGTACGTTCTCTGAATAAAAAGAAACTTGTGGTAATTGATTGCCTGAAGCCTTCAAAAGGCAGCTTTTCATCACCTCACCCATGAAAGACTTTTCTCAGCCAAGAAGGCACTCAGTGTAGGGTACCAGTAACGAGCTGCACTAATTCATGGCCAGGGGCAAGAGTGCCCACCAGAGGAGAAACTGTGGGGGAAAACAGCATATCTGCCTCACTCTGGACCTTCAACCCTTCTGCTGGAACCAGAGCAGGAACAGTTTTCAGAGTTAGCAAAAGACAAGGGCCATCAGGACAGCAGCCCTACAGACTCTGTAGTACCCGTGCCGTGTTGTTAATCTGCTGGTTGAAAATGGGCTTTTCTGGAATCTGTTTCCCTGAAGTTATCTCCCCTGCAATAACCACATTCCCAGTGCTTTTAAGTGCATATGGGCTCTAATGGCTGAAGCTGTGCTCAAATAATGCTAGGCTTTCCAGAACTTTTAAACTGCTTGTGGAGAAATCAAAGTCATGGTAGTTTTTCACAGTGGCAGAAGTTACATCAGAGTTAGAAGCTGTTGTTCTCTACCTGTTCCCAAGTAATACAAAGAAGCCCTTTTCCTTGTAACTAATTCCCTAGTAGGTTTTTTTGTTAGTTATCATGTTATATGATGAACCACAGAAGACCATCAGAGGCAAATAGCTGACTCTTAAAAAGATATTATTAATCACATTTTGCAAATATTTCCCAAGACAGTTTCATCTGAATCATGCGGGGCCAGAGCAAATTCCTGGTAGTGTTAGCGTAATGATTTGTATCAGAAATCCAAAATGAGCATTCAGTTTTCCAGTTATGTCTGAGTTTAATTAGCAATGAGCCCACTCACAATCACGTTTCTCCAGCTATACCCTTGCTCCTCCACAGGTGGTGCTGCACAGTAACTGGGACTTGCTGGGAGGTGGTGGTGGTGGTGGTGGTTGATCACAGTCAGGCAGTTTTTATAACCTGGGATTCAGGAGGAGGGAGCAAAAACCAAGTGAGTAAAAAAGAGAGAAAAAGAGAAAAAAAAGCCAAAAACACAACAGCAAATAATTTAACATGCTGCTGGGCCAGTCAAAAAGCATTTATCCTGTGGCTGCCTTCTAGATGCTAAAATGTCCAGAGCCAAGATGTTCCACAACAGCAGGTTATCCAACAAAATCTGTACTGCTGCTGCTGATCATACCCTTGGGCTGGTTTTGTTAGCCTTCAGAATGAAAAGCAATTTTTTTAAGATAAAATGTCACATATTTCATAGCATCATGAAATTTTTTGGTTATTAGATAACAGAGAGCCAAACAGATCACCAGACATAATGAACTGGACAATTTTAGACTTCTAAAATACACATAAAAAAGAAAGGGACTGGCAGGCAGTTTTGAAGACCACTAGTGAGTCTCCAATTGTGAATGAAGTGAAGGAGATTCAGACCATCTGCAGTGGCTGAAAGAATGACATAGAAGGAACCCAAGAACTTGGGATGCTTAAAAGAAGCAGAGGAGGCTAAAGACATTAAAAAAATTACCACTGCAGGTGGTCAGAAGAAGATATTGGAGGGTGTGAGTACATTTATTACAAGTGGAAATGTGAGTAGAGTTGGGAATTAACACTGCCTTGCAGAGGTTTAATAAACTCTCTATAGGCCCTAACAACTTATATAAGGAAGAGGATAGCAAGTAATTATATATAGTGAATTCTCCAGCATGTGTAAATTACCAGTGCAATGGAGCCAAAACTTTGTTGACAACACCTGAAGATACAGCCCTACTGGTCTTATTTATATTTTATTTTATAATAGATAATATTATATGAAATATTATATGAAATAATATTCTCATATGAAAATAAATTCACGCAAAAGACAGCAGGTATTTTGTTCTGGGCTTAGAGGGTTTGTGATGTAGCCTCCTATTTTCCATTCCTTGCATTTCTGCTTACAGTGTAAAAACAACAAACACAAATTTTAGATTTTATAGTTATTTCGTTACCCAAACCTTGCCAGAACTGGAACAATTTACAGCTTTCTTGCATTTTAGATTTTGTAAAGTATACAACTCTTGAAGCCAAGAAAAACAATTTTCTATTAATTAGACTTGAGCTATCATTCTACATAAAAATACTTATGATTTATATACTAGTGTACAAAAAAATTAAATGAGGAAATTTATTTCCTTACTTCTGGGAAATTACTCTCCCACCTGCATATTTCAAGAGGTGTTTCCTGTAACAATAGGAGCTGGGAAATGAAGTGGAATTGGGGTGTTTGTTACCTGGTGGACACTGCATTTCTCTGTCAGAGTGCTGCTGCAGCACTTCTAGAGCGTCTTCAAAAGCCTGGCCCAGCATGTCGTGGTCAGGAAAGCTCTGCAAGAACATTTTTCTGTCAGGACCCAGAAAAGACCAGGCTGGTTCTTTCAACATTATCAATCAACCCATCCTAAACAAAATAGAATACACATCCTCCTGGAACAGATCTATGGCAGGCACCGAGGCATCACCACAATCTTTTACTATTATGAGAAAATTCTCACTCCTCTGAGGTCAGTAGGACAATTCACAGGAGCAACATCATTCAATTCACTTGGTCAAATGTGTCAAGGTTCTTTCCTTAATTTGCTACATACGTTTACACAAACACAACATATTGTTGGTAGAGAGTTTAATAGTCTGTGATGTGGAGATGTTTGTATCACTTGTGTAATGTGGTTTATGAAGCCAGAGTTACCAACCAATAACATTGACATAACAAAAATAATTACACATAATTTCTGAAGCAGTTATGCAGAGAAAGTGCTACACTATGCCACTACAGGAAACCAAGTGCGGATTTTCAGAAAACTGTTTTTATAATTTTGGAACACCTTGTTCTAAAAAGCTAAAGATACCCTCAAATTTGAGTTTGACTGAGCCCTCTTTAGCATATTTGAAACACTAAATAATGAAAGCAAATAAATGCGTTGTAGACTTACCATTATTTAGATATCAAGACTTGAATCCTGTTTAAAAGAACCAATATTTTTAAAATTGTATGTTTCAAAATAAATAAAAATTCTCTGAGCATAAATTAAAACAACTAAATGAAACAACTAAGTATTGTTTCCAGTTACAAAGCAAAATATTTTTAATAACACAGATAAAATGTATTTGTTATTAGAAACTTATATTTAAATTAAATTAAATATTTGTGACATTGTATTTTTATATTTTAGAAATTAAAATTATTTCTCCTAAAATCTTTCCAGCTTCCAGTTCCATTCATACTACAGTTTTTAGATTATTATCCACATCATTGCAAATACATTTTTGAAGACATTATGAAGTGAAAATGTGTCATTCTTGACATTGAGTCTTAGTCACCATAACTTCTAATTTACCAAGAAAATACTGACCTGCATTAAATGCAAATGTTTAAGTCCCTTTGGTTCACAGCCAGTTGAAACAACCTTAGAGTTTTGTTTGTATTGCAGATTAGCATATGACTGTATATGAACATAAACACTCAGACTAGTTGTGAGTTCCAGAAGCAAATTTGATTGTTGAATAAACAGGATAAATAGACATATTTTCAGCCAGTGTAACACGAAAAATATTACTCAGAAACATATCCTTAGTATCTCCTTTTTTACTTATATTTCTGAAATAAAATCATAATCATGTTTTGTTGCCTTGCAGGTTTTTTTACCCATTATCATTTTCATTATTACTTCAAAACTGTAAATATAATAATCAAAATATCAGTATTTTACTCATTAGATATTTGATTATTGTGTGTGATGTTTTAAAATACAAAGGAGAGACAGCATACATAAATATTACTGAGGAAGAATTTTATCCAACATTTGTGGTGAATTAGAAAAGATGGGAATTTTCCTCAGGTAAGTATTTTATAGAGTACTGTCAAATTTTGCAGAAGTTTTTTGAGATCATGACAACCAGACATATATGGTGGAATCCTAGTGATTCAGTAAACTGACCTCACTGAAATCAGTGGGATTTTTCTCTCTGTATGAGAGAAATGCAACAAGTATTTGAATTATTTGATCTAAATATATTCTAAACCCAGAATGGGCAACATGAATCCTTTAGCTGCAATGGGGGTTCTTGGGGCAAAGGGCTATATAATTTAAAGATATGAATCTGCTTTGTAAGAGTTTCCCTGTAATCTTAAATAAATCACTTTCCTTAAATTGATTTTCTCTAACTCAGACTCCAAACTGATACCTTGACAGAACATCTACAGTCACCTCAGTGCTTTGCAAAGTCTAAAATGCACAAGTATGGGCAAGGTGCTGTTGAATGGTCATACCACTGACACCATTAAATTCATACCAAAAAAGAAAAAGGCACACCTTATGTAAGCTTAAAAAAAATCTGGCCACTTACCTAGAAATTCAGTTCCACACACAAGAAAAGAATCTGCCTGGTTTTGGAAATGAAAGAAAGACTGAGTTCCCACAGCAAAGGGCTGGCAAAGGGGCTGCATTAAATAGCAGATTTTAGGGAAGTGTTTTGCCTAGGGATTTTTTGAGAGTATAGGTGTAATAAACTGCTAGCATGTCCCTTCATTCTGCACAAAAGAGGATGCTTTATGCTGATATAAATAAAATTAAATGTTTTAACTATTGCCCAAAACATGTCAGGTTTAAGCACTGGGAGAGATTCCTTTTGTGTATGGCACCTTTTAAGGAATCTGTCACTGGTGTCATGGTATGGTGAATCAAGGGCAAAATCCCACATCCCTCACCTGTCCCACACGGACTGCAGTAGACTTGGCGCTTTTATCCGAACCTTCTTATTGGCTCAATGTAAGGAGTGGATCTAGTGAATCTAGTGGACCAACCTGGACCTCAAAGTAAGAGTTTGAAGGAATTTCAGAGTTCTGCTTCAAAGCTCATGTTTGCAGCCCAAGCCAGCTCTAAAGCATTGATTACAGCATTCAATACAGATTCAGACAAGCTGTAGCAGATGATCTGCCAAACACTTTCTGAGCAGCTCCAATACATGATGTTGCATCCTTCAGGAACAGAACTCTGTGTTTTTCAGCTCAGAGCCTCTTATTACTGACAAAATCTAGTCTGTGCCATAGCTCTTTCCAGCCAAGTCTTTCCGAGGCACATTTTGCAGAATTTCCTCAGCATTTGCCATAAAACTGCTGTAAATTAGTAATTACCTCTTACATTATTTATGTATATTCTCTCAACCAAGAACCTAGTCAAGAATTAGCCTGGTTAGGAAAGCTCAGTGAAAGCAATTTCAACCATTTCTTCTGTTTTCAGATGCAAGCTGCATTTTCAAAATTTGCACCAAAATGTTTCAGGATATCTTTATTTTTTTAGTGAAATACATTCATATATGCATGTCTTTTTTTGAACTTTAAGATCTATTCCGTACTACTTCTCTGGTCTGACTTGGGCTGGCAACCAGGGGGGACAAGGAGACAATGTAACAAAGAGAGAAACGAGTGATTGAGATAACAAGGTCAGAGGAATTGGAGGTGTTCCATAGCTGAGCTGCCACACCCCCAAAGAGATGGTGGCCCACAGAGTGACCATAGTGGAACAGAGGAAATTAGTTAAGAAAGAAGCAGCAGTGGAAGAAAAGGTTGAGGAACAAGGAGCAGCAGAGAGAAACCACTATGTCTTGACCCCAAAACCCTGTGCCACTCATTGCCTCACCAAAGGAACTGAGTGCAACCTGTGGAGATAACAGGAGGGGAGGAGATGTGTCTGGAATGCAGTTGAGCCTGGGAAAGGGGAAGGAAAAATTTTTTAATGTTTATCTTCTTTGCTTCCCAATATCCAAATGAGCAACTAAATAAATGATAGCAATAAGTTAAGTTCAATTCCCGAAGTGCACACACAGCTGTGTGGGTGTGTGGCTGCTGGCTGGGCGTAGTAAAAGAGGGTGAAGGTCAAGAGATGAAAGCTAATGGTTTTACCACCACTAAAATGATCCATCTTCCTAAATCAAATTGCTCTATCAGCAAGTTCTCGTTTCAAATGAGAGGCTACACTGGAAGGTAGGTCAGCAGAAGATTTGTTTTCAGAGGAAATGGGAGAGTGCCATGCACAGCACAAACACACAGCATAAGAAGCAGGACAAATGCTGTGTCATAGGGGAGTTTTAAACTCTGCAGCCCATTTGTGCTTTGAATTATTGGCCCAACACAATCTCAGCCCACCTCCCTGTAAGTGTTCAGAAGAGACAGAGGAAGGTGCAGCTGAAGACTGAGCATCAACTCCCATTCACTGCTCACAACACATCACAGTGCAGCCAAGGCCAGCAGCACAATGACCTCTACCAAGAAATATTATTAGAGAAAAAAGCCTCCTTTGATTTTTGCATTGGATAGGAGGATGGATTCCAGATAAAAGTCTGAGAAAGAGAACTCACTGTTCACATCTAAATGTCTCAAACAATTGATGTGCCTGATAACAAAATCTGAGCATCTGTTAGAAACCACATTGAGCTCTTCTCCTTCCTCCATGTTTGAAATATAAACTTCAAACAACAGAATTCTTGTGTAAGTTTCAGAACTTTCTTCCATCCCTGCTTGGCATTAAAAGATTCCTCACAGTAATGGTACAGTAGAAGCATTTTCACATCTGAATAAAATCCAGAGCTAACAGTGTATTACAGCACTTGTCAGAGAGTTTGAGAAGGCATAAAAATTCTTACATGAGGCATTGTTCAAATATAGAATGAAAACCAGTCATGTCTTTCCTAAGGGAATTTAAAACTTGAAATGGCAAGTTTTCTCACCAGGCATTTATAGATTCCTTGAAGTTTTTTGAATATCAGGCAATTAGATCCCTCACAATAGAAGGCACTTCATTTAAAAAAATCCTGAATGTGACAGCCACAGAGATTTTCTGTGTTTCCATACTTGTTCTGGCCCTTGTCAGATGCCTTTGCCACTCCTCTCCTGGCCAAGCAGCTCTATAGTAACCTTTGCCTTGAATTCTCATGGGTGTAGATTCACAGTAATTACACAAGCACAGATGATGTCTCCCTTAAAGTGGAAAGGTTGAGGGATCACATGACTGTGCTCACCTCCTGAGTCTAACTGTGCTGACCAGTGAACTTTAAAATCTCTGCCATTATGGTCCATTCAAGGCTCAAAGGAAACTAGAAAGTTTCTTGCAGCAAGGATGAAGCCTTTGTTCTATGCAGGAAGAACAGGGATCAACACATGGAGAGGTCTCTGCTTTTACATGTAGTGTGCAGTGATAATCCAGGCATGAATATCTCACAGTGAATGAGTCTGCATTCTGAACTTCAAATTAGTGGTCTCATAAAATTCCTGAATTCAAATTCCCAGCCCTGAATATTAGAAAACTCTCCTTTAAAAAACCCCAACAAAACAACCTCTAAACAAACACAAAAAGGAAATAAATGCAACTTAGTACTAGCCTAAGTCCTATTACTTACCATGATTTTGGTCAGATAATTTAGTATAGAATACATATAAAAATACCCCAAACAAACTGAAAAGGTACATAAAAACAAACAAAAAAAAACAATTATGGCATCAAACCATACTGGCAAATCAGAATATGAAACGGACTTTAAAATTTCCCCATTTGTGTTGGAAAAGTTTAGTCTTACACATTAAAACACTCAGTTGTTTATTCAAATACCAAAAGGTGATTTGAAAAAGATTTTCAAATGTTTTGCTTGCCTTACAATTAATTCTACAAATTGCAAATTCCCTGCAATGCAAAACATAGATTTTCATTGTAATTGGTGGAGTTATAGTATTGTTTCCTTAGTTGATGGAAATTGGTATAGAGCCACCAAAGCCAAAGGATCAGTGATGATTTCTGCAAACAGAGGCTGACACCACTATTATTTTCACTACAGTAAGAGGAAACTTGCTGTGCCAGCCTTAATGTTGCCCATACTTCCCTGAATTCCTGATTTGTTTAAATCCTTTGTCCATCTTATAAAGCACAGCAGCTGGTTACCAAAAGAATGGCATTTTGGCACCTTAATTCTCATAAGACTTCTTTATAGTTATTTACAGGGCCTCATTTTCAAAAGAGCTTTGCCCAACCATTATCTCCAAGCGTCTCATCATGTGTGATGCTTTTTACCTTAAAAAAGAAAAAAGACATTGAAAACCTTTTACAAATCGGATTTTAATCCTGAAAGGAGATATTATCTCTATGAAACTAATTTTCTTACCACTAAATATTAAACATTTGCATATCCCGTTGGATTCCCATCTCAATGTGGAATTCAATGAGGATTGTGAGTTATGATTCAACCTTAAGATTTATTTATTTATTTGGCTAACATTAGATCTCTAATGGTGTAATTTCACTAAGAACCATTGAATAATTACAGTAATGAGATTAGCTATTCAGATAAATCATTGCAGAGGTTTCTAAGCATGGAATTACCTCTTCTAGGGCTTTAAAAGAGATGAGCTGCATAGAAGCTGAAGTTGCATGTGTGAACAGACCAGCTTTTCGATGGAAAACCCACATCTAAACCCCCGTCCTACTATACTCAGTATATTGGTCCAAATGCTCATGTCAGCAAGGCTTCTCAGGGAGCTTCTTCTTTGGCTTCATCTAACCAAAGGAAGTGAATTTCTGATGGGAAACCCCGGTGAGATAGAAAACCAGAAACCACAACAGAAGCACAAGGAACTAATAACAAAAAGTGCATTGGGGAAAAAAACAAGATCCAACCCTAACTAAAAGAAGATTCTGAAGTGAAATATGAACTAATATTTTTTATTAATTTACAGGTATAATGAGTACTGTCAAACATTGGGATAAATAAAACACAGTAATACTTCAGCAGAAAACTGTCAGAACAAGACAGGAATAATATGAAAGCATTTCATAAAAATAGTAATGGCTAATGGGAAAAGTTCTACTCTAGATGTTTCCAACACAAACCAGTCTATGACTTGATGATTAGGAGATGAACCTGATAAAGGATAAAAGTGAAAGCCTTTTCCTGAAAAAGAAAGCCTACAGAAAGAGGAACACAGTATTTAAATAATAGTGAATAATAGTGAAACTGGGGAAGCCAAATAGAAACTAATGATTTTCCAAGTATCTGATCTATTTGTGGAAAAGAAATACTTTCAGATTCAAGGGGCACTTAGATCACACAGGATAAATTCAACACTCCATTTCAGTTCCATTCCCCTTAAATCATAAAGATGAGAGTTGAAAAATATTAAGACTAGGTGACAGTGGCTTTTCAACTACAAACAACAGAAGGAAGCAATTGTGTCTGTTTTTGGAAAAGCTGGAAATAGAGACATATAATAACTGCTGGAACATCTGCAAATATTTAGAATTAAAGACCTGTAGCAGACATATAAAAGCAAACAGAATAAATGTCATGGAGTTCTAACATTTTTAAGAAATGATATCCCAAGTTCAGGCAGACAGACCATGTAAGCTTCTCTTGGAGCACTGCATCAGTAGCAGTTGAACAAGAACAAAAATCAACTTTCATTATGAAGGGGGCCCCAAATTATCTTTACATCCTCTGTAAATTTCTAGCAATGGCTAGAATATGCCCACAAGAAAAGGTGGTGGAAGTAAATCACAAGGCCAGTCTGGGATCCCCAAATCTGTTAGGGATAGAAATAAAAAGTCACTATTAGTGAAAATACTGATATTATGCATTATAGGAAAAATACACACTGTTTGCACTATAAGAATACAAGCTGACCTTCACCTGAAATGAAATGCAACCAACTACAGGATTACAGCATAAGGCCTATGAAGTGTATTTATTTAATTTATAACTTCAAAATAGGTAGAAATTGGATCAGACAATATATAAGAAATAAACTCTCACTTTAAATGAGCGGGAAATCTTAAGATAATTCTGCACTATCTTTCACAGAAAATGTGTGACTTCATCAGAAGACCAAGAATTAGAAAAAACAATTTTATATGGGCATTAGCCTCCTCAAAATTGAAAAGAGAAAATGTTTTTGGCCTTCAACCCATGCTTCATAGGAGTTTTTCTACAGCTATTTCTTTCACAGGTACTTTTGTATTAAATAATTACAAATAATGTGCTCTGGCAGACTGGACCAAATTCTGCCATATGCAACAGAAAGGTCAACTCCCCAGGCCGATCCATTGCAAAGTGAATATGCTCCTATTTTTTCTCTTAAAGAAAAATGTGGAATCACATTTTGACATAATTTCCATTAAAGTTGTTACTCTACTACATTACCACGAAGTTAAGAAAAGGTTTAAGCATGCAACCACCAAAAGCAGAGCTGCTTGAGCCTCTGACAGGATCTCCATTTTCAGGGACAGACATCCACATTTAGTCCCACCAGGGTGTTCCCACACAGCGCTGAGACAGAAAAAAAAGTAGTGAAGACTTGAAAACAGGTCATCTGAAATGAAGGAAGCTGTAAAGTTTTAGGGAAGGTGGTAATAAATAGTTGTGAGAGATAAACAGTTGACATATAACAAAATACAAAAATAAAATAAAAATTCAGCACATTCTGTCTTTGAAGGAAATGACCTTTTGAAGGACCTTAGAATGAGGTCAGATTTCTGCCAGAATTAAGATTTAAAAAATAGACTTTAAGGAACTGTAGAGTAGTAAAGGAAATTCTTTAGAAATAGAATTCCCGTCACTACTAAACTCTGAAGGTGACTGAAAACCAGCTGTCCTAAATAATGGGGTTTTATGCTTTGATGAGGCTAACAGTGATGTGGGCATAAAGTGCTGTGACAAGCAAATAAATGCTTCCTACAATATCAGGAAAGTGCTGAAGAAGTACTTAGATTATGGGGATTTTTACAAACAGATGTTAAAGAAATCCTGTATCATGATGGTAAGGTAGAGACATGTCAGTAAAACAATTTCATGTCTTGGAACCTTTTTCAAAAGATGATTTTCCAAAGCTGAGTGGTCTTTAGTTTTAAATTTTGAATGAAACTGTCATTTAGCAATGGCTTCACATCTTTTCCATTTCTCTTTGAGGTGCCAGCATTTTGAATTATCATTGAACTCAACAAAAAAGCAAGAAGCCTGGCAGTTATACCATACCTTGGCCTTAGTTATGTCCTGGAAATGTCCTCCATAGAATTCCCCCAAACCACACCTACGTGATCTCTGTGGGTTTAGCTCACTCATGTTTCATGGGATGTATCTGCTAGATGCAGACACAAAAGAACATTTAAAAATTTTAAAAATTGAGAAGTGGAATCATGGCTTTATAAGCTAAGGCTTCTGTCTGGTTATTAAACTGTTGGGCAGCCAAGTGCTTAATTCAATTTACACAAAAATATTCAATAAAGACAAGGGAGGTTTGATTTATAGTGTGTGACTTCTTTAAAGATAATTTCAAACATATGATAGAGCAAGGGACCCAGTTCTAGATAACATTCAGCCATAATCTTACAGTCACACCTAATCAGAAGCATATTTTAACTTAAAACTGAGTAGGTGCTTAACATGCCTGGACAAGTTGAGCTCCTGATGAATGCATGGTAAGAGGCAATGTTTTGCATTATATCTCCCCAAAAAGATGACCAACAGCTTCCAGAAACAAATATAAATAGGATTCCAGAGAACGCATCCTTCAAGTCACATTGTTAACATAATGCCTCATGGAAGAATGCCAAACAGCCCACATCAATCTTCAAATCAAATGCTATTTTTCACCTATCTGCCATACTTCTCCCATTTTAAGCTAAGCTCTTAACATTACCTGTGTAAAATATATGTTGAACAACTTTCAGATTCGGGGAATATAGCAACTACTCAGTCAAATTAAGTGCAACAGCAGCATTACCATTTCACATGCACATCCTAAGACAGCAAACTTTACTCCATCCCTCGTCAGAGAGTTATAACAACATGGGAGATACAGCTGATTCTAAATATATGTTGAAAAAGGTCGGTAAATGCAAATAATAACAAAAAAAAGAGAGTAGATATTATGTTTTTATGGCACTGTGTGTCTTATGTTGAACATTTGTTCCAAGTTAGCAGAAATGCATTGCATTGCCTTGTCCTTAAAAAACACCTTCTTTAGGGCTCTCTATTAATGCTGTGGATTGGACACAGAAAGTGTCACAGTCACAGTACAGTTAAAGAAACACTCACAGCTCAAGAACTGTCTTTTTGCTGCACTTTCAGATCAATTTTATCTTCTATTGACACCTGGACAGTGCTGAAACTTCACAGGATGAGTAGCTGCTTGACTGGAACACAGGCACAAGAAGAAATAAATTTGGGAGGAAGAAGTGACAGAACAGTACCAGAGATTGCTGTGTAGGACACCTGGAAGGAAACTGTGATTGATAACAAAAAGAGCTGAGAATTAAGACTGAGAGCTGGAGGTCATTGTAGCTGGAAGGGGATTGCACAGACACTGGCTCTGACCTCGAGTGTGCTCAGTGGAATCGTGGGGAGAGGTGCCAGAAAGAGATTTACCCAGGATTTGAGAAGAGAGGATTGGAACCTGTTTGACAAGAAGATAAAAGAAAGGCTGACATTCATATGAGAATCTGTAGTAATTTTGTGAGACCTGGCTGAAGAGTGTAGGATTGAGGATAAGAAACTTGGACTGATATATCTTGGACTGTGGGGGGCAAGAAGAATAGAAGCAAAATACAGTGGAAAGGGAAGACTGAATTTTGAAAGATAAGGGAAGAAGAGAGTGAATGGAGGGGGAAGGATTGATGCTGTCTTCCCACTCCCAATCTCCCAAGACTACAGTGGAGGCCAAGATTTCACCTGGACTGGGAATGCTTCCCCGCTGCAGCAAATATTGGTGAAATTCCTCAGTGAAGCAAGAGGACAAGAACCTGCTATTGCCATCAGATGAGCACTTAACTCAAATGGTGGAGATGCAGGTGGCAGACTGAAGGGAATTTTTTTATGCTAGGCTTTTTCCAAATGTTGAGGCATCTGAAAGTGGAACATGGATGATCCTCTTCCAGGGGAATATGGGAGTACCCCAAAGACAGAAAATACCAAATCAAAACCTAATAATCTCCCTTTCCTCCTCCATGGCTGTGTATTTTAACATTTTCCTTTGAAGGCCCCTATTTTTTAACATGTATGGAACAAATTTTGCTCTAATAGTGAGTGGTCCTGCTCAGTAAATGAGACTATCACGTGCAGAAGCCCTGCTGCATCTGTTGCAGAAGTTATAAACTGTCAAGTGAACAAAGAAGGGAGAGGATGCTCTCAAAGTTAAAGCAGCTGAATGCTACCCTGGAGAAGTGGGTTTGGGTTCTGAGCCTGTCTCTACCACAGAGTTCCCAAATGATGCTAGGCAAGTCCCTTCGAGAAAACTTTCACAGGTGGTCACTTACTGTATGTTCCTCATTTTTGGGTCTTCTGACTCGAGACTCTGGCATCAGATTTGCAGAAATGCTGAGCAGGACCAGCTGCAAGCGTAGTCACTGATTGCTGGCCTGACCCCACAAACTTCCCACAAATGCTGAACTCTCCAAACGAGGAGTTTTTTGGTATCATAGATCAAATGCACAAAATTAGTGGGTATTTTCCAGTTTAATCTTATTGTGCCATTGCCTCTGTAAAGCAGGGATAAAAAATAGTCTCCACATCACAATGCACTTGTAAATGTCTTAGTCCTTATGCAGTGTTCACATGCTGTAATGGAGGAAGCATTAAAAAAAAATCAATAAAGAGGTCAACAATTCTCTCTTGAAAGCAGTGTCTGACCATGTAGTGCATAAGGCTTGGGGATGCAATGAGGATTGAAATCCCATTGGCTAATTAGTCACTAAGAGAGCACTACCCTTTATGGACTGAATGAAAGAAAGAACCTTGTAGCAGAAACTGCTGGTGATCGTGTCATAATAGTGCCACAACACATGTACTCAGTGAGGACAAATTAAAAGTGTACCAGTCAACTTAATTTGGCCATGTTGTGATTAACTTTGGATTACTTTATTTGCAAGCTTAATATCCTTTAAAAGGAGATGTCACTGTGTACACAGTCAGAAGGGCTGGCTTATTTTACTAGTTAGTTACTGTAGCGTATAGTTTCATTTTCCTTAAAAAAGAACAAAACTAAACAGGGACTTCTAAGGGACTTCTTGATCCTTACCTGAGATGCTTTAAAAGTAGCAATATTTTTTTTTTCCCATAATGTTTTGAAGACTTTTGACTCTGATAGATGTATTCATTCATTCATTTAAAAAATTGTGACTAGCTAAAAATTCCTTCCTCTCAGTCCTCAGATATTCAGTACACATCTCTAAAAATTACTAATACAACAAAGTCTCGGAATAATTAGAGGCAAAAAGCACATACATAAAAGCATAATCCAAAAAGTTTTAGGAAAGGGGAATCTCTGGGAGTGTTTGGAGTTCAAAGTCAACAAATAGATTGCTAATGCTCCATTTGTGAAGTGGTCTGGGCTGAGCTTACTTTGAAGAGACTCCAGCTAGTTAGGGATCCAGTTGGAATTTGAAAGGTGCCTGTGGCCAAGGAGACAGAGAGTTGGCACATATGGTCTCCATATTTAATGTTTTCATTCATTTTCAGCAGCCCCATGCCTTCTAACACAAACATGACATAAAAATCTTGATAGGTGTAACGCAAAAAAATCAATCAATCAATCAATCAATCAATCAAATTTATATACTGATGAGAGAAAAGATGTCTTTTTCTCTTAATAAGCAAAATTAAAAGCAGAAAAATCAGATGTCTTTATTTTCCTCTGTGTATCATTTCAGAGTAATCAGACTGTCTCTTACTCAGTACTATTTACCTACAGTTAAATATTAAGCAACAGTGATAGTAAATCCCACAAGTGGCCTGTCCAAGCTCCTTTTTTTTTGCTATCACAAAGACTGATGAAAAAAACCATTTACTTGAGAACATTAAATAGACCAGTAATAACTTTAAAACTGAAAGGCACCAAATGAAAGGAAATTAACCCTGAAAAAATGTCATCAGTTTTGATTAAAATAATCTCTGTTGCAAGTATGGAATTCCCACGAGAATGCTAGGAAACAATTGTAAATCTACTTTTAGAAGATTTATATGACTCAATATAGTGCTTATTGCAAATAAGTTCCTCTTTTTTTAATAGAGCTTGAAACTTGCTAACATACAGTAGCACAATTCTTGCAGAACAAAAGCAGTATTTCCATGTGCCACATTTCAGCAGACATGTTACTTTTAAGATTCTTTTGAAGGTGTAACAATGCAATTGTTACACCAAAAATACACAATATATACAGAAATTATAAGGTACTACATAGGTAGATCGCCCTTGTGTGGCAAGAGGGCTAAAAAAGGGGCTGAAAGCAATTCAGCTGATAATCATCCTTGCTCTCTGTCTCTGTAGAACCGTTGTGTTGCACAGATCAACCACAGATAATTCATATTATCCAGCCTATCTTGCTAGTTGGAATGGGTACACAGGAAAAAAACAAAAAACCAACCCTCTCATGGGGTATCATTTAAAAAAAATAACCAAAAATGCAGCAGATTTCTCTGCAATTATGCTGTTTTTTCTACACCAGCAGTGACCTGCGTGTTACACAGCATACTGGCTTTGGTCCTACTGGAAATATTTTTTTGCAGAATGCCTTTTATCTGACAAATATTTCTGAATAAACACCCATTTCACTGCTACACTTTCAGTTAAATTATACACCCTTGAGTATGAAGTGCAATTGAGGCCTCCCTTTACCAAGCCTCTGTTATAGCTGTGAAACTCAGACAGGTTTTTAAGACAATATGAACATATTAGTTATTCATCTCAGTACACGGTTGCAGGAAGCTTCTGAAAGCACCCGATTGTTGCTTGCTTTTGATGGGATCTTTTTTCCTCCTGTTTATCCCCAGCCACCACAAGTAGCTGCTATGATCCCCAAATCAACTCCCTGTGACACCCTAGGTGATGTGTCAGTGCATTAACATTTGTGAATTTGGCTGATGAACGCAGAGAGAAGAAAATAAACTCATAGAAGAAAAATTCACAAGAGAACTTTGGAGAGTTTTCACTGAAACAAGGAAGTTTCAATGAAAAGTAGGGATGAGCAGCTGGAAAAAAAAGCTGAAATTTCTGATTTCTTTCTAAAGCAATTTTAAGGGTTTGTTGTTGTTGTTGTTGTTTGTTTGTCTTGGTTTGTTTTTCTTTTTTTTACATTTGCTTTCCCACATGCAGTCTGACTGCCATCTTCAAAGGCTTTGGGCAGAATGTCTGAGAAACACACCCTCTCCTCTTGAAATCTATTGTCTTCTCCTACAGTGACAACGATCCTGCTTTTCCCGTGGTGTGCTCAGAGCCTCCAGGTCTCACACTTGTTACAAAGCACTGAAGAGCTGAGACTCGGGCTCTGTGGATTATACTGTGGATGTTTCTGAAATGGATGTCTAAAAACCCAGCTGTTTGTGATAATGAGTGGCTAGAACTGAGGATCCATTTGACCCCTTCAATCTCGTGTTTCACATCAGTTTGACCTTATAAAATTAACAATCATTTAGCCATTAAATACCAAGGCTTTTTTGAGCTACTATGTACAGACATAGCATTTTCATTCATAAATATTGCATGTTGTCATAAACATATCTTTTCATAGATCTGATAGAGGTAAGTCTCTACCAATGGAATTTCATGTTTTGTCCAACACAGGTTGAAACACTGAATGGTGAGGCCAACTTCTGTATTGTTGTAGAATGAAATGGGACAGGATTCCATAACTGTCCTGATCCCCTGACAAGTTACTTTTTCTTTTTTTTTTATACTTACAAGAAACTTTGAAAAAGTTGAAAGGAATAAGGAATTTGTCTTCACAAACGAGCTGTGGGTCTTGCCAGTAGATAAAATCAGCAGTGAGAGATAAAAGAAACAATGGGGAGCATTCCACTGATTGATGAATGGAACGAGGGAAATTTACATTTACAAACAAACCAAAGGTCTGCAGACACATAAAATTGAATATTAGAAGATGAGAAGAACAATGAGAAGATCCAAAAATTCCATAAGGAATTTCACCGAGTAGGACAAGGGAATAATACATAGAGGGGGTCTTAGGTATTAGGTGTTCCGGGAAGTCTGTGCCTCTCGAATACCTCAGCCAACGAGGAAAGAGGGAGGGACATGCAGTCGGGAAATTAGGATAAAAAGGAGGCTTCGTCCTCCAAAAATCTGAAAGACCCCAGGGGAAATGCCCCATGGCCTCTCCCTTTATTCGAATGAAGTTACAGGACTCCTCTGTCTCCTTTTTGCATGTAAACCTCTGGTGTTTGTGGATTGATTTTCCTCCCAAGTGCTGAGTTTTAGAAGGACTTTCTAGCTGTTAGATCTGCTAATTTCAATGCATGCACGCTAAGCAAATCATTTTGATAAGAAGATAAGTAGTTTGGTGGCAAGTCCAACATTAAATAGAACTGCTATTCATTACTTGACAATAGGGGGGTCACTCCCAACTGAAAGTAGAATGCTTAAAGGAAGAATTAACAGACACATTGAGATTTAGTATGTTAGAGCAGTTGGTAATGTAGACAGTGGATAATATAGTGGCAAATGCAGGCAAAACTGCTATGAGAGCAGCAATTGGCTTCTGACTTTGGCTCATTTACTGCTCATTTGAGGATCACTGTAGTTTTAAAGGAACTTCTTAGGAGGATTCTGAAAGGTGGAGGAAGCCAGTGTGCAAGGTGATGGGTGTGTGTGTTAATACATTACCTTTTTCAGGGTATGAAACAGAACAAAAGCCTAAGGCTTACACAATAAACTGACATTTACATTGGCACCAAGTAATAAAATGTTCAACAGAACAAGATTAGAAATATGCCAGTGACAAATGACAGCATCATTAACTATACTGTGAATTTTCAGCCTCCAATTATTTTTGTTTCACAAACAATACCTCTTGAAACTTACTTATGCAATGAACCAAACTATACTCAATACAATTTCTTGCATGCTATATTAGGCTGGTTTATTCTCATAAAACAGACAATTCATCCTAGATCCTCTCTAGCCTATACTGTTTGCAAGAGAAAATATATGTTTATATTTGTATCCTAAGGCAAGAACAAAAAATGAGGACTTATCCTGCTCTTTGCAGAGGCTGCAAGATCCCTGGGACAGCCAACAGCCCCACAGTCTGGTGCTACTCACACACTGCAACAGGACTGAGTTTCCTGTTTCTTGCTTTCAAGTTGCAGGTGCATGTGTTAGCTGTTGGATGGTAGATTTTTAGGTTAGGATGTCCCTGGGAAACTCTTGGGATTGTAGCTGTAAGCTCCATGTGCTGTCAGTTAGCACAGATTTCAGAAACACTAGTTGTAACTGAAGAAAGTAGAGAAGTACACAGAAATAATAGGTTGATGGGACTGATTCCAAGTGTACAAGCCCAAAAACTGCATGGTCCTCAGATAAAACAATCAAAACAAATCTGAGCAAAGAAGAAATTAAATGTGGAATCCCATCCTACCAACTCTTTGGGACAAAATTCCACTGATTTTGACCAAGCTGGTCACTTAACCTAGAAAAGGAACGTATATAAATTATATGTGCTTGGTGAACAGCAAATACAAGCCATTATAAACCAACCAGTTACAGACAGAATAATGGAAAGTTTAGCTGGGTTTAACCATGTTCTCAGACCATCACTGGGACAATGATTAACCCTCAATTGTGTGTTTAAATGTAGGTTGAGAGGCAATCAAAAACATCTAAAACAAACATATCACACTTCCTGAGAGTCAGCAATGCAGCCGTATCAACCAGAATGTGATGTTTCACTCCAGCCCATAACTGTGCCTAAATTCTCTCTTCTTCTGCCCATTTTCCTTACATCATCTCCCACAACAGACAAGACAAAGCTAGTTTCACCATGCTAGCTGGGAGAAAAACTGAAACATGTGGATGGGGTGGGAAGTGGAGGCACCATGCACCGTAAAAACAATGGATGTTTTAAAGATGCATAAAAAATTCACTGGAGATTCATTAAATTATTACATTTTGAAGACTGATGAAAGTAAGATGAAGAAATAATACCACAGTTCAAATTAACACAATTATACATAACCAGTTCCTAAAAATAAAGGTATTAGTCTAATGACTGACATCTGATAATTTCTAGAGTAAAGTTTTCATAGCAGAATACATCAGATTTTAACAAAGGTGGCTCACTGGAATTGCGCTACCTGAAGTCTCACAATTATTAAAACTCCATGTGCTCTGAGTTCAGCAGCTGTTCAGAAACCACAGGAACTGCTTAGAGGGAGCTTATTTCAGGACCAATGCACACAGCAGTCATTACCTGTAGGTAGAATAGCTCATAAGCAATTATGCTACAATGACATTTAAGAAAACAGCCTTACCTTTAATTACAGTATTTGAGAGATGAAGAGGAGCCACTTGCCTTAGGTGCCCTTCATGTCTAATGGCACTTAATTTTACAAATGAAAATTGACTTTTCCATTACCAGAAAATTCTTCTTCTGAAGAAGAAAGTACAATTTTGCTTATATATAATTCATAGGTGGGGAAGTTCTATCAAATCAAAGGGGTACTTTTATTCTTCCTGAGGAACATGCCACAAAACAAACTACAAGAAACTTGTGTGAGAAAGAATAAGCTGTGATTTACTTCAGGTAAGGGAATTCAGGGATGGGAAAGTGCTATAAGTCAAAGGCAGCTCTGCAAACCTTCTCTCTGCATCAATCATTGCCTGTTTTCATACTTTTACTTTTGCTTTCATGAAAAGAGACAGAACAACAGCTCTACTCCAGAGCCTCAAAAAACTCACTCAGGAGTTCCTGTGATACACTCCCCAACACTTTTGAATGATTTCTAATGGTGTAAAGCTACCTGGAAACACCCCTCGAACCCTGATCTTACACTGCTCTTCTTTCTTGGTACTTCTCTCCATATAATATTGGCATTGATGTAGTCATTCATACCAATTGTATCATTAAAAAGTGCAATATTTCTAACAAATGAGTGGGTTTTTTTCAGATGCATGAGGAAAGAAAGTGTGAAAGGGACATACAGTTGAAACACCTACCTGGACAGCACAGTGATGCTGGGACAGGTCTTTAAGACGTAAAAAGTTGGGAGCTTATTTGCTAGGATGGATTTTGGGCACTGGACAGAAAAAGTAAACAGATGTATACTGGGGAGAATGAGGGTTGTCAAGTACAATGCTGCTTCAATGCTTTTTATGCTAAAGGGTTCCCTGAGTTTTGGTTCAGTCAAGATACCTCCTGCTGATGAGGAGATGTAATTTGAGACCATTAGACAAAACCCACAAATTAGGAGTAAATTCTCTTTCAGTGATGAAACAGTTTATTTTGGGATTGGACCAGAGGACCTCCTATGGCCCCTTTCCACCTCAACTGTTCTGTGGTACTGTCAATCGCTGCCAGTGGTGTGTGATCTCTGTCTTAAAAGTACCTCACTACCAGTGACAAATGTGACCATGTGCAGGTCTGCCCCTCAAGGAAAGAGGAACAAAGGAGGACAAGGTCCAAGCTGTAGAATTACTTCCATTGAAGAAATGACTAAAACAGCGCTTTTCCTTTGTTTCAGGAAAGCTAATCACTGGACACTGGAGAGATGGAGGACTGCAACACTCCAGCTTTTCATGTTGCCTCCTAAGCATCTGTTGATGCCCTGTCACAGGCAAGCTACAGATAAATCTCTGTGAACCTGTAAGTGACCGAGCGGAGCTGTTTTTCCGTTCAGTGCTCTTGTCTAGCTTCTACTTTTTGTCATTCCCTTCCCGATTTCACAGGGCAAGCAGGAAGTAAGAGGAGACAAGGGGAAAGGCACAACAGAACAGGACTGGCAAAAGCTGGAAGGAGGCAGGACTTTTGTTCAGTAGGGTCACCACCAGTGAGAGTCCCCAGGCCTTCCGCTGCCAGTCTGACTGAAATGTTGGCATTTTACATCATTGTTCAACCTCCATTTAAAGCATGCTGGGGATGCAGCACCAGGGTGTCAAAATGATCCAGATGTTAAAAACGAGGTCCTTTTCCTGTTAAAGTTTAAAGGTTTTTAATAAAAAAAAAAAAAAAAAGAACAACAAGAAAAGAAAAAGACAAAGCAAAGGAATTACAGTGTCTTGGGATGTTGGGTGTACTGGCACAGAGTCAGCGTACACCTCTCCTAGTGAGAAACTTTCTTTATATACTTTTTTACTGTAACAGTTTGTTGTATAATTCTAATGAAAATTTTTTTAAAAATTCAATAATCTGTCGATTCCTGGTAGGCAATCTTCTCTTATGGGAAGTCTGTCTGTCCATTTGCATAGTCGCTTGCTAATTCCAGGCGGAGGGGTCTCTTATCTAGGAATATCTTGATAGAAGTTAATCGACTTGTTTGAGGGGTAGCTTGTGAGTGACATTGTTAGTAATGTTAGTTATTTCTCAACTATTGAACAAAAAGAGAATGGTTGCATTTCTACACAAACACTGCTTCTACAAGGATCAATATTATACACATAGTATTCATTATTTGCCAAAACCAACCCTATAATATGTATTTATAACACAGACAAGACACTTAATTGAAAGATGGGCACCTTTCTAAAGAGTTTGTGAGTTCCTAGAGGGTGAGGACATTGCTTGGCCACACGGGTGCCGTGGCTCTGTGGGGGCAGGAGCAGTGACACCGGGTATGGGCGGTATTGTGAGCACGGCAAGCAGGGCAGTTGTGTGTCCCCATTTGTGACCAGGACTGAGCTCACAACTTAGATATTGAAAGGAAAGGAGGGCGAGAGCAGCCTTCATGATGTATCATCAGAGAACTGGCACAGGTAAACCTTAACTGAGATGCTTTTGACGGCAGAATTCACACAGCTGCCTTCTCCCTGCAACTGAAGGTGGTGAGCTAGACTTTGTTGGCGGCTCCATCATCCCTGCGCCCACTTTTCCTACAAGGCAATGTACGAGCCTCCCAGCTTCCGTCCCTTTTTGGCGACTCGTGATTAAAAACGCTCAATACATCCCAAAAGTGAGGCAGAGGAGGGAGGCGAAGGGCCGTGCCGCGGTACCCCCGCCGTGCCTCACTCCGGGCCGCCGCCGCACCC